>OW240915.1:121089698-121092956 GCA_933207985.1 Pelobates cultripes
TACTCGGGTTGAATCACACGTACTGATCCAACCAATCATACGTTTCCTGCACAGTAATATACATATATATAACCTACATTTTATGTTTCCCTTACACACCATTATCATAAAACACATATGTTGTTTGTACATAGGCCATGGCCTCCCTCAGATGTCTTATTTAAGCATGACAACATTTCTGAGTAACTCATATCTATTCCCATGGTATCAACATTTTCAAAAACATTGCTATAAGTCTGTTTTCTTTCCAACAATCCACACTCATCATACTACTCTCTTTTACCCATTTCAGGCTGTCAAGCTTATATATATTTGCTCCACACGGTTTATTCCTGTGAATTTGTCATACTACCAGGTACGTACACCTGCTCATATGGTATTCTACCATACATTTCATTTCGTACCCCTAAGTTAGAGTACTGGCAATAGGGTCACAGGCTTCCCAGTAGGTATTTACCCCGTCTTGGCAATTGCCATCAGTTAGTGGTCCCGCGAGGCCAACACCCCACCTCAAACTTTTCAGAGGCAAACACCCATCGGGCCACACGTTAGCTAGCCGCCTCGCATGTTGCATAGAGAGGGCCTCACCTGTCACTCCCTTCCCCTGTTTTCTGTCTTACAGTCACCGAGAGGCCTAAAACTCCTGCCACTACGTTGAGTGGCCTCAATAACCCCTCGCGCCAACGCATAGATAGAGCCTCTCAAGCCGCTTGGCAATTAGCAGGGCCTCATCTGTCACCAAACAAGTATAATGTTTCGCCATCTGGCCTAGCTAGCCTGTCAGTACAATTTGGTGGTTTCATATACTAATTAATTGTTTTATTTATAGTATGTCTCAGGAAGGGGTAGAGGATTTCTCCCTGCCTAGCACCCCGGCTAGAGCTGTCACTCCCACACAAGGAGGAGAGCTAGCTAGTCCAGCATCGATCAGATCCTGGACGATCCCGCGTATAACCAGGGAATTGAGGAGATAACAAATCCCCTACCCCGCTACAGCAAGGAAAGCAGAACTTTTCAAACTGCTACGCACATCGACAAATAACATGGATGCCGGGGAAGGACCTAGCCAGTCCAACCCAGGAGACATACATTCCATGTTATCCTCACTCATGGCGTCCATGAGCAAGGTCAACTCCAGGCTGGAGAAACTTGAGTTGGTCACCACGGCCCTTACTCTAGCAGGGCCACCCGCTGCTGCTTCACAAGTACCAGCCGACTTGCCATTAGTTGCTCCAGCCATCACCCTGGATGACCAGGAAGTTAGCCCGGATCATATGATACCTGAGCACATAAAAAGGGATATCCTGGAAGGTAAAGACGTCAACCTGGCTTCCCTGTTGATTGCCTCCCAGGATATTGTTGAGAATAAAGCCGTATGCTTATGATGATGTATCTGTTGTTGTCGGATCTAGGGATGCCCGCCTGAACAGGAAACTGACTATCCCTGAATTTGTACTAGCTTTTGGTATTTACAGGGATGTCATCTGTGCGGTCTATCCCAACAGAAGAGAGGAGTTTGATCTCTATATGCACAAGCTGGTAGACCTGGGCAACAAATATGGTGGTTCAGCCTTCTATGACTACTATAGGTCTTTTTCTGCAAAAGTGTTTGGAGCCTTCTCCCAGTACGGAACACGATCCAACTGGGGAAAGATTGATACCGTCATTTTTTGCAGACACTTTGCAGGTCTAAGAACACCGGCTTGTGCATACTGCACCTCCACAGCCCATACTACAAATTTTTGTCCCAACACGGCGGACGGACATGCCTCCACGCAAGGAGCTAGTTCCTTTGGGGATCCAGGGAAGTTGTCAAGAGACAAACTGGGACGCCCAATCAAGTTTCTGGGCAAGTCCCAGATATGTAATAATTTCAATGTTGGGTCTTGTAATTACAGTGGATGTAGACTATTGCATGTCTGTTTAAAATGTTTTTAGGGCACATGCTAAGACCATGTGTCCAAATAAAATGTATTCTAAGCCTTACCTAACACGTCCATTAATATGCCAGTATTCGACATTTATGTCTCAACTTGCCATCCTAGACACCTAGTAGACTTTTTCTTATCTCTGTGGTTTTAACAGAGGCTTCCATACAGGTATCCTACACATACCAGCGAACTTTTGGAATGCCTAATCTACAATCGTAACACAACCCACAGCGGTTAACACCCTCATAGCCCAAAATTGGATGGGGGCTTGGTATTGGAGCCTTTTAGAACTCCTCCATTCGTAGAATGGCGCATAACCATTGGTATTGTCTGGAAATCTTCCCCAAAACAGAGACTCATCGTCCCAGGTTATCGGCACCCCACTCATCGGCCAACTCCAGTCTTAATTCCCTCATACCTTCTGAGGAATTTTCTCTGCAATACACCACCATAGATCACGCCATTACCGCTATCATACAAGCAGCGGTTGGAGCCGGGCTCAGTAAGACCGACATTACTAACGCCTTTAAATTACTACCAATCCATCCCACACTGTGGCACCTGCATGGCATCAAGTGGTCCGGGAACTACTTCTTTTTCTCCCGGTTAATGTTTGGGTCCAAAAGTAGCCGAGCTATTTTCGACACATTTGCCGAAGCATTATGCTGGTTACTATTGAACATAGCCAGATGCCCTACGGTATTACATTACCTGGACGATTTCCTACTGGTCGAGGAGAATACTTCGCCTTCCACTAGTCTCAAAGCTACCACTAAGCTATTTGAACAACTAGGTGTACCTATCTCCCCAAAGAAAACAGAGGGGCCAGACACGGTTAACACTTTTCTGGGTATCCAATTAGACTCCGACACAATGCAAGCAAGCCTACCATACGATAAGATAGAGAATATTCTCACTTACATAAACAGCTACCTTCAGCTCGGTACTTGCAACCGCAAAGAGCTACAGTCCCTGCTAGGGTCACTAAATTTTGCTATGCGCATCATACCTCAAGGCCGCTCCTTTATATCACGACTATTGCATCTTTTCCCACTTTTCCTGCATGACACACACAGGTTGTCCTTAGATACCCAAGCTACGGCAGATCTAAACATGTGGAAGAGATTTTTAACCAATTCCCTGCAATATCGGTGGAGAGACCTCGGTCCCATCTCCACCCGCCACCTGGGGTTCTCAACAATGTCTTCCCAGCTGAATGGGTCTGGAACTGGATCTGTTACCTTGCTGTCCTGCTGAGCTTTCTCAATGGAGTGGAAGAGATCTCGGTAGTCCTGCTCCAGTTCCCACTTCAGGGTTGCTAGGTGGA
>OW240915.1:121100053-121143444 GCA_933207985.1 Pelobates cultripes
GTGAAAAAAGTTTTTTGTTTTTAAATCCAAGCTATTGTGACACCAGATATAAGTGGTGGCACTGGGCAACGTATCCACTGTTAGCGTAACACACCGGCTTTAAGGACACTGACTGCTATTCAATCTATAACAGTGAAAAAAGTTTTTTGTTTTAAATCCAAGCTATTGTGACACCAGATATAAGTGGTGGCACTGACTGGGGAAATGGGCACATTATCCACTGTGAGCCTGACAAAGAAGCTGGCAGCAGTGGCAGACAACTGACTGCAATTCAATCTATAACAGTGAAAAAAGTTTTTGTTTTAAATCAAGCTATTGTGACACCAGATATAAGTGGTGGCACTGACTGAAGGAAATGGGCACAGTATCCACTGTGAGCCTGACTGAAAGCTGGCAGCAGTGGCAGACAACTAACTGCAATTACATTACATAGAAAAAAAAAGCATACCTAACCTAACCTAGCTATGCATTTCCCTATCTAATCAACAGCTACACTTTCCCTCCTCTCACTAGCATGCAGCTTGAGAATGAATCTAAAATGGATGCCTTCCAGTAGGTGGGAGGGTCTGCTAGGGAGGGTGTGCTGCTAATTGGCTGGAATGTGTCTGCTGACTGTGAGGTACAGGGTCAAAGTTTACTCAATGATGACGAATAGAGGGCGGATCGAACCGCGCATATGTTCGCCCGTTGTGGCGAACGCGAACATGCTATGTTCGCCGTGACCCGTAGCCGGCGAACCGTTCGGTACATCACTACTCCTGATACTGTGTGTCGTCCAGTTATTGGGAGTGCTATTGGAATACTACTGGATTATTTTACCTGCTGGATACTTTGCCTATGGATTTATAACTGCTGTTCCTGAGCCTCACTAGGATCTACAAGTGGAGGTAGGCTATGAAATACTAGCTCTCCGCTACAGTGGTTACAGCGCATTTCACAGAGTACTGGCTCTTGATAAAAGTAATGTAGTCCCAGGTGATATAGCAACCTTAGTACAAAGAGGAAATTTACATTATGTCCATGTTATTAAATTATTTTAATTATTAATTTAATTATTTAATTAAATTATTTTAATAGGATGATATTTTCTACTATTGATATGTACGTTCCAGTTACATGAAGTGGTTATGCCCCAAGAAATTCCATTTACTATCATGATGTTTCAGTGATCTGTGTCTCCTTTATGAGTGAATGAATGGAGTAACATTAAATTCCTCATTCAGTCCTTTTGGGTATAGTGTTTTGAACTGATAGATGCAACGGGACTCTGCTTTGAGTTAAGATATATTTGTATCTCCTTTACTATGGTTAAGGGATATTTTTTGGATCACCTGGAAATTGAGTACACTGGATTTGGATGCATGGTTAAGTTGTACATGTCTAGCAATTGGAGTGTCAACATGCAAGTTAGTAATGGAGTTGATGTGTGGTTGGAATCCATGGCACCTTATGTAGTATCTTTGTTTACTAATATTGATCATTCTCTTGGTCTTCGAGTCCTTTCTCATTATCTTTTGTTTGACCCTCTGCTCCCAGAAGTACAGGCTGATTATATTTTGAAGTTTACCGAATTTATTTTGAAGCATAATTATTTTCAATTTAATTAAGTCTTTTATTTGCTAATCAAGGGGACTGTGATGGGTGCGAGTTTCATCCCATCCTATGCCAATTTATTTATGGGGTTCTGGGAGAACTCTATCGCAGGTTCATCGATGATATCTGTAACGGCACCCCCAGGCATAAAAGGGTTTAACTGCCGTTTAGTAGATCTTCCCTTCCAGAGACACAGGCACAGCTACTGCAGAACACCAATCCGCCGAACAGGAAACCATATGAATGCCGTAAACAGATGAATAGGAAAAACCATGCGAATAGGTTTACACTCCTAGCAGTCGAACTGGGACAGCATACAATAAATCCCCCCAAGAACGAGACATAGCTCCGTGTTGAGGGTCAAGCAGTGAACAGTCAGAGCTGTGGGTTTATTGTGCTTATGTACACATTCTTACACATTAGTACCACCCACAGGGCTTTGGAACACAGCCAATAAACACATACAATACACTCAGACACTCCCACACAAAACCCTCCCCTCTGCCGTGATACAATTACCTTACACAATGGGTAATGTAATTATAACAAGCAGAGAAATACAATTTTTCCACATTATTCATAACTTGAACAGTATGCATCACATTCACATACAACTTACATTTTCAGAATCAGCATACTTCAAATACAAACATATGCCAAAATCATCCAAATTGGTCCAGTGGTTCAAAAGATAGATCGTAGTCCTTTGTGACCAAAGGAAGCATGGCTTTTCTGCCCAAAACCAGTTCCACAGAGTCTTCTATCCTGGAGATAATTGGGAAGTAATCCAATTATCTCCAAAGACAGAGGCAAAACTCCATTGAACACATGGCAGCAAAAGACAATAAAACACATAAAAACATATAACTGTGCAGCCATTGCACAAAACAGGTACATTCAACATATCCCCAGATAGCTCAGATCTGAGCGCACATTATTACTGAATGGCGCTCAGAGCACACACATACAGTTCAATTGCCATGGAGCCAAAGTCTTTCCCATAGTCTTTCATTATACGAATGGGCTCCATGGCATAGCTATCTGGGGTATCACCGCTCAAACAGGGAAAGCACCAAATGACCCGGCTTTCATGTCTTTGCAGGGGAAAATCAAGCCTTTTAACATGGGGCCATAATCCAAATGCAACAGGCGAGCAACCAGGCTTCTCCAATGCAATGTGGCGAGATTGGTCTTGTCACATCTCTCCCCTTTTCCAAACAGACTAACAGGGTATCTGACCTCCTGCCGGTCAGTGCCCTTGTTAGTCCAGCAGCCCACCCACAACACACAAACAGTAATACAGCCCACCCACAATAAATGGTTACTACACATGGGTAGAGGAGAACTTTGTCCATGTCCAGGTGCCTCACCACGGCTGTGTGGGTGACTGGTAAGCTGACTTGGTGGGTTGCTGAGTGGGCAGAGACCAGCGGTAATCTGCCCTGGTGCCAGCGCTACCACGGGAGTAGCCTGGTTGAAGCCTGGTTGTTGGAGGGGGAGACCGACTGTCTCCCCTTTGGTTACACCGCTCGGTTGCTGGAGGGGGAGACTGACTCTCCCCTTTGGCTAAACAGCCCTGTCGCTGGGGGGCAGAACCGACCGTCCCTACACCCCGTGCTGTACGTGCAGAGACCACGGTCCCATCTGCACGGTTGTGGGGTTTACTGTCCCCCACGGTACGTTAAGCTGCCGCTGGGGAGAGGGGGTAACAAGCTCCCCTCCCATATATACTTCCAGCCGCGGGGGAGGGAGACCGACTGTCTCTGCTCCCAATACAGAGTCCTGCTGCTGGGGAAAGGAGACTGGGCTCTCTATTCCCTGTAGGACACTCTGCCGCTGGGGAATGGAGACTGGGCTCCCAATTCCCTGCTGTATCTCCCGCTGGGGAATGGAGACTGAGCTCCCAATTCCCAAAGACTCATACTGCCGCTGGGGAATGGAGACTGGGCTCCCAATTCCCAATGACTCATACTGCCGCTGGGGAATAGAGAATGGGCTCCCAATTCCCTGTAATTCACACTGCCGCTGGGGATCTGAGCCCAGCATGCCTGTAGCTCACCCTGCCACTGGGGAGGGAGGACGCTGCTCTCCTCTCCCTGCAAGGTACACTGCCGTAGGGGGACAGGACCAACTATCTCTGTCCCCTGTAACTCAGCCTGCCGCTGGGGAATGGAGCTTGGGCTCCCAATTCCCTGCAATTCACTCTGCTGCTGGGGGACAGAAGCAACTATCTCTGTCCATTGTAACTCAGCCTGCTGCTGGGGAATGGAGCTTGGGCTCCCAATTCCCTGCAATATCTCTCGCTGTGGAATGGAGACTGGGCTCCCAATTCCCTGCAGGACCGGTGGAGAGACCTCGGTCCCATCTCCACCAGCCACCTGGGGTTCTTCCCAGTAACATTCTGCAATATCTGCCCAGCTGAATGGGTCTGGATCTGGGTCTCCGCTTCCCTGCTGAGCCTTCTCACTGGAGTGGAACAGATCTTGGTAGCCCTGCTCCAGCTTGGTAGTCCTGCTCTCCCTCCACTCCAAGAGATGACTGAACCGAGTTTGTGTAGAGCTCCCAAACTCAGGCTCTGAAAAAGCCTCCCATAACAAACCAGGACCTTCAAACTCCTCTCCCTCTGGCTTGTCATGCTCGGCTATCCAGGGCAGGTACTGTGCCCCATACCACCAGAGCGCCTGGTAGTCACTTCTGCAATCGCTGGTCTTCCTTGGGGAGTCTCTCGCCCCGCTGGTACTCCACAATGCCCAGTGCCTGGTAGCAGATGCTTTTGCGAACTGCATCCATGACACCCTCATCATACTCCACTGCTGGTTCCATCCTGATGCTGTCAGGGTCACTGTACTCAGACATGCGTTGCCCTCAATTTGTAAAATCCAAAGAAATGGTGTCTCCTGTAGCTGTCCTTCTGGCTGTAGGAACGATCCCGCCGCTTGCCACCAATTGTAACGGCACCCCCAGGCATAAAAGGGTTAAACCGCCGTTTAGTAGATCTTCCCTTCCAGAGACACAGGCACAGCTACTGCAGAACACCAATCCGCCGAACAGGAAACCATATGAATGCTGTAAACAGCCGAATAGGAAAAACCATGCAAATAGGTTTACTCTCCTAGCAGTCGAACTGGAACAGCATACAATAAATCCCCCCAAGAACGAGACAAAGCTCAGAATCAGCATACTCCAAATACAAACGTATGTCAAAATCATCCAAATTGGTCCAGTGGTTCAAAAGATAGATCGTAGTCCTTTGTGACCAAAGGAAGCTTGGCTTTTCTGCCCAAAACCAGTTCCACAGAGTTTATCCTGGAGATAATTGGGAAGTAATCCAATTATCTCCAAAGACAGAGGCAAAACTCCATTGAACACATGGCAGCAAAAGACAATAAAACACATAAAAACATATAACTGTGCAGCCATTGCACAAAACAGGTACATTCAACATATCCCCAGATAATTCAGATCTGAGCGCACATTATTACTGAATGGCGCTCAGAGCACACACATACAGTTCAATTGCCATGGAGCCAAAGTCTTTCCCATAGTCTTTCATTATACGAATCGGCTCCATGGCATAGCTATCTGGGGTATCACTGCTCAAACAGGGCAAGCACCAAATGACCCGGCTTTCATGTCTTTGCAGGGGAAAATCAAGCCTTTTAACATGGGGCCTTAATCCAAAGGCAACAGGCGAGCAACCAGGCTTCTCCAATGCAATGTGGCGAGATTGGTCTCGTCGCAATATCCTTATAATTTGGTGGAGAGGTTGGGATGAAATAGAGGACTTCATCTCTTATCTCAATAATAATCAATGGGGCCTTGCCTTCACTTATCATAGACACCCATTTACTATAGATTTTCTTGATCTCACCCTGACCAGTTCCCAAGGGAGGATCTCAACCAAGACTTATCAGAAAAATGTGGACGCCATTGGGTATTTACATGCTGAGAGTGGCCACCATCCCACTTGGTTTCACAATATACCCTCAGGTCAATTTGTCAGACTGAGGCGTAATTGTTCCTCTATGATGGATTATGAGAGAGAGTCCCTCTTATTATGCCGTCGTTTTATGGAAAAAGCAAACCCTGCAGAGCATATTCGACGGGCATATTTGAGGGCAGAAGCCTTGAATAGAGAGGATCTTATAAATCAATGAGTAAGGAACCACAATCTGATCAGGTGTTATATTCAAAACAGGTTTCACATACCAATAATCATAAATTAATTCCCAAGCTTCTAGATGAATACAGTGTCCTGCAGAAGAGAAGAGTAAAGTTAACTATCAGTACCAAGGAAGTGGGTGGAGGTACCAAGCCTGTTTTTACTACCATATTTAATAAGGGATTTGACAATATTATTAGTGTCTTTTATAGGTATTGGCCGATCCTCAAGAAGGATCCCTGGCTATGTTTCAGCATCTCGGAATACCCTAAAATTACTTTTAGGAAAGCCACCAATTTGAAGAATATATTGGCCTCCTCCAAATTGAGAGTAAATACAGACGGGCTATTGAAAAGCAAAAATGGAGTTAGTAACATGCGCTGTGAGCGTAGTAGATGTGGGTTCATTTGCCACAGAATGTCTACCTTCAAACCCTATAAGGGTGATGAGACATTTGTGGTGTCCCATAATATTACATGCAATACTTCTTTTGTTGTATATCTTTTGATTTGTCCATGTGGCCAACATTATGTAGGACAAACCATAAGACCTTTAAAATCTAGATCAGGGAGCATAGATTGGCTATAATAAATAAGGACAACAGATCTCCAGTTGCACGGCACTTTGAGATGTTTCACAATAGCGACCCCACTTTGATTATAGTGATGGGGATTGATTATATACCCCCTATGAGCAGGCCCGGACTGGCCATCGGGCACACCGGGCAAATGCCCGGTGGGCCGCGGTGGCCATGGGCCGAGGCCGGCAGGGGAGGTCCCAGGACATCCCCTGCTAGTCTATGCAGGGCCGGCACTATCCGAGCGCCGGCCCCGCTGTATTCCATGGAGGGCCAGTGGGGAGATCAAAGATCTCCCTCACCAGCCCATTTAAATAGACCTGCGGCTGGGGAGGGAGAGGACCCGGCGGAGCTCTATCTTGCAGCTCCGCCGGGCTCCTCTCGCGAGATCGGGAGCGTTGCCATGGCAACGCCCCGATCTCGCGAGAGTGAACTCTAGCCCTTAGGCTCGAGTTCACTCACCACTGGACCACCAGGGATGATGTGAGTGTGCCGGTCCCCCTCCTCCCAGCTACCACGTGCCTGTCCCCCCCTCCCAGGCTAAAGGTAATAGGTAATGCCTATTTAGTTTTTTTTTTTTATTGTTTATTTACCCCCCATATTTTTTTTATTTATTTACCTCCTTAGTTTTTTTATTTATTTACCCCCCTTAGTTTTTTTATTTATCCCCCTTAGTTTATTTATTTACCCCCCTTAGTTTATTTATTTATTTACCCCCCTTAGTTTTTTTTCTTGTTTATTTACCCCCTTAGTTTTTCTTTATTTGTATATTTAACCCCACTTAATTTTTTATTTGTTTATTTACCCCAACACACAACATTTATAACAGCACTCTCACACACATCACACACAGCACTCTCACACTCAGCACGCTCACACACATCACACTCAGCACTCACACACATCATACAAAACACTCTCACACACATCACTCTCACACACATCATACACAGCAATCTCACACATCACACACATCACACACCTCTCACACACATCACACTCAGAACTCTCACACACATCACACTCAGCACTCACACACACAGCACTCTCACACACATCACACTCACACCACTCTCACACACATCATACACAGCACTATCACACTCAGCACTCACACACATCATACACAGCACCCACACACACAGCACCCTCACACAAATCAATCACATACAGCATCCTCACACACAGCACCCTCACACCCACAGCACCCTCACACAAATCAATCACATACAGCACCCTCACACACAGCATCCATCACACATACACACAACCCCCCGATACACTGCATCACACACATACACAATACTTCCAAACATATTTATAAAAAAAAAAAAAATATATATATATATATATATACACACATATATACACACACGCACACACACACAGCACCCCTCACACACACTAGATCCTTTACCCAACTCTGTATCATCTACACACATACACACACTAGATCCCTATATACACTCTGAATCAGTTATATATACGCACGCTCACTAGATCTCCTATACATAGTCTGGGTCCATCAAACACACACAAGACTATATATATATATTACACACACACACACACACACTCTGGATCCCCTATACGCACACTAGATTCCTTGTAAGCAAACGCATACTACATTCCCTGAACACACACTCTCTACAAACACTACATCACCTATACACACACACACACACACTATAGCCTGTATGCACACATTTTGCTACATCCCCTATACACACATTCTCTAAAGCCCCTAGCCACATATGCATTACATTACACCACAAACACAACACAACTAAAACCGACCTTATTACACAATACCACACCACGACCAGCTCACTCTGCACACACGCAATACCACAAGCAGGCTCCAAACACATGCACAATACTCTTTCCTGGCCCTTTTGTCTCCTGGTATCCATTTATAGAGACACCAGAGACAAGTTGCAAGGAAACACAGTGCAAGCATGTTATTAAATTTCCTTGCACTGTGCAGAACAAATACAGGGCTTTTTTTCTCATGCTAGAGTTCTTCAGCAGAGCTCTGCGCATGGGCTGCCCTGGAAGAGCATTGAACCAACATGCTCACTTTGAGAGGGGGCGTGTTTGTCATGAGTGATGACAAAACACACCCTTTCTGCCCCGCCCCCTTCTTAGTGGGCCGCTGTGATAACAAAATGCCCGGGCCGAATTTTTTTCCCAGTCCGGCCCTGCCTATGAGGTATATTACCGTTAGAAGAAGAAATCTTACCAGGGCAGAATCCCTGTGGATCTTTAAATTAGATTCCTTAGCACCTAATGGTTTGAATGAGGAGCTTGAGCATTTTTATAGAGCTAACTTGTTTATTATTTTTTAGTCTTATTTTATAATTTTATTATTTAATCCCCACCCCCCTTATCTGTTAATAGATTTTTGGTATTATATTCATATTATGTTAATATGCAATTATTTTTGTTTTAGGTTGTGTATATATATATATATATATATATATATATATATATATATATATATATATATATATATATATATATAAATACTATGCTACCATCTATTGAGCCACTGGCAAGCTGCATGCTCCTGGTTTATTGATGAGAGTTATATAATATAAAAGTTAAATAACCAATAGCCTATGGTTTCCCTTTTTTTCCCACTATATACCCCATATGGGCTTTACTGATCCAGTCCGGTTTATCTTATTTGCAATATCACAAATGTTTTTTTGTTTTTTCTACCCCACTTTGTTACTTATTGTGGGTTTATATTTTCCACGTGAGTGGATCATAAACAATTTTATTCATTTATCTTTTAATTCATTTTTCTCCACCTGATTATGAGATTTGCTGTCTGAGTTCTACTTTAGCCAGCACTTACTGGAGTTTACTCAGTTCATGCTGTTTTGGCTCCTTTAATTCTGATGTGTTGGGAATTGTTGTATATTTTCATGTAATGAATGTATATTGAGTCACCTAGGCATGGAGGTGATCATTCCCATTATGAATTCCTTTGATTTTATTTGAATTTATGTTTTTTAATGTTTTATTATGTTATCTATTCAGATACTGGGTTGATTGTATGGAAATCCAGCCCTGGTGTTTATTCCACTAAGATTAGGTATTTAAACCTTGGATGTGTTGTAGTTAGTTATCTTGATAAAGTTGCACAGCTGGGACGAAACCATTCGATCTGTGCACACATTCCTGCTGGCTGATTCTGTTCGTCTGCTTCATTCCTGCGTCTGGAGCCGTGTTTAATCTGGTTGATTACTGTGGTCTTTTGTGAAGATCCTGACCGCGGTAATCCTTTAAGGGCATCTGTCTCTTAGGCAGCTTTGCTGTGTGTTCACCTCCTGTACCCCTAGTCTTATATCATCTTATTAAAGGAACACTATAGTCACCTAAATTACTTTAGCTAAATAAAGCAGTTTTAGTGTATTGATCATTCCCCTGCAATTTCACTGCTCAATTCACTGTCATTTAGGAGTTAAATCACTTTGTTTCTGTTTATGCAGCCCTAGTCACACCTCCTCTCGCTATGATTGACAGAGCCTGCATGAAAAATAAAAACTGGTTTCACTTTCAAACAGATGTAATTTACCTTAAATAATTGTATCTCAATCTCTAAATTGAACTTTAATCACATAGGAGGAGGCTCTTGCAGGGTCTAGCAAGCTACTAACATAGCAGGGGATAAGAAAATCTTAATTAAACAGAACTTGCAATAAAGAAAAACTACTTCTTTACAGGAAGTGTTTATGGAAGGCTGTGCAAGTCACATGCAAGGAGGTGTGACTAGGGTTCATAAACAAAGGGATTTAACTCCTAAATGGCAGAGGATTGAGCAGTGAGGCTGCAGGGGAATGTTCTATACACCAAAACTGCTTCATTAAGCTAAAGTTGTTCAGGTGACTATAGTGTCCCTTTAATACTGCAGTCTTTTTTGAAGATCCCGACCGCAGTATTTAGGGGGGAGGTGTGTTTCCATCAAGTTGCACTCGGCTGCTTTTGGGAAGATTACTGCCCTTCATTATTGATCTATGCAGTTGACACCTGGGACTTTCTGGACACCCTTGCTTTGTGAGTTTTTGCACTCTACACCTCAGGTGGGGGCCCACACCGAGGTCAGGTACTTTTCATTTTGATTTTTACTTATTTGTTGCTGTATTTTTATATATATATTGTTTATGTTTTTTATTCTCATTATCTCATTTATCTATCCGGGAATTGTCCCTGATATACTTGTTACTTAGTTTATCAGTTGACAGTCACTGTATTTGGATACATGGTAGAGATTACTTTTGCTATATATTTCTGTTACTTTTATATTTATTCACTTGATTTATTTAAAAGTATCTCAGTTTGAGGGTGTGAAACAGCCTGATTTTTATCATAGTTTTCTATATGTGATAATTCGTAAAAGATTTTTATTCATTTTCTATTTTGTCTAGGTTCTATAACTAATAGCGCGCATACCTTTATATATTTTTGAGTTTGTCGCTCATCTAAGTCGCTTACCTGTGTATGCAGCAGCTTTCATAATTGTCATATATTTTATTTTTGATTTATATGTACCTTTGTTTTTTAGAGTTTTATCTATGGCACCTTATCCTGGATTGATTCTGCTGGAACCTGAGAGGTCCAGAATAACGAGCAGGGGCTGGAGGGACCGGAGCACGGAACTCTGTTCTAGGAGGTGGTTTTACAACGACTGGCTCAGGGCGAGGACGCACAGCGGTTGGTTCTTGGCGCCTGGACTCAGTATATTCCAGGCGCCAAGAATATACTATGCGTCATTCGTTAGCCAAGTGAGCCGCTTCCTGCAGGGCGAGGGGCTGTCTATCCTGTACCCACTCTTTCAGGCCCGGCTGCAAAGCTCCTTGAAAATGCTCCAACAAAAACAGCTGCAGAACCTCTTCCCCGGTTGTTGCTTGACAACCTTCCACCCAATGCACTGCAGTTCGGTGGAACATGCAGGCCCACTCCGAGTAGGAATCTATTCCTTTCCGCTTGAACTCCCTAAACCATCACCAGTATGCTTCATCGGTTACAACATACCAGAACATGAACGCTTCCTTCACACTAGCATAGTTTGTAATATCCTCTGGGGGGGACTTGATGTAGCACACATTGCCGTTCAAATTGGCCAAATATCTGTCTACTTCTCCAACTGTCTCTTGGTAAGCTTTAAACGCTGCAAACAGCACCTTTTTCCGCTCACTGTGATTTACAATCAGTAGCACCAATGGACTTTCCAGTCTTTGTGCGGTCAGTAGCTGTAGCTGATAGGCCCTTTTCTTCCTCGCCTCCTCCATTGCTGCATGGTGACCAGCTCCATAGGTGGATTCAGTCCATAAAGTGCCAGCCTCCTTTGCACCACTCTCTGGATCTTGTCCTCCTCTCCGTTCAGCGGATTTGGTTCGGCCATCGTATTGGTTCGGTCCAATTTGACCAATTCGGCTATCAGCTCCTGTCGGTGATCAGTTACTAGCCGAACGCCCACGGCCCTCCAGCAAATCCTTCAGCGTCACTCATTTTAGCTTCTCATACTGACTCTCCATTAGTGCAGTACCTCCTCTGGGAAGACAGGACCATCCCACCGCTGCCACCAAATGTAGCAGTTATCCCGATAAGTAGAAGGGTTCCCACTGCTAGAGGGTGTCCTTCTCCCGATGAGCGAGGGGTATTCTCAGCATCCAGTAGTCATCCGAGTTAAGAAGCTCTTAAAAGAGCTAGTGTTATAGCTGTATAGCAGTTTCCCCCAATAAGAGATAAGACTCTAGATTGAGGGTGAAGTAGAACTGATTTAATGGGCATACAAGCATTTCTAAATACTTTTTTCTAAATTTTTATAACTCCAAAACTATACATGTAATTCCAATTACATTTTCTGAACCAGCATAATCAGGGAACAAACCTATCCGGAATTCAGACGAATCGGTCCAGTGGTTAGCTGAAAGTCTTATTTGACTGACCGCACGCATGTTTTCATGCCCAAAGCAGTTCCACAGATTCAGGCTGTGCGGTCGGTCTATCTTTCCCTTCACATAAAGTACCAATTGCACGAACGGATGCGTTCGTGCCTACTGTCATTGGATGCATCCTGTTTATGAGTTAAGGCTCCAGACATAGCGCTCTGTTCGTATGGTTTTAGCGGCAACGCTCAGATCTCACGAGAGTGAACTCAAGCTCCGCAGGCTAGAGTTCACTCACCACTGGACCACCAAGGATGGCAGCAGCATGGTCCCACTTCCCTACAAAAGGTAAGAAGGGAGGGGGGCTATTAACTAAACAGTCCCCCCACCACCACATAATACACACACACAGCACCCACACTCACACAGCATGCTTACACAGCACCCTCACACATACATCACCCTTACACACACACACGCACTCTAACAGCACCCTCACAGCACCCTTACACACACAGATCCACACATACAGCACCCTTGCACCCACACACACACACATAGCACCCTTACACACAAACACAGCACCCTTACACACACAAACACCGCACCCAAGGTGTGTGTGTGTGTGTGTGTGTGTGGAAAGGGGCTATAAAAAGCATTTATTAGAAAAGGCATTAGAGAAGGCAAAGAATGCTCATGCCAAGATAAAATCTACGATACCACCCAGGCTAGTTTTTCCAATCACATACCATAATAGAGCCAATCAAGTCACTACTATTGTGAAGAGGAATTGGAACATGTTGTCCTCGGATACCACTTTACCTCCAATTTTTAAGGAACCGCCCATGATTTGTTATCGTAGGAATAAGAACTTACATGATATACTTGTAAATACTGACCCAGTACAAAGCTATCAACAGGAGCATAATGCACAAATAAGAGGTTGTGTTAGGTGTCTTGGTTGCATGACATGTGGCCATATGGTCCCCTCACGTACCTTGAACCATCCACACAACAATAAACGCTATAACATAAGGCATGCAATTACTTGTAAGACCCCATATGTGATTTATAAAATTACTTGCCCATTTGGCTTAACCTATATTGGTAAAACGGATACACCGTTATTTGAACGCATCAGGGGACATCGGTCTAATATCAGGACTGCCTATAGGGATGTCCACTCTGATAAACCTGTTGCTAAGCATTTTTTTGAGATGGGTCATTCTTTAGCTACTCTTAAATTTGTCGCCATTGACCATATACCACAACCTCTGAAGGGAGGAGATCGTAGCAGACTGTTGTTGCAAAAAGAAACATACTGGATCCATGAACTGAATACTGTGTCGCTGAATGGATTGAATGAGTTATTATCCTATCATCCCTTTATATACCATCAAATTATACTTTCAAAATTTCACCTCAACAAAGTTTTTTGTATTTCATTATTGTAGTATATTACTTTAATAGTGGTTTCACACGTTTATGAACCAGTTGTCATTGTTTAATATTGCTCACTAAAGTGATAATCATGCATATATTCTACAGGAGGTAGATGGTAATTTTCGACCAGTATAGGTCGTATTTTGTATGATTAATTTAATTTAAACAGTATCTTTGACACTGTTTCACTTTAGGCTGGTATAGTGTCTCTTTATGTATAACATTTAATATATGAAATTCTGCATTGTATTTCACAATTATGTTAGAATATTGCCCTTTGTATATGAGTGCACTGGCTATATTTCAAATGATCTCGTAGCACTAGCCTTTCTTGAATAATGTTCTGTAAACGTGTGGATCTACCAATGTTATCATATAGTGATACATTAGTATCAATTGTTTTTTTAGAGCACTTGGTGTTTTTATACTTTGTTTCAATTTCTATTACGGCAGTCTCTGGCGTTAGTATGTTACTGTGGTAACAGGGTCACGCACGTTTTTATCACTTCCGGGTTTCGTATGTTTGCACATGTGGACAAGGCCAGTAGAGACGCCGGTACATCGGATATGACAATTTTTTTCTCAAAAGGTGCTTTTATTGTTGGCTTTCTCCTCAGCTAGGAGAATGTGTAAGCTCTAGGCTTCGTCCTGTGAACCACCTTTTACACTTGTCAAGGTGGTTCTCCGGCCTGTCCTGGAATTTTTGCTTAAAGTGGTGTTGCATTTCTACCTAAACCAAAAGATTGTGTTATCATCTTTTTATCCTAATCGTTCTACTCCCGAGGCCCACTCTAGATGCGGTTAGAGCTATTTCCTTCTATAGTGAGAAGACCAGCACCTTTCGTAAGTTTCCTAGACTTCTTGAGTTGTCTATTGGCCACAGAAGAGGTGAAGCTGCCTTTACCTCTACTTTGAGACATTGGGTAATAACAGTGATTTTATTATAGGACACAGAGGCTTATATTATGCTTTCTCTCTTTCTTTAGCAGCAAAGAAAGGATACTGTAATATAACATGTTATCCAATGAGAATGCTCCTTGCACAATAATGTCCCATGTGACCTTAAGCCACCCGTCATTCTTTGCTGCTTCCTCAGCCAAGTACAATTCCATATTGTCTCATTTTCTGTGCTTTTTGCTTATATCACTATATTATTTCTAGGTATTTGGTGATTTCTTATACTTTGTTCCCTTTTTCATTGTATTTTCTCTGGGAGCACTGTTTGCTATCTCCTTTCTCCCAAACTGCAGCTTCCCCACTCAGGTTTCCCGGTTGGTTTGTTGATTTCCAATTTTTGCTCCTGCTCTACACTGCCTGCCTCAAGAATGTGACAGCCATTTTGTGGTTGCCGGTTTTGCAGAGTGGCCAATATTGTTAATTTGGGGGCAGGATTAAGCCAATTGGTCGGCTTTCTTGTGGTGTTCCCCAGGAGCCATTCCTGAGGGAACACTCGGTGAGCTTGCCTGTCTTAATAGTATTGTGCCTTTTGTATTCACTTTTCCCTGCCTCTCCAGTACTGTTATTTAGCACGGTGTGCACTGAGTGTGATCTTTCTACTCTATCCTTAGGATAATTTCCTAGTTATTTCTACTACACTATTGTGTGTAGACATGTGCAATTCGTTTCGTTCCAAATGTTAATTTGGACTAATTTTGGGCACTTCGGACATTTGAAATCCAGAATCTCCGAAGTGCAGAAGCCCAAATTTCCGAAATACCGAAACGAACCTAATTGCTGAAGTGCCGAATTGCCGAAGTGCCGAGTTTTGGAAGTGCCGAAATGCTTTGGATTTCTGAAAAGTGGCAAAACAAGAGGGGGAGAGAAAATGTAGTGAATGTTGACATGAATCTTGACCAATAATTCGTGGCACTAGGAGCCCTATAGATTTGTAAGTGGTTGTGGTAGGTAGGGTTAGTTGTAGGGTTAGGGTAGGGTTAGGTTTAGGGATAGAGGTAGGGTTAGGCATAAGGGTAGGGTTAAGGGTAGGGTTAGGGAGCCCTACAGATGTTCCAAATTCCAAAGTTCCTGAATTGCTGAATGTCACGGTATAACCCGGTGTAGTAAGGGTTAATAGTGTTCGGGAGATTCACCTTTCGAAGGGAGCAGCAACTCATGAACACTCGAACCCAGCGAACTGGAAACATACAAAATCCTTCTCTCCTGGAACAGGTAAAAGAATAATCCACAGTAGCAATTCCCCCCAAGTATGAGACGAGGCTCCGTATTGAGGGTAAAACATGAATCTGGTTTAATGTGGGCTACCTGCCTGGTATTTATGTAGGTCTCCCATCTGGTGGACACTCCCCGAGGGGACCAGATGGAAGACTGGGACAAAAGTGATACAGTAGCCAATGAGCACACTTTGGCTATAAACACTCCCCTTTACACCAGGTAGACCCTCCTCTCTATCCTGGAGATAATTGGGAAGTAATCCAATTATCTCCCAGGATAGAGGCAAAACGCCATTTTATATGGGATAATAAAAAGACATAAAAATACATTATAGGAAAACTACCAAATGGATTGTATGCAATTAACGTATCCCCAGATAGCTTAGATCTGAGCGCACATTATTACCGAATGGCACTTAGATCCTATACCCACAGTTCAATCGCCATGGAGCCAAAGTCTTTCACATTGTCTTTCAGTATACGAAGGGACTCCATGGGATGGCTATCTGGGGTAAGTCCATTCGTTGAGAAAGTGCCGAACGGACTGGCGTTCGTATGTTGGAAGTCAGAAGAAGGGAGGTCAGCAGCTTCAGCTGTGTTCGGGAGAAACAATATTAGTTTTTAGTTCCATGAACTCGTTGACGAACACCGCTGATCATTCGTATAGTCAAGATGGTCGCCGCCTTGTGGAGCATATGAACGACGACCACCCGGTCTGCGCTTGATAATTAGGAAGTTTCTGCAGTTAACCTCAAGGTTCTGATGGGGCCAAGAGGTCAACAAGCAGCACACTTCCCTGATGGGTGGCCGGTCTTTCAGGAGTTTGTTCAGTAGAAACAAGGGAATAACATGGGGACTGTACAGACAGGGAAATAGCCGAACAAACAGAAGAATGGAGGGAAAATAAAAGTGATCCATAGACAGATGGTTCTGTCACACCGAAGTTCCAAATTGCCAAAGTCCTGAATTGCTGAAGTGCCGAATCAAACCGAATTGCCAAAGTGCCGAACTGGCAAATTTTTTTATTTACCCAAATTTCCAAACTGAACCAAATTTTTTGCCCATGCAAATCCCTAATTGTGTGTATATAAACTGTGCCATGCAGTCACAGAAGGAGTTGGAAGTTTCCTCTGACGGTTCTTCGGCTAGTGTCAGTAAACCCCCACACACCTAATGGTGGCCAGGTCACCCACACAGGCCATACTGGATTAAGCGTGATAGGAGCAAATGAACTCTGAAGAGTTTAATTCCCTCCTGGATGCTACGATGGCAAAATCAGTGACACAAGCCATCTTTACAGCCATGGGGACTATGTTTGATAAATTGTCCCACTCTATCACACAGGCCCTAATGTCCACCCAGAGATCAGCTTCTCTCATTTCTTCTAAACCCAGAAGAGTAAACCGGTAGCTCCCAGTGGGTGTAAATCCACCAAAAAAATCCCTTGGATGAGGATGCCTTGCACTACAACAAAGAGCACCCACCGGGCAAAATCAGAGAGGAGTTGGAAGAGGGCAAAAGCCCTAATTGAGTCTTCAAATCTTGGACAAGAGGAGTTACTGAGCGAGTCCGATGATGGGAAAAATATGGTGCATATTTTCAGATGCATATTTTCCTGACCACGGCTCCTTGTCCGGGCCTCTGGTTGACCCTAAGATCAGGGGATAATTTTACTCTTCTTGATCCTCAGGGCGAACCACTCTTTAACCCAGGTTGCCTACAGCGTCTGAGATCTTTAGAGTGACCTTTAGAACATGTGGTAAAATGCATCGCCACATGCATTAGGAAACCGCTTGACAAGGTTGCACGGAACAAGGTCAGGGCAGAATGCTCATGCCCCACGCTCACTGACATGGCCTGCACCACACTGGACGTTGTCAGAATATTTATATCAACAGACATTTTGTGCTAGAAAGAAATTAAAAGTGTATATTGCCAAATCACTCAGAAACAGAGCAGACTCCATTTTGCTATCTTCAGGATAACAGACACATAGTTTCTTCTTACTTTCACTAACCACTAAGGAATGCATTTATCTAAACACAGACACTAGTGACAGAGAAGACTAAGTAATTCATTTTACTTTCTAAATTTTACAAGGTTCCATTGTAAAATAAGGGGTGAAATTGAGTTTAGAACTGTCAATTTTACAAGTTACGACCAAAGTAGTTGCCACAAAGACTGGGACAAACGCTTTGAACTGACAGCAAATCTAAGTTATGGTAGTCATTTTAGATAAGCCAAATGACGTCAAAATCGTCATCAGGAAAAGTTAACTCTTTCCTGGATAGGAAGGTTTCGTTAGACGAGACTGCCCTCTATGGATCAAATACCTAAATTGCGATCCATAGTTTGGACACACCTACGGCTTCCTATTGGTTTATCAACTAATGACGTACAAAGAGTCTGGCCCTTTAAAAGTAAGGACAAAGGGAAAAGAGGAATAAAGAGAAGACAGAGAGATACAGAGAGAGGGAGTTGAAGTTTGGGGGACTCCAACTCGGACATGCAGAGAAATCCAGGACAATATCTGGGACTAACACTCTACTCTTAAACTCATGGACACTCAACTCTTTTAAACTCTTAACACTTTCCAACACCACTTTCTCTATCACTCACGCACTTCCATACAACCAATCAAGTTTCTGGGACTACCTATTCATCTGATGAGAATATCTACATAACTGGTAACTATGCTGGTTTTATTTAATTAATTTAAATTAATTAAAATTTACTAATAGCATGATATATAACTGGATAAATCACGGTCAGATTTCAATATTTAGAAATCTTAGTTAACTAAGAATATATAGTTATAAACATTCCATTCTGCAGGTGGAATTAAGAATAATTATATATTAATGTGATAGTATCACGTGTTAGCATACCGCTGTTTTTATCCAGGTGTATTGATTTGCTCTAAATTAAGATAAGATATCTTTTTAGGCAAATTAAAATTCTGCTTATAGAATCTGGTAGATTATTCTTATTGGATGGTTCCAGGAAATTACTTATGAGCTGGTTTAAATGTTATTTTAATCGAAAATCACAGGAGAATAGGATACTATATGCCTAGGAGGATTTAGCCAGCATTGAAAGGGTTATTCAGTTGACTTAACTGTTAGCCAGGGTTTTATGGCTCTTCGCTGTGAAAAGCTTTACTTTCTGTGTCTGCAAAAATACCTCATAAATCTTAAGTGACAGAAAATGCTGTTAGCTTTGGAACATGTATAGCTATTCCATTGTATTGCATATTTATGTTGTACTAAATATTCACTGATTATTATCATGCATGCTGCCTAATATTATTGTTAATTATTGGTCATAAATAAATCTATTTTTATAACATTGTGATCATTAATTGTATGGAATACTTTTCACTTATTTGATAACGATCTCTAAGATCTAAGAGAATTGAAATAGTGGGCAATTCTCGACTGCTTAATATTATCATCCCATAAATATCCCCACAACGTGGACACCTAAAAATTATCAAATTCTTGGGCAAAACAGGGTGGAAGGCCAAAAAAGACCTGGATTATTCCTTGCAGAACTGCAAGGATAAAATCCTGCATGTCCTTGAACCAAGTGCGAACATTTTCGACATGGTCGAGACAGCCTTAGCAGGTAGTACCCTCGCAGACTTGTTAGCCATCAGGGGGCAGGTCCAACGATCCTTATGTTTCCTTGACAATGCCAATATAGCATTGGCCACTAAAAGACACAAGGCACCTAAGCTAGTGAACCTAGCTATCTCAGAGCCTGTTTGGAGACAACTTTGTGAAGGAATTAGGCACATATGTAGGGGCTTTAATGCTAACAAGGTGCAAGCTAATATGAACAAGGTGATTTGCACACATTGAAATTTTTTATTTACGTTTTAGTGATAGTTCTTATTAACAGGAAAAATGATTTTTTATCTCCTGTTTAAAATAAACATGGGATTAAACATAGTGAAATTTATAGCCTGCCAAAACTACATAAAGACCCAGTTAATCCCCGGGGACGTTCAACTATATCAGGTATAAATTCCGTTTTATCTCCTCTATCTCAGTATACCGATTTTCACCTTCAACCATTAGTTAAGACTTGCTCTTCATATCTTCGAGACTCCATGAGTCTATTGAATATGCTAAAAAATAAAATGGGAAGATTTTAACCTTTTAATCACATGTAGAGTTGAGCGGACACCTGGATGTTCGGGTTCGCCAGGTTTGGCCAAACTTCGGTAAAAAGTTCGAGTTTGGACCCGAACTTGACCCCGAACCCCATTGAAGTCAATGAGGACCTGAACTTTTGGGCACTAAAATGGCTCTAAAAAAAGTCCTGGAAAGGGATAGAGGGCTGCAAAAGGAAGTAAAATGGGGGTAAGAGTAGGACAAGTGCCCTGCAAACAAATGTGGATAGGGAAATAACTTAAAATAACATAAAATACATAAAAAATTTAAAAAAATAATCTTGAACCAGGAGGAGGAGGTGGATGTGGAGTAGGAGGTGGAGGAGGCGGTGACCGTGGCGGTGTAGGTGGAAGTGGCGGTGGAGGAGGAGGAGGTAGCCAAAGCTGTTTTTAAAAATTTTTTTATTGGGGTAGCCCCCAAAATATTGGGACATATAAAAAAAGAAAACAAAGAATAGGTGCACTTGAGTATAAAAATGGCTGGGTGAGGCCGGTATAAATGTCTATTCTGCACAAGGTACAGACAAGTCTGATGGGATCCATGCCTGGTTCATTTTAATAAACATGAGCTTGTCCATGTTGGCTGTGGACAGGTGGCTGCGCTTGTCTGTGATAACTCCCACTGCCGTGCCAAACACACGTTCAGACAATATACTGGCTGCAGGGCAGGCCAGGCCAGCACCTCCAAGGCATAAAGGGCAAGCTCAGGCCATGTGCCCAATTTGGTCTGCGGTTAACCACAAACTAATGAACGGTCCCAGAGGACCCACATTCGCATATAATTCCACCAAAGGGATGGTTCCGAAAGCTGCACGAACAAAAACCACCTGAATTCCAGCGTGTGGCAGCAATTAAAACGCCGCACCTGCGCTTAACCGCAGGTTAAGTACCCCCTTTCGGGTGGTTGCCCTTCGTCTCCCGAACGGCCAGGACAACCAGACTGAGAGCGGGGATTCGTGCACTGTTGTAGCCGACCTCCGCTCCATGAGTATCAAGTCGAGATCCCGCTGTCCATTGACCGACCTCAAAACATGGCCGCCATCAGGGATGATACACCAAGGTGCCGAATAAGACTTTCTATGGCAGAAAACCCCCGTTCTGTTCGTGGGAGCTGAGCGCCATTCGTATAGTTGATGCGCCCAGGTCTGAGCTGTCGAACGAATAGTCGAATGAACTATATTCCCCTTAATTTATTAAAGTTATGTATTTTTATGCTGTTTTCTGGGACACAATAAAGCATGGTCTTTTGGGCACTTGGAGATAATTAGATTGTATAAACCATTGGCCTCATTATCTCCAAGCTGGGCGGGTACTAGTTTGAATGATACACTGTATTGTGATTGGTTGAATACTTGTACTGTACCTGTATCCCATCAGGTCCATGGGGGGCTGTCCCTGGACCTGGGGACTTGCATAAATTGCCATGCTTGTGTGCCAGTAAAGCCAGTTCATTGTGACCCTCAACTCGCAGCCTCGACTCGTGTTGTAGGGATCCTGGGATACTAGCGCTACTATAGCTAGTGGGACGTTCTACACTTGCAGGTTTCTACTGATTGAAGCCCTGTTCGACTCCCTTACTTCGGGAACCAGGACATCCAAGCGATCCAACCTCCTGCTAGCCTGGAGGCAATCGTAACAGTGGTGCTGGTTGTTGTGGTGTGCTGACAAAGCTTTTCCACATTTTGGCCATGCTAACCCTGCCTTCTGAGGTGCTGGCAGTGCCCCAGCTGCATTGGTGACCTCTTCCTCCTCCTCTGCTTTCGCCTTGTGCTGCCTCTGAGCCCCCGGTGTCAGAAGGAATTGTTTTCCTAGCTTGTTGCAAAATTGTGCTTCAAACTGGGTTTTTTTGCCTTCTTTTGGATCAACAGCAAAAAACAAATGTGAGGAAGGCTGAACTTGATGGACGCAAGTCTCTTTTCAGCTATGTAACTATATAACCACTCATCGGTCTGTTGTTCCATGCCCGTCCACAGCTCCTGCACGGTGTGGGGTTTTCCCCCCAAACATATGAGTTTTAAAACAGCCTGCTGTCGTTTCCCCCTGGCTGTGCTGAAGTTGGTGGTAGAGTAGGAGGAGGAAGAAGCTTAGTAGGGGGAGGAGGCAACAGGAGGCAAAGCTGTGTACCCAAATAAAGATTGTCAAAAGTTGTATCCTGGAACTGTGTCCCATCTGGTTACTGGGGAAATGGGTCAACACCAGGGGGCATGCAGTTACCCTGCACCAGACCCTGCTAAGCCATTCCACACTGTGACTCCTAACTTCAACATCAGGCATACTGGGTCCCGGTCATCCTAACGCCGCCCAGACAGTGTCTGGGTCCCGGTCACCGGACTGCGAAACTGCAAATGGCACGTTAATTCTGTTATGGTTCCTTTTATCGCTCCATCTGTTACTTGGATAACTATGCAAATTCTAAAGATAATACATGCCGACGAGCGCTAGGGGACAGCCGCTCCGCTTTTGCATCCTGCTCCCTCTTATGCTGTGCTGGTGCCTCTGTGCGACCAGCACCTCCTCCTCCAAACTGCACACGTCACTCGCATGACCTTGATTCCATGTGGGCTCTAGGACCTCATCATCCTCCACATCATCTTCCACCCACTCCTCAACGCTGCCCTCCTTGCCGGTCTGCACACTGCAGAAAGCCACAGCAGTTGGCCCCTGTGTTTTTCCAGCATGTAAAGTCTGCAAAAGACATATGGAAATTGTTTTAGAATTGTATCCAGGCAACAGTTTGACGGTTCTGTCTGACTCTCAGATATGAAGTGCACCGCAAGCCGCAAATGTACTATTTAGCAGCCCAAAAATTGCAATGTTTAAAAATGCTATATCACAGCACTATTTGACGGTTCTATTTGACTCTCAGATATGAAGAGCACGCCCCAAATTTACTATTTAGCAGTTTAGCACAAAAAACAATTAGTATTTTTACAATTGCGCTGTAACCGCAGTATTTGACACTTCTATTTGACTCTCAGATATGAAGTGCAGGGCCAAATTTACTATTTAGCAGATTAGCACCCAGAAAATAAGAATGTTTACAATTGCGCTGTAACCGCAATATTTGACGCTTTTATTTGACTCTCAGATATGAAGAGCACACCCCAAATTTACAATTTAGCAGATTAGCATCCAGAAAATAAGAATGTTTACAATTGTGCTGTAACCGCACTATTTGATAGTTCTATTTGACTCTCAGATATAAATAGCACGCCTCAAATTTTCTATTTTGCAGTTTAGCACTGGAGGAAGTTACTGGAGGAATAACAGGAACAAACCGCAGAAGCCACACATAGATATATGGACACAGGTATTCAGGAAGTAAGAGGCCTCTATTCACATACCGATCGGGTCTCAGATGGACTAACGTTCCACAACAATTCTGAGCCCAGAACACATGGAGTACATTACTTATATAGCAATATAGCTCCTCCCATAAATAGCTACACCCACACATATCCTTAACCAATCAATGAACAGAGTCTGGACTTGCTCATCCGGTCTGACCACATGGCTCATCCGAAACAAAATAGAAAGGAGTGTGATTTCAATTCCTGCACATGCTCAGTACATTGATGACAGTATCTTAGCTACGTGTAACTAACTAACTAACCGATACTACAAACACATGTACCTGCATATGCCACGTGGCAATCTTGGCCTACTAAACTTCTATTTTACTGGAATTCCATCACAGCATCTATTTGACTCTCAGATATGAAGAGCACGCCCCAAATTAACTTTTTAGTAGATTAGCACCCAGAAAATAAGAATGTTTACAATTGTGCTGTAACCGCAGTATTTGACACTTCTATTTGACTCTCAGATATGAAGAGCACCCCCCAAATTTACTATTTAGCAGATTAGCACTAAGAAAATAAGAATGTTTACAACTGTGCTGTAACCGCACTATTTGAGGCTTCTATTTGACTCTCAGATATGAATAGCACACCCCAAATTTACTATTTAGCAGTTTAGCACCAAAACAATAAGAATTTTTACAATTGCGCTGTAACCACAGTATTTGATGCTTCTATTTGACTCTCAGATATGAAGTGCACCCCACTAATGTACTTTTTAGCAGCCAAAAAATTTTAAGTTTTAAAACTGCAATGTGACAGCAGTATTTGACGCTTCTATTTGACTCTCAGATATGAAGTGCACACTCCAAATGTACTATTTAGCACCCCCAAAAAATGACTTTTTAAAACTCTGATGTAACCGCAGTAATTGACGCTTCTATTTGACTCTCAGATATGAAGTGCACCCCACTACTGTACTAGTTTGCAGAATTCTTTCCTAATCTGTCCCTGAAAGCGGCAGCATCCTGTCCCTACACTAATAAGACCTCATGTGTGTGCGGCGCTACGCGACTCCAGCTTATATACAGGGCCGTCTTTAAGGAGGGGCAAAAGGGGCAGCTGCCCCGGGCCCAGTTACTCATGGGGGCCCTAAGGCAGCTGCCCCATGGGCCCCCTGCAGCACCTGAGGTAATCAGGGGCCACAGCCCTTTAATACTGCTCTGGACCGGGCCCTTGTAATATGGGGGTTGGCTGAATACAAACACACAGCTAGCCCCTCACACACTGCCCTGTGATCCCTTTTCTTCTCCGTGGCATGCTGGGAGGAAGTGAGGTCAGATCACTTCCTCCTCAGTGCTGCTGGGGAGGAGGCACACACCACACGGAGGAGGATGCAAGCATTGTTGGGGAGAGGGACTGAGAAAGCTGATGGCAGACTCCCATCAGCCTGGGCCAACAAGCTCCCACTGGACCCCAGGGAAGCCACCTTTCTGTACCCAAAAGGTAAGGAGACAGGAGGCTGGCTAAATATGTTTTGTTTTTTTTGTTTTGCTTATTTCTGATATCACTTTTATTCAAGTGTTGGTGTGTGTAATGTAACACACAGGGAATAAGTACATGTTAAAAATCCTAGAAGAACCTGACAGTTCCCTATTAAAGGACCACTATAGTGCCAGGAAAACATACTCGTTTTCCTGGCACTATAGTGCCCTGAGGGTGCCCCCACCCTCAGGGACACCCTCCCGCCCGGCTCTGGAAGGGGGAAAGGGGTAATAACTTACCTTTTTCCAGCGCTGGGCGGAGAGCTCTCCTCCTCCTCTCCTCCGATCCGCCCGCGCTGAATGCGCACGCGCGCTGCGCGCGCATTGCCGGTCGAAAGCATTTACAATGCTTTATGGACGCTATGCTCTCACTGTGAAAAATCACAGTGAGAAGACGCAGCGCCTCTAGTGGCTGTCAATGAGACAGCCACTAGAGGATTAGGGGGAAGGCTTAACCCATTCATAATTATAGCAGTTTCTCTGAAACTGCTATAATTATGAAAAAATGGGTTAAGCCTAGAAGGACCTGGCACCCAGACCACTTCATTAAGCTGAAGTGGTCTGGGTGCCTAGAGTGGTCCTTTAAATATACATTTTAAAAGTATTTATTTTAACATTTTATTGCATCAAGTGTTATCAAAGGCTGTATACCATTTCCAAATGTCACTTTGGCCAAATTCTGGACCAGGGTATGTAAGAACAGAGTTGAGACATTATTATGGCCAAGGTTGCTGGGAGTTGCTATCCAAGAGCTGCTAGAAGGCAGAGATTAAAATATGTAAATGTACACATAAATGAGTGTGTGTATCTGGCTGTGTTTATGTCCTTGTGTGTATCTGGCTGTGTTTGTGTCAGTGTGTGTATCTGCCTGTGTTTGTCTGTGTGTCAGTGTTTCTGTGTGTATGTATACCTGTGTATGTGTGTCAGTGTGTATGTGTACCTGTGTGTCAGTGTGTATGTGTACCTGTGTGTGTGTGTTTGTGTGTGTGTATGTATGTGTCAGTGTGTGTAAGTGTTCATCTGAGTGTGTGGTAATGCATACATCCCAGCATTTTAATGCCAACACAAATACACTCCATCTCTAGCACTGTACACATATACACCCCTGCATTTATACCTTTATGTATGTGTGTATCTGAGTGTGTGTGTACATACCTGTGTCAGTGTGTGTGTGTACCTCTGTGTGTGGATGTGCCAGTGTGTGTGTATCAAAGTGCTTGTATCTGTGTGTCAAAGGGTGTGTATCTGAGTGTGTGTGTGTATGTGCCAGTATGTGTCAAGGTGTGAGCATGTGTCAGTGTGCCTATGTGTGTATCTGCGTGTTAATGTGTATGTGTATATGTGTTATAGAAATCACACAACATGCAAACAGAGCCCTGCAAACACAAACATTACATACAAACACACCAGTTTGCTGAAACACCAATACTACACACAAATGTACACAATACTACATCCAAACAACCCCCTGCATGCAAATACAAACATTACATACAAACACATTCCTATATTAAAACGCTAAAATTATATACAAACACCAACTCTACACACAAAAGTACACCTGCATTTAAAAGCCAACACTACAGACAATCACACATTACTGCATTCAAACGCAAACACTACACACAAGTACACCACTGCATTCCAATGGTAACAGTACATACAAATACACCCCTACATGCACACATACACTCTATACAATAACATGCTGACATTCAATTGCACAAACACTGCTCAAAAATACAACCCTGCAAGGATGGTAGATCCCCACCTGGCATAGCATCGCAGGAGTTGTATGACAGATGGGGATCTATCTTTTCTTTACTCTTGTGCTACAGGGCAGGCCTGAATTATTATTTTTTTGCACCAAGGCACTCTCTACATTAGTTTCGCCTCTAGGTTGGGGTGGAGGGAGTGATTGCATGCCCTGGGGCCCAAGCAGATGCTTGCCCAGGGTCCAATCAATATTAAAGACGGCCCTGCTTATATATAGAGCCTGGGTCACATACTGCACTGACCAATCACAGCCATGCCATTAGTAGGCATGGCTGTGATGGCTTCTAAGGGCACACGAGTCAAACGCTTGTTGATTGGCTGCCCTGCAGCCTTTCAAAACAACCCATTAAATTGCCGAACACCAAACTCCAAACCGAACTGTTACTGAAATGTACTGGTTCTGGTTCGGCGTCCAAAATTCGTAATGTTCGGTACAAATCCAAATTTTACAGTTCGGGTTCGCTCAACTCTAATCACATGCAATGTCACCAGCCTGTATACAATTATAGAACATGAAAAGGGTTGTGAGGCTATAGAATTTTTTCTCAATCATTTAAACAGATATGTTGAGATACAAAAAAACATTTATTTTGGAAGAGATTAAAATGATTTTAAATAACCATGCGATGTTACTACCGCAAAGGATTCTGGGTATGCATATGCAAATTAGCTTTACAAAGAATCACATTTTTGCCTTATTCCATTTTAAACATGGAATCCTTTGAGTCTGTGTTTGCTGTATGCAACAGCTTTTAAACACAACATTGGTGAAAAGCCAGTGAAACACTCATGGACAGCTGTTTCATTGTTAATGCAAATCATGAGATTTGAGAAAATTGTAATGACTCACACTTTTTTAAAACAAGTTTATGTAAATAGTTTTCGGCCATTGTTTCCAACGAACACCACTGGGACAGCCAAACTTCCATCCCTTTGTCTACGTTTGCACAAATGCCATGGCGTTTGGTATATTCAAACTCACAAACTAGACCGACCCAGATAGCTAAATCCATGGAGCTAATGCTGGACAGATTTCTGTTGAACAGTCAATGAAAAACTCTTTGGCTCCATGGCGATTTTACGGTGTTTGTGGTATCTGAGCGCTGTTTGACTATATTGATCGCTCAGATCCAAGCTATCTGGGGATATGACGAATGTGGGGGTTCCGTTTGGTAAAATTAAAGTTATGTATTTTAATGTATTTTGTTACATTAAAATGGAAATATTTTCTGTACCTGGAGATACTTAAGTTTACTCTGGCCACTTAACCCAATTATCTCCAGGAAAGAGAGGAGGGATTTCACTTTATATGTGGGAGTGTTTTATATTGTACTGAATAATGATTGGTTACTGTAACTTGTGTTTCAGTCCTCCACAAGGTCCCTGTGGGAGTATCCCTTGCTGGAGGACCTGCATAAAAGGCCAAGCTGTGGCCATCATTAAACAGATAGTTTACCCCTTCATGAAGTCTCGACTCATGTTTGGGGGATTGAGAGCTATAATCACTACTTTGCTCTACTTCAGCTGGGATTTCGGGAGAAGCTACAAGGATCTCTCCTATAAGGATACTAGGATCCGTTACAGTTACATTTAAATAAATAGTTGTCATCATCATCCATGGCTGCATAACATACCCAAAGGTCAGTTCCTAAGAATGTGTAGGAACTGCTCAAATCAGCAAAACTTTGTTACTCAGTCATGTTTTCTGAAAGAACAATTTAAACAAAAGGGATATTAAAGTGAAGTTCTTGATGAAAGTATTAAAGAAATTGCACTTTTAAATAGATCCCCCCTTTCAGAATATGAAAAAGAAAGACCAGAGAAAAAACAAGAATCAAATTGGCATATCCTCAATCAGGAAGATGAAAAACAAAATTTTATAGGCTCAAAGCCCAAATTTTTTTTCACGGGTGCTTAGAATTTTAAACAGATCTTAACTAGACGTTTTGTAGAAAAATAAACTCCAAAAATGTTCTAACAACTTGGTCACAGCAAGAAAAAGGTTTTTTTCACTGTACAATGTGCAATACATCCAAAAATACAAATGTATCTAACAAAAATGTTACAGAATTTAATTTGTTCATTATGAAAAAAATATATATAATCAAATCATTAATTACATGCCATTCCAGCAATGTAATGTATTTGCTAAAATGTCCAAAGCAATTAAAATTTGGATTAGTAAACACATTACAAATATATAAAAAATGCCAGAGTGTATCAAAACATTTTTTAGAAAACCGTGGGTCAGATCCAAAATGTTTGGAGTTTTTTTGCAATAAATAAGGTTACATTGGAGAGGAGGAGATTTACAAAAAAAATGAAGTACCCAGGATTGGATTTTTGAACTAAGCACCTCAACCCCTATGGGTCTTAATATTGCTTTTGAAATTAATTCTATTTTATGAAAGTTAATTACATTTTATAACTTATGTTTCCTCCACTATATAGTAAACATATCTTTTATTAACAGATTTTTTGTATACACTTCATCCTATATAATATAGATATGTATTTATATATATATATATATATATATATATATATATATATATGTGTGTATTTTATTCCGTGTAATGTGATGTATTAGTTTTTTTCTTTTAAAAGACTTAAGCATTTTAGCAAACATTTAATCTATAATGTTTTGTTTTCTTGTCATTAATCATTGTATTCTACTTTTATTCACTTCTGCTCTAATATGAACTGTGTTTTATTTTTTTGCCCACCATTAAAATAAAGCTTTTGGGACTCCTATTACCAAAGGAGAAGAGAAATAGACCTTTGCCTTGGAAGTATTGCAGTCAGGACGGCCATGTGACGGTTCGCATCACCGGAAACACGTCACAGGAAGTTGCCCATTTTAGAAGATCCAGAAGAGCATCTGTAAAGACCGGTGGACATATTGGGAATGGGGATGGTGAATTGTATCTGGCTCGGTCCATAATTGGAAGTGGGAGGTCTATTTTACTAAGTATACACATGTGTTAGCGATATATAAAGCCATGTATGCTCATTTGAAACTACATCTGCACCTGAGGAAGACCTATTTAGGGTCAAAATGCGTTGTGCTCTTGTTTTATTTATTTTTAACCCCTTAAGGATCCTTTTTAGGGTGGCTCTAAACACCGGCGGGTGGCTTATAACGTCCTCGCCATTTTGATTACTTAGCCCCATGATGGCATAGCATTTGCAAAAGAAGACCACCCAAGGTATTGCAGATGGAGTATGTTCAGTCTTTTTTAGTAGCCACTTAGTCACAAGTACTGGCCAATTTTAGCGTGCATAACTGATTTTTTTTTAACATTTTTTGCATAGAAACAAACATAAATGTTAACATTGGCCATTGTTTGTGACTAAGTGGTTACTAAAAAAGACTGGAAATACACCATAATACCCTGTATTGTCTACTTTTGCAAATGGTATGCCATTAGGGTAATTCTCATTCCTGGGCTACGATACAGTCTCAAAGTCAACATAACAAGTCTGGCAAATTTCAATGTGTATAAACTGAAAAATTAAACATGCTATATTTGACCCTGTAATTTTCCACAACACCATAAAACCTGTACATGGGGGGTACTGTTGTACTTGTGAGACTTTGCTGAATACAAATGCATGCATTTCAGTACAGTAAAAGCTAACAGTATTATGATATTCACAGTTAAAATGCAACACAGAACTAAATTTCAACAAAAATCTTAATTTCTCACTTTTTTTTATAGATATTATTCATAATGAATTATGTTTAATATATGAATATTTCATGTAAAATGAAATCCCTCTTTCTCCTGAACAAAATGATATATAATAAGTGTGGGTGCACTTAATATGAATACGGTGAATTACGGTTGAACAGACAAAGCGCAAATTCCAGTTTTTGTTCACGTTTTGTTTTGATCACAACGTGTGCAACTGGCTCAGTCCTTAAGGGGTTAATATACATGTTAATAAATATGTACCTATCCCTACTTACTTTGGACTCCAGAGTTCCTGTTTTTCAGCAGTGCTGAGTTCCTGGAGCTTGTACCATTGGGAAATCCATCTGATATCTCAGAGGAGATGACATGCACTACAAGTTCAGAGCCAATTTCTAATCCGTTCTGGAGGTCACAAAAAAAGTCAAAACGAGCTGGCATGGAAACCAACCCACAATGCACAACACACAATAAAAGGCATGCAAACAATGAAGATTAGCTCACTACCTTTCCACAGCTTGAGAAATGCACCAAAAAGTCACAAAACAACTGCAAACAATTTCCAGAATGGCTTGAAAACTCGATGCAAAAGCCGCTCCAACACCTATACACTCGACGCCACTTGCTACCCACAGGCTCCAGCATGCACCGGGTGGTGCTATAAACCTCCCAGGTTCAATGCATCCTAGTTAACTTGCTTTGTATTGCGAAAAAAAATTGTAAACCGAGGCATTATTTTCAATGGATTTTCATTTGTAAACCGAAAATTATGTTAACCGAGGCTTTTGTAAACTGAGGTCCCACTGTATATATTTTGAGCAGTTTTTGGCTGGGCCAGTGGATATCAGGGCCCTCTGTCCGGCCATTCCACCTGGGGTTTATACCGGGTTTTTCGAGGCTCCGCTTGTAGCGAAGCTCTAGTCCTGACAACTCTGGAACATGGTGCAGTAAAGTGAATAGCTCTATCCCTCCCCAGTAACTGGAGGACACACAGTTCAGGGAGTACAACTGATTTTTATTGTGCCACACTCATGGGGTCTCTATACAAGATAACACAAACCCCTCCCAGGCGTCCCTGCGTCTAGGAGATAGCTGAGTCAAGGATTGGTAACTCAATTATCTCTCAGTTACAGGGAAGCATACAGAAAATATACAAAATCACTCTAAAAATCACATTTAACTTACACAGGAACCCCACATGTTGTCCAAAGTTGTCCAAATAGTGCTCAAATACGTTCAGTGTAAGGGAATCGCCATCAGGGCAAAATTCGGACTGGCCAACTATGAGATTGTAGCCCAAAATAGTTGCAGAGAGAAAGAGGCAGCAGCCAGCCGGCCGGCCAACTTTCGGGAGTTCCTGTACGAACACCAACAAATGCTCCCCCCGGGCTCTTAGGGAGCGAATGCTTCCCCTAGTCGGTAGTGTCTTTCTCCCGAAGAGCACTCTCCTGACTGGGAGCAGAGCAGGCAGTGGTACAGTTTTCCCAGCGTATCTTAAGCTTCAGGCACTCGACAACCAGGTACCGCTGCCTGCATTTGAGAGACAAAATGGCCACCATCCACTAGAGCATGTGTGTTCAGTTAAATGCATGGCGGCATGCCAGGGAAAGCACTTGAGATGATTAGTTCCTTTTTAGTTAACGAGCCAGGGGGTGGTTAGTGTTTTTTAGATATAAATAGGGAAAATTTATTTTACACTCGGGAACCAAACAAGGGTGATACGGGAAAGTAAAGTACTGAATGGATAGAGGACCAAGTCTGCTCACCATATTTCCCAGTTCGAGGCCTACCTTGCAGTCTTGTGGACCCAGAGGTTCTTCCTATGGCCGACGGCCTTATGGTAACTTCAATTCCATGCCACCTTTCTTCGCTATCGATGTTGGGGGTTAGATTGGGTAATTTTGTCAATGTCTGGCAAGGGTTAACTTCAGATCCTTCAGTCATGGAGGCAACTTCAGATGTCTGGTGGACAACCAGACCAGTTTGTCTACTTGATATGAAGATAGAGATCTCCTGTCATGATCAGCATATGACTTATAGAGATGTTGACTCTCCGGTAGTGTCTTTTGACCACAAAGAAATCCTTGTAATAGCTGGTTGACATGAGCAGAGGTGTCTATGACAATTGCGAAAACAAGTAATCCTGCAAGGGATGTAAGTTGGAATCCATAATTGAGTAGAAAAGGAGAAGTGCGTGTTGAGTCATGTACATGCGAGTTTTAGGCAGATTCTGCAGTGGTGAAGAGGTCTTTCCAGTCCGATTGAAAGTGAGTTGTGTAACAGCAAATCAGACTGGTCCCACCCATACGGCCAGTCCAGATCCGAAATGCCAGCTCCCTCTGCATGAAAGATACAGCAACATCAGATGACCGTTTCAAACTTGTAAGGTTTAATCAGTGATACCTCTAGGCACCATGAGCAAGGGGTCCACGTCTTGATTGACCTTTAAACTTAAGGAGAAAAAAACAAGTAGAAAAACATTTCAGATCTGGACTGCCTGTACGGGTGGGACCAGTCTGATATGCTATAGTAATGGCACAAGATGAGCTAAAACAAGCTTGAGATCTGAGCAATGACCCACTGAAGGAAAGGCTAACTGAGCTTTTGTCCCTTCTCACCTCTCTTGTTTTGTGTTTTTCTCTGTCTGTAGAAATAAGCAAAACTCACAAATCGTTGCACCTACTTCTTTGTTTGGGGTTCTGGCCACTGTTGTATGGCTTTGACTTGCTTGGCTCCATCTCTACCTTGCCAGATCAAATGATGAATCCAAGGAATTCAACACAAGTTACTTCAAAGATAAACTTCTCTATTTTAGTTGTCTGAAATGGTTCAATACCTCCAGCACATGGTAGCAATGCGTGGGTAAATCAGGGGAGCAGATCAGAATATAATCCAGATAGATCACTACATACTGGTCAAGGAGATCTCTGAAGATATCGTTGAGAAAATGTTGGAACGAGGCAGGAGCATTACAGACCGGGCATGACTGTGTTTTCATAGTATCCATATCGGGACCGGAAGGCAGTTTTCCATTCATCACCTTCTCTAACATGAAGGAGATTATAGGCGCCCCTTAAGTCCAACTTGGTATAAATGGATGCTGTCTGTAATCTTTCAATCAATTCAGAGATAAGAGAGAGAGGCTATTTATTTTTTTTACAGTGGTCATCGACTACCATCCTTACATGGTCGTAGACTACCATCCTTTTCCCTACAAAGAAAATGCCTGCTCCTGTTGGAGAAGTGGAAGGTCAGAGAAATCCTTTTGCTATGTATGTATTTGTAACAGATCCCCCTGTCCCAGGATTATTGTTTAATTTTGACTGATCCGGTATATGAACCTCACCGAACAGATTGACCCATTTGGTTCATATACCGTACTATGTACCGAATGGACAGACCAACCAGAACAGTCCTGTGCCACTCATTAACCTACCGGATCTCCTTCACACTTTCACAAACCGCAATTATCAACATTCTAAACAGTCGGCTGGGTGGTTGCCGTTCATATGGACGAACACGAGGCAGTGGCCATCTTGGTTTCGCAAACGCATATAGCGGTGTTTGGTCGTTGAGTGTATGGAACTAAAATCAGGCACTTGATGGTGCGAACACTGCTGGGACTTCCACTCCCATGTATGTTCGGTTTTATTCGACTAAGAAGAGCAACGTTCGGTAGAAACAAACTCCCGAATGAGGGGCACACGACTAACTGCTATACGAACAGTTATCGTCATAATTTTATTGTTTTGTTCTATGGAACTCTTTTGGGCTGGCGCCTCATTTGTGGTCTGTCTAAACTACGTTTGTGGGATCTGAGTTCTTTCTGGATACGTCGGGCACTCAGATCCAGGCTACGGCATTACTCATATTAGGGGGAATGGACATCTCTGGCAGCGTAAAACCCTTTTTCTCTTGGGGTGGCCGCCACAGTATTCCTTCAAGATGTGAAGCTCTTTTTCTGCCGAATATGGACAATCATATTTTCTTCGTGGCGGCAGGGTTTCAACCCCTTTCTTGTCAAAAACATCCATATATTCATGATATATCAGAGATAGTAAAACTTCCTGACTTTTCTTCATGCTGGCATCCAATATGGAATGTATATAAATTATGTTTTCTTTTCTTTGAAGGCATTAAGTAGAACATAAATTTGAGGAAAAGGACAAACTTTCTGATGATGGGATTGTGGTTACGTAACCAAGGGATTCCGATGATCACAGGAAACAGGGGAGAAGGAACAAGATCAAACACAATGTACTCTTTATGCATCCCTATAGAAACCAAGATAGGGAGGGGTTGTTTTAGTAATGGATCCAATTTCACAAATGGAAATTTTTATTAATTACAGGAATCTTTAAAGCGGTAGCCAAGGAAGAATCGAGGAAACAGCCACTTGCTCTGGCATTCATGAATGTTCATATTCCACTACAAGGAGAGAGATAGTGATAAGGGAGGAGCCACGGTAATCAATGTGGATGGTAGAAGTGTCACACATGTTTGCTTACCCATGGTGGTTCTTGGTTTTTCGGGGACGTTTCTCACTGTATGGGGGGATGTCCACAGTAGAGGTAGAGATTCTCTCTACTTCTACACTGTAACTCAACAGGCGTTAAATGACCTTGGACCAATCCTACTTCCATAGGTTCCTCATCCTGGGTTGTGGAAGGAGGCAACAGCTGTTCTTGAGGGTAGAGAAGAGGCTTTCTCGTGATGTCTGTCTGTTTAATTGAATCGCCTGTTGTATAAAGTCCTCCAATGTATCAGGAATGCCAAAGTGTGCAAAGTCATCTTTGAGGGGTTCGGAGAGACCCAAATGGAACTGGTTGATAAGGCCGATCTCTATCCATCGTGTATCTTTAGCGTAGAGTTTGATGGAATCAGAGTAGTCACCTGTAAACCTATCTGGCATGGTAATATGTGGTTCTGGTGCCATAAACATATCTTGAGGGAGAGGTACCAGACGGGCGGCTACCGGTGATTGAGTTGCAATGGTTATAGGTGTCCTTGCTTGTGCTTGTAGTTCTTGTACTGCTTGAGTCAGACCAGGCCAGTTACTTTTATTGCCAGGGTGTCAAGCATTTCAGCCATGTCTGCGAGATCCATGCATGGCTCAGATATCACTGTTTAGTAGACCAAGCCCACGATGCAGAAAAGTGCTGAAAGAACATAAACCAGATTCACAGTACAGAAGGGTCAGATGGAGAATAGTCAGGAAAGCCAAATGGTCAGGACATGCAACACAGTATCAGGAGTGATAAATCAAGCAAAGGTCAATAGCAGGATACAGCAGAGTATACAACACAACAGAAGCACAGTATATTTGAGTAATGAGTTCTTGGAGGAGTGGTGTTTAAATAGGGAGAAACAGGTATGTCCATTTACATTAACTCCACCCTTTCTGTATAGACCGCTTTCTGTGCCTTTAAGAAGGTGTAGTTTTGGCTGAACAGACCTCACAACGTGTTCTTGGAGGGGGCTGCTTGCCCACCTCCTACCTTCTGACTATGGCCCTGGGATATATGGCATCTGAAAACACTATTTGTGCCCTGTGACAAAACTGGAGATTGTGCACAAATATGACTATTGTCCATATTTTTTATGATTCCCTTCGTTTGTTGCACTGTTCCCCATGTGTTTCATCTGTTGGTCTGGCTGGATAGACTACCAGACAAACTGTGGAGTTACTGGGTGGCCACCATTTCATGTATCAGAGGCACATGGTGAGAACAATGGATGAAGCACATGGTGAGAACAATGGATGGCGGCCATTTTAACTCACAGACACTGTTTGGACTTTTCTACACGGTGCCATCTCGCTGGTATTTGGTGCACAAAGACATTGTGCAGTAGTTTTAAACTATACAACGGGGGACACATTATACAGTAATTATTTTTCATATAGCCTGTATATGTTCTGCGGAATCTGCATTAAACTGTATCTTCCAAACTACTGAACAGATCTGGGTGAATTTTGGATATGTGGTTCACCCAGATCCCCCGGTTCCGAGGATATACTTTTATGGGGTTATTGCATGTTTTGGGGTCCCTGTGATATGTTTTATAATACTGCATTTCTCTGCCTGTGATAATTATATTAACCATTGTGTTCAGTAATCATATCACAGGCAGAGGGGAGGATTTTGTGTGGGAGTGTCTGTGTGTATTGTACAGATTGATTGGTTGTATTTGAAAACCCTGTGGGCAGTACTATGTTTGTGGATTGTGAATAAAAGAGGCTGTATATGCCAGTACAGGCAGTTCTGCTTGACCTCAAAACTAAGTGTTGTCTCGTTATTGGGGGAATTGGATTGTATGCTGATTGCCAGGAGTGTAAGCTGATTGTATGCTTTTCCTGTTCAGCTGCTTACAGCATTCATATGCTTGAGAGCATTCATATGCTTCTCCAGTTCGGTGGTTGTGGTGTCTGCTGCAGTGCTTGGGGTTCTCAGGAAGCGCTAGGAGCATCCTTCAACGGAGGTACAAATTGTCTATAAATGGAGAAAGCACTGCTGCTACTCTCCCTAGGAGTGGCCGTCCTGTAAAGATGACTGCAAGAGCACAGCGCAGACTGCTCAATGAGGTGAAGAAGAATTCTAGAGTGTCATCTAAAGACTTTAAAAGTCACTAAAGACTTTAAAAGACTCTAAAGTCACTGGCAAATGCTAACATCCCTGTTAGCGAATCTACAATATGTAAAACACTAAACAAGAATGGATTTCATGGGAGGATACCACAGAGGAAGCCACTGCTTTCCAAACAAAACATTGCTGCATGTTTACAGTTTGCACAAGAGCACCTGGATATTCCACAGCAGTACTCGCAAAATATTCTGTGGACAGATGAAACCAAAGTTGAGTTGTTTGGAAGAAACACACAACACTATGTGTGGCGAAAAAAAGGCACAGCACACCAACATCAAAACCTCATCCCAACTGTGAAGTATGGTGGTGAGGGCATCATGGTTTGGGGCTGCTTTGCTGCCTCAGGGCCTGGACGGATTGCTATCATCGAAGGAAAAATGAATTCCCAAGTTTATCAAGACATTTTGCAGGAGAACTTAAGGCCATCTGTCTACCAGCTGAAGCGCAACAGAAGATGGAACAGGACAATGACCCAAAGCGTAGAAGTAAATCAACAACAGAATGGCTTAAACAGAAGAAAATACACCTTCTGAAGTGGCCCAGTCAGAGTCCTGACCTCAACCCGATTGAGATGCTGTGGCATGACCTCAAGAAAGTGATTCACACCAGACATCCCAAGAATATTGCTGAACTGAAACAGGAAAAGAGGAATGGTCAAGAATTACTCCTGACCGTTGTGCACTAAACTGCAACTACAGGAAATGTTTGGTTGAAGTTATTGCTGCCAAAGGAGGTTCAGCCAGTTATTAAATCCAAGGGTTCACGTACTTTTCCCACCTGCACTGTGAATGTTTACATGGTGTGTTCAATAAAAACATGGCAACATTTCATTCTTTGTGTGTTATTAGTTTAAGCAGACTGTGATTGTCTATTGTTGTGACTTAGATGATGATCAGATCACATTTTATGACCAATTTGTGCAGAAATCCATATCATTCCAAAGGGTTCACATACTTTTTCTTGCCACTGTATAAGTACACCAGATCTTTTCAAACCCAATTTCAGGGTTTATCTTCTCGTCAAAAAAACAAACAAAAAACTTTGTTATTTCTTTCCTATACTTACAGTTTTCCTCTGAGTCCAAAAGGACCTCATTAAGTCTCCAGGATGTACGAGGTCTTAACTCCTTTTGGAATTGTAGGTCCCAAAAAATTGCATTGTGGTCTGACCAAGTTATTTAAATAAGTCCAATCTTTTTTATTAGAGTACTTATCTGTTCACCTGCCGCAGCATAGGAATTTATTATAGTAACTGTAATTTGATTTATGTTACAGATAAGAATATTATATTTAGCTTCAGCGTTGTTTTCTTGGTATAATAATTTGACTGCTAAATTATTAGCGGCTCAAATTGAGACTCCTTTTTTTTCCTTCTATTCTAGAGGCATTAGTTAGAACATTATAGCCATGGAATTTCATTTTATCGATATCTCTTGCTAGCCAGTGTGTCTCTTCCTCCATACATTTTGGGAGTCTCTCACATGCCTTTTTGCAAACTCAAAACGTGCCATTTTGTTTTTTGCTGAAAGTAATGGCTTTCTTCTGGCCACTCTGCAATAAAGCGTACGGCTTATTGTCGTCCTATGTACAGATACTCCAGTCTCTGCTGTGCAACTCTGCAGCTCCTCCAGGGTTACCTTAGGCCTCTTTCCTGTCTCTCTGATTAATGCCCTCCTTGCCCAGTCTGTGAGTTTTAGTGGGCGGCATCTCTTGGCAGGTTTGCTGTTGTGCCATGTACTTTCCATTTGGTTATGATAGATTTGATGGTGCTCCTGGGGATCATGTGACACTTAGATTGCACACATGTGGACATCATTTCACTAATTATGTGACTTCTGTTAATTGGTTGCTTTTTATGGGCTTCATAACAAAGGGTGTAAATACATACGCACATGCCAATTTTCTGTTTTCTATTTCTAGAAAATAGTTTTATGTATATATTTTTCTGATTTCACTTCACCAACTTAGACTATTGTGTTCTGATCCATCACATAAAATTCAGATTAATAAAACATTGAACTTAGGGCTGTAATGTAACAAAATAGGTAAAAAGTTGAGCGAACCTGGACTGTAAAGTTCGGGTTCGTACGGAACATTACGTTTTTTTGGACCCCGGACCCGCACACGGACAAATCGGGTTGGAGTTCGGTGTTCGGCGATTTAATGGCGCGTTTTGAAAGGCTGCAGGCAGCCAATCAACAAGCGTTTGACTCGTGTGCCCTTAGAAGCCATCACAGCCATACCTACTAATGGCATGGATGTGATTGGCCAGTGCAGCATGTGACCCAGCCTCTATATATAAGCTGGAGTCGCATAGCGCCGCACGCACATGAGGTCTTATTAGTGTATGGAGAGGATGCTGCCGCTGTGAAAGAATTAGGAAAGAATTCTGCAAACTAGTACATTAGTGGGGTGCAGTTCATATCTGAGAGTCAAACAGAAGCGTCAAATACTGCGGTTACATCAGAGTTTTAAAAAGTCATTTTAAATAGTACATTAGTAGGGTGCACTTCATATCAGAGAGTCAAATACTGCTGTCACATTGCAGTTTTAAAACTTAAAAATTTTGGGGTGCTAAAAAGTACATTAGTGCGGTGCACTTCATATCAGAGTAAAATAGAAGCTTCAAATACTGCGCTTACAGCGCAGTTTTAAACATTCCAATTCTTTTGCTGCTAAACTGCTAAATAGTACATTTTGGGCGTGCTCTTCATATCTGAGAGTCACATAGAAGCGTCAAATAGTGTGCTTACAGCGCAGTTGTAAACATTCTAATTGTTTTGCTGCTAATCTGCTAAATAGTACATGTAACGGAGCTCCTTGTACTCCGACTGAGTACCCTCTGTTGATGGATGCTCCTAGCGCTTCCTGAGGACTCCAAGCACTGCAGCAGACACCACAACCACCGCAGACTCCGCAACCGCCGTATCTTGACTGGAGTCTCGCCTTCTTCCTTCCACCCTGGATCAGCTTCTATCCTCCAGGACTGTGTGGGAAAGAACTCTCCCTTCCACCCTGTATGAACCTCCAGCATCCAGGACTGTGTGGTGAAGACCCCTCCTCCAAGGAGAGCGTGTCAGGAACAAGCTCTTAAAAGAGCTAAGTGACTCAAGCTCAGGGGAGCATGCAGAGCATAGCAATCCCCAGTGTGATTATAACAGCTCCCTCCAATAACGAAACAAGGCTACGTTTAGAGGGATCATGAAGAACTGTCAAAACCTTTATTTCCCTTGGGACCAGCCAATAGGGTCACCACAATAACATTGTTGTGAAACCTCAATAAAATCACAAACAGTCAAACCATATCAAGCAACACACAGTGACTTATCACAACACAATGGCACATTTTTAAAGGGGTGAGGGGAGACAATATTTAACAGTAAATATCTCACCTGCCTGCAGAATTAGCAATATGCAAATCTACCCGAATATGCAAATGAACCAGTCTTGCAATTCAGGTAGTGCATATTGCTGTTGCTACCAACAGAGGGCACTAGACAAGCTCCATAGCCAAACCCACCTAGTTGGTAGCAAACCTCAGCAATACAAGAGAGCAGGCAATACATTACACAGTACACACACACACACACTATAAACAATTACATAACACACACCCTGCACCTATAATGGGTACAGGGTGACTAAAACATAAGATAAATAAAGCAGCCTACATAAATAGTCTGTCTGAAGGTAGACTAGGGGCTTTAAAGCCAGATACATGAAAGAGTCATAGTCACAGGGTAGGAGGCTGGCAAGTAGGCCTCTCCAGGACCAAGTGGCGAAGGGCACTTAGTCACAGTACATTTCGGGGGTGCACTTCATATCTGAAAGTCAAATAGAAGCGTCAAATAGTGCGCTTACTGCACAGTTGTAAAAATTCTTATTTTCTGGGTGCTAATCTGCTAAATAGTACATTTTGGGTGTGCTCTTCATATCTGAGAGTCAAATAGAAGCGTCAAATAGTGCGCTTACTGCGCAGTTGTAAACATTCTAATTGTTTTGCTGCTAATGTGCTAAACAGTACCTTTTGGGGCCTGCTTTTCATATCTGAGAGGCAAATAGAAGCGTCTAATAGGGCACTTACAGCACAGTTGTAAACATGTATGTACGTAGCGGGGAATGTGGTGCGACTAAGAGTAAGGAGACTACCCCAATTCTCCTCCCAATAATGACAAACAACGAATATTGGATGAAACAGGCCACAGCATTTATTAAACTTACAACTGTAGGACTCATCCGAACTTTATTCTTTTTCTTCAATTCAAATATAAATAAACAGATAAATATATATACATACCATAATTAACATATAAATTACACTTATTGCCCTACAGCCTCCAACTTAAATAACCGTCCTTGCCAACGAACTTAACCAGGTGCCTATGCACCAAAACTTTACCCACTGGTGTCTCGCCTCCCCCCTCGTCCAAACCAAAAATTCCCATCATCTTAAATGCTCTACCACCAGCCGGCTTTTTGCTCGGTGGGCACGTCCTATTCGGTAACTTAAAAGTTTACCTTACAGAGCAGGGGAGGTTGAGACCCACCATGTCCATCTCCTGACATTCCATCTGCTCCCCAACCCTGTTGGCAAGGACACGCTCCCCGCCACAAACCCCGCTGTTTTAAACCTAAAATCAGCGGGGAGCCCCACCAAAACCAACCAGGCCTGTTCCACCACTTTCTGCATGGCAAGACGAAAAAAGGTCTAGCCGGACCTTCATCACCCAGAAACACAGTAGCTGCCACATGCGCGACAACACCCTGTGGCAAACCAAAATCCCCTTACCTTCAAACACCCCGAAAGGCCCTCCAATTTTGCTTCATATGGCAGCGTACCATGCACTGATTATGGGCCCGCTGCCAAAAGATACGGGAATTTACCTCCGACCAATCGGGCATATTTATTGATTCTTTTCTTTTTTTTTTTTTTTATTTAAAATCGTTTTATTTTAATTTTATTTTTTTAGAACTGCTTTGTTATAACATACGACAAGTCCTGCATAACACATCCAGAATTTATTATAATAATCTCTATAATCATAATCTCTCTTCTTTTCTGAAACCAAAACGTTAAACATAAATAACCATAACTTAACATATATAACTTAACACACAGGGTCATACAGTGAACCCAACACCACGCATCACGAAAGAACTAAAACACGCACCAATACCCTCATAGGGGCAGACGCCAAAATACCACCTTGGTATCGTCCCAAGCTCAATGCCCGCCAGGTGGATAACCCGAACATTAGGGACAGGTGGGACAGCTGAACCTGCTCCGGGAGGAGCCGAACACATTTCATACCTCCGACACCAAACCAATGAACCTCAGCTTCAGAAGGCACACAACCCAAAAGCTCACCTCCCAGACGGACACCCGCATCTCACCTGGGAGTATAACCAGGAAAAGGACATCCATATATGATCTGTTTTCCAAGTGGACCCTGGGAATTGTTACTTGTACCCAAGGAACTGGTACTCATTTATCTACCTCAAAAGAATGAATAGATGAGCCGCCGCCGCTGAGAATTGAACCCGAACCCCCCCAAGGATTGAACAAATTCCACGAAACCAGCATTACTTCACCGAGACATCTCACCATACCCCCTCCCGGTTCTTTGCACCACGTGCGCTGACATACCCATTCTAAGAGCCTCCAAGGCAGCGCTAAACCGAAAAGAATGACACAAGATTCTTTGCTGACAGTCCCCAGAACCATCAGACTTGAGCGAAAGACCCAAAAATTGGGAATGGGAAAGAAAAATAAAATTAAATCACATCCGCATAACTCAAAAGAGGGCCCGTGCATACTGGGCGCAGCTCACAGTTCTCTACAAAGGAAAAGTGCAACAGCCGAAACGCCATACTCTTCCCGAAACAACATTCGACCTGGATTGTCAAACACTTATAGTGATATGATCTGCAGGGCGCCGACTGGTGGCAAACAATACCCCACCACCGCATGGCCTACTAGGAATCACCAAAACCCCAACATGCACGGCCCCCAGGAGCATAGCGTCCAGGTGGCCGTGGAAACCGATCCACGGACCCATTCCGTCACTCTGCCAGACTGTCCGCCGGGCAAGGCGTCCCCTCCAGATCCGCCTGCGAGGTGATTGCCCCTTAAGCAAGCGAGGGAAGGAGGCTGTCCGCCGAGTAATGGCTTGAACAACCCCCAAATTGTCGCAGTGAAACACTACCCTTAGATCCTGAAACGTGACTGCCAGACCTCCCCCACCACCAAAATGGGGAAACGCTCCAAAAAGCCCTGATTCTTTGTGAGCCCAGAGACATGTCAACTGTCCGGCCACACGGGAGCACACCAATTAGAGCCCAGAATGGCCCCAAACCCCACCGCGCCAGCTGCGTCCCTAAATAGGTGGAGGTCGGCGTTAGAAACCTCCG
>OW240915.1:121158633-121191133 GCA_933207985.1 Pelobates cultripes
GTGCACTTCCTGTCAGTCCGGCCGGTTACAGGAAACAGAAACTCTGCGCGGAACAGGAGTTTCTGTTTCCTGTAACTGGCCGGACTGACAGGAAGTGCACACTCAGTGTGCACCTTCCTATCACTCCGGCCGGTCACCGCGGACCGGAGTGCAGCTCGGCCACGCTACAGGGGAGGGGAGGGAAGGTGAGGGGAGAAAATGTGCTGCAGCCGCCTGAGGCTCTTAACAGAGCGCTCAGGCGGCTGCAGTATTTAAAGGGCCGGCCCGCCGCGGCCAGTCTTACAAGAATTTAGGGCGGCCTGGGGCCCCCCGGTCCAGCCCGCCCCTGCCAGCGGCCGACAGCAGACCCAGGTGTCTGCCCGGCCCCAGGTGCTGACAGCCCACCGGGAAATTTCCCGGTATCCCGGTGGGCCAGTCCGGCCCTGCAGGTAGCCCACAGTAAAGCCAGATCCTGTTTGACCCTCAATGCGGAGCTTCTGTCTCGTTATTGGGGGGATTTCTTCTTCACGTTTAGAGACTGCTGGATGGAACGGAAGCCGCTTGGTGAATATTGCTGTTCGACGGTTACCAGCAGTTCGTGCATTGCCGTTCGGGAGTTTGGAGCCGTTCACGGATCTCGTTGGGGAGATTGCCGCTTCCCCTGCATTTGGTTCGTATACTACAGATTAAGCGAACGGAGACTGTACTGCAGCCGGGGAAGGTCTACTAAATGGCGGTTTTGCCTAAAGACACTGGAGGTGTCTTAACACCACCCCTCCGTGGTAGTGGTATGTGGTCTATGGCCTTCAATTTCAAAGAGGGCAACGTATGGCCCATACCCAGAAAGTGTTTTGCCACTGGTCTTGTTGTCCCTGTAAGCAGTACGGATACTGGATCTATGGTTTCTGATCCTCTTCTGCAGAGGTAGATCTGTCTTGCCTACATAGGCCAGTCCACAGGGGCATGATAGCTTATACACAACAAAATCTGAAGTACACGTTAGGCGGTGTTGTATCTTATATTGCTTCCTGGTATGGGGGTGTGCAAATACCTTCCCAGGTACCATGTGTGCACAAGTGACACACTAGGCAACGGTAGCATCCGAGATTTGAATGAGGCCTCCGAGGTTGGTAACAATGGATAGAATCTGTATGTACCAACAAATCTCTTAAGTTTTATATCTTGGCTTGAGGCAGTGGTTACTACCCCTATCCTGAATGAGTGCCCCTAATATTTGTTGGCGTTCAAGCCAAGTCGGGTCAACAATAGTCATATATATATCATGAATTTAGATGTCGTGAGGGTAGCCCCGTGAAGTGACAGGAGAGGGGGTGAGGCGTGAGTGGGTACTGAAAGTAGGTATGCGTCAAGCACTTTCACCAGGCACCATGAATTGTTGGTGGGCTAGTATTGGATAAGAACCGTTTGACCCATCTGACTAGTCTTAGTTGTGGGTAAGCTCAGAACGTAATGGTCTTGTTGCTTGATAAGGTATGAAGTGCGAAGACAATTTTTACCATTGTGTTGCCCCATGATAGTGAACTCTCGTGGTCTGAGAAAGCCGTAGAAAGCCAAGTATATGGCTGTTTTGATAACGGAGTTTGTATGTGGTTCAAAAGGTGCCATATCCAGTAAGCCTGATATACGCTTGAAAAGATGTATGTCAATAGGCAACCTAAGTTGTGGAGTAGGACCGTTTGCTTTGGATATACCTTTAAGAATGGTTTTGATGGGGTAGGATGTGAGGAAGCCTGGGTTGTTGGGAAAAGTTGAAAACATGTTTTGTTGGATGCCATTGAGGTATAACTTGATGGTGTTATGAGACAGCTTCAGTTTGAGGTGGCAAAAATGGCGAAAGCCACCAAGGTTGTAGTGTCAAACCAGTTGGCCAGTAGGTGATCTTTCATGAACCTATTACAAAACGAATGCCCTGTCATATGCGTGTTATTTGATAATGCCAGTTTTGACAATTCTTTGCTATGACGTAGCAAGTCTTCTAATTCATGATTAGATCGTGGCTATTGGGGAGGCTGTCGGTAAGGACCTTCCGAATGCCTGAAATTGAATACAAGATAACTGGTCAGCAGCCATGTTAAAAATGCCAGTACATGGTAGCATACCAGATAAAACTGGTGACAGGCTGCCAACCAAGTCAGTGTCCTGATACATTTCATGATCATTAGGGAGGAAGATCAGCCTTTGTTTATGACGTGGCAAATTGCCAGATTATCAGAGAAACATCACACCAGTCTCCCTGCCCATAAATGGCCTCATGTCACTTCTGCGGCTACTTTGGGGTATACCTCAAAGAGTGCCGAGTTCTTGTATAACCCTTCAATCGGTCTTACTTCTTGCGGCCACCTACCCCAGAACCATTTGTTCCCGAAAATGTCTGCAAACCCAGTGGATGCTGCTGCGTCAGTCCAAATAGTGCGGGAGTCTACAGCTACCTGAGGGTGGAACATGCTTCTCCCATTCCAACTTGTGAGAAACATGTTCCACATGTGTAGATCTGTAGTGGCTTGCTGGTCAAGGGGGATACGACGGTGGTTGTCTTGGAATGTAGGGAGAAGGCACAAGAGCCTTGAAATGAACGATCTGTGGTATTATATGCATGGCGAAATTCAAGGAGCCAATCAGTGACTGCAGCTCTTTCCTGTTACATGAGCCTATGCATAGGTAGTGGTCTATGGCCTGTCTGATATTGATGATTTTGTCCTGTGGTAGACTGGCTTCCATTGCTACTGAGTCAAGCTGTATCCCCAGAAACTGTATTACGGTGGCTGGTCCTTCTGTCTTTTTTTGGAGATACTGGTACCCCTATTGAGTCAAATAAATGTACTGCCTTACTTAGACTGCGTGAGCGAAAATGTATATATATATATATATATATATATATATATATATATATATATATATATATATTTTTTTTTTTTTTTTTAAAGGCACAACCTTTCATGACAAAAATGCAACCCTCTCCCCCCCTGAAATTTAATGCCCCTCAGTGGGCAACCTACTACGATCAGTGTCATGTTACTCAAATATATCATCAATATCATCTATAATTAACAGTCCTACCATTCGGGCCTCTCACTGTTCAAGTTGGTTATGTACACGTTATGATATAGAGCAGGTATGCCATTTTGCATCACTATGTGTAAATTGCCACTGCTTCACAGCTCAACAACCATGGGTTGGTTAAACCCATATCATATCACTTCATAAACCCTGCTAATTCATACTGCCTTTAAATGACTGCCCTGCTACACATGAATCGCAATGAGCTCTCTTGGCCTTCTATTTCTATACCTTCACACATGGATCTCAATAGGCCTTCACTTATATAAGCTTCATACGGTCCCAGGTGGGCTTACAGCTACAACCTAATTGTGGCCTTCCTGTCGCTCGGGGCTTATATATTGCCCCATTATACTATGTTTAAGTACACCACCTAATGTAAAAATAAATTCATAAAACCAGATCGAATACCAGAGCATCACTACTGTCCATATGCAATTCACAGTCCATTTCTCAACTCCGCTGCAATACCTCTATATGCGGCCCTTACTAGGCATTCACTCCATACATTACATACGGCCCTCTGTGGGCAATCCACTAAGACACAAATTTCAACTTTACAAGGATTAACTACAACCCTATAATACTATGGTTGTTTGGCACACGCACAATTCCTTCCATTACAACCCTCTCTCTGCACTCCTGAGAACCATGAACCAATCATTACACAATTAACCATATTCAGGCCTCCTAGGTCTGTCACGATTTTACCTAAGCCTTTGTATTATCCACAACTCATGTCACAGACACTTTACTAGGTCGCACATGTTTTGTTTCCTGCTAGTAAACTAGAAATGTTCTGATCTTTTTGATACATATTTGTGGAAGGACGCACAGTGGGAACACATAATTAGACAGCACTACTAGGAATCTCTTTCATATCCATATTGGCAATCATAAGTTCTATTATTATTTAGGTTTCTGCTATCCCTACTTAAGATCCTGTTATTAACGTTTTAATCCTTAACCACAACACACACGTGCTTTATACCCTTACCTCAATAAGCACTTATATCATACTGGGCATATTTCCATTGTCATTCCCATTGTGGCTTGAAGTTTCTCTCCATGATATTCCTTTCACAAGCTCATTCACACACTAGTTGGGCAAGATATGTACGTTCCAACATACTTTCTATCAATCCATTATGTTTCTATTCCCCTACATTCCTCAGGGATTGATCAACTGACTGTTAAGACCCTCTGTCCCTGAATTTTAAACTTTTAAACTCCTTGTTCGTCTACCCGTTCGTATGGAAAAGATTCAAATTTTATTTGACTAATTGCCGTTCGAATAATGAATTAACTACCGAACGACAGACCACCCAGACCGGGAGTGTGGAGCTTGTTAACCTCAATGCCCTTATTAACACCTCTAAAACCACGAACACCCCATCATTCTAAGTGATCCACTGGGTGGTTGGCGTTCGTATGCACGAACACATGGCGGCGGCCATCTTGGAATACGAATGCTGTAAGCTGTGTTTTATCGTTGAGTGTATGGAACTAAAATCGGACACTCACTGGCACGAACACCTCAGACTTCCACTCCTCATTCTGTTCAACAGCTATTGCACGAACAGAGCGCCGTTCATTAGATACAATGTACCGAACCAGCTATATTCAACGCTCATATGCACGAAGAGCCCCATTCGACTCTTTCAATGGATTTTGACTATACGAAAGAGACCGACCGCACAGCCTAATTCTCTGGAACTATTTTGGGCACGGAAACATGCGGTCGGTCAAAAGAGACTTCCACTTAACTTTCGAACCCCTGAACCGATCCGGGTGATTTTTCAATATTTTGTCCCCCAGAACAGGACTATCAGGGGATATATGTTTTTGAGTTTCCCACATGCTTTCGGGGTGGTTTGCAAAATTTGGGAAAAACTAGTATTTTTCATTTGGAGCTAATTTGTTGATACAGTAAGTAACTCAATTATCTCCCAAACAGAGGGGAGGGCTTGTGTACAGTAACTGGGAGTGTTCAAGTGTAAAACTCTGTTTTTATTGGATTGTGAATTTCATGTCCTGTGCCCACAAGGTCTACCTGGGTGATAACCTTGTGGGGAAAACTGTATAAAAGACCAGTATGTGCCATTAAACCTTCAGTTTTTACTTTACCCTCAATCTAGAGTCTCGTCTCTTATTCGGGATAACTGCTATAAAGCTATCACACTAGCTTTTGTAAGAGCTTCTCTACTTGGATGACTGCTGGAATGCTGTGAATACTCTCGGGAGAAGGACACCCTCTAGTGGTGGGAACCCCTCTACTCATTGGGGTAACCACTACAGCCATATTATTGTATATTTGTAATTCAGTCATGCAAGGCCTACACCCATCCTCATGCGGAGGCATTCGTCCATCGGCCCAACTCCTAGCTAGAGCTTTGCTCCTACCTCTCTAGCTTTTAGATCTCTTGCTTGTCACAGAGAGGCTAATATTCCCCTCACATCGTTTGTGGCCTCATTCCCTTGGCCAATTCATAGCTAGAGCCTCTCAGAGCCACTTGGCAGTTAGTCGGGCCTCACCTTTCCCTTATTTAGCAAATGTTTCGCCATTCGGCAGTATGTAAGCTGCCAGTTATTATACTTTCACCTACATGACTGTAGCATTTACTCTACATATAGATGTTGCACACTTCAGAACAAGTAAGACATTTTCCACCTTTCAGCACTAAACAAGTCACCAGTTCATGCAGGGTTACACAATCACCTGCATGACAAACATTTCCTCTACGCAATTCTCTACTTTGTTTCACATCTTAGAACTAGGAGGATAATTCAATCCCAGGTCCCCCACCTTAACCTCCTCACCACGCACTGCGGCCACGCAGAGCTGTTTATCACCAGCCTAAGTCCCTCGCAGTCTTGGGCCATTCCACTATTGCTGCTGAGCTACAATATGATGCGTTTCATCCCCACCTACAGCTCGGTGAGCTGACTTGTATGGATTCCAGTTTGCCAGCTCTTTATACTCTCCTGCCAGGTGACAGCACTCATGTGAGAGGACTCACAGAATGGTTGGAATTCATGCCATGATGACACCTATATTTTTATCCTTCTATATGTTTTGTTGACAAACTTATCAAGTTGGATGCTACTAACTCAGAGATCTCACCCTCCCATAAAGTACACTACTTCATACCCCTTCCTTCCATCCTCTTAGAATAACACCACCAGTTACTATCCAACACAGGTTCCCTGCCTCCCATTATCATACCTGGAACATCAACCCTGTTACATATCTTAGTATCATCAGCAAAAAGACATACCTTACCATCAAGACCTTCTGCAATATCACTGTGACGAGACCAATCTCGCCACATTGCATTGGAGAAGCCTGGTTGCTCGCCTGCTGCCTTTGGACTATGGCCCCCTGTTAAAAGACATCTTTTTTACCTGCAGAAAAGCTTATTCGTGCTTTTCTGCCTGGGGTTCGGTAGATTTGTTTGAATGTGTTATACCCCAGATAGGAATCCCATGGAGCCCATTTGTATGAAACTGACTGTAAAGACTTTGGCTCCATGGCGATTAAACTGTATTCGTGTGGTCTGAGCGCCATTCACTTAATAATGTGCGCTCAGACCTGAGCTATCTGGGGATATGTTAAATGTATAGTTTTAATGTAAGGTGTCTTACCTGGTGTATTTTAACAGTAATGCTTGTTTTGTGTCCCCATGTGCATAATGGAGTATTGTCTCTGACATGTCTGTGTTTTATGTATAAAATGGGACTTTGTGTATTGTACAGTATTTTAATGCTTTGTGCTAACCATGTGCATAATGGAGTCTTGTCTCTGTCCTGGGAGATAATTTAATTAATTCTCAATTATCTCCTGGGCAGAGGAGAGGAAGCCAGGATGCATTGTGGTAAAAAGTATGTGTGATTGGGTTACCGCTCAGGATAAGGGGGAGGGAATCTGTGGGTTGTAACTACTATTTACTGGATATTTTATACCTCCCTGTGGGCGGTCCTGTATTTGCAAGACTGTAATAAAAACCAGGCTGGGTGTGCCAGGACCTCAGACCACTGCTTGACCCTCAACACAGAGCCTTGTCTCGTTCTTGGGGGGATTCACTGTATGCTGTTAGAGACTGATTGCCAGGAGTGTAAGCTGATTGTCTGTTTTTCCTGTTCGTCTGCTAGCAGCTATTTGGGAGGTTCCAGTTCTGGAGTTGGAGTGCTATTTTGTATCCAGTTCAGGAGTTTGGTGTTCTGCAGTAGCTGTGCCTGTATCTCTGGAAAGGGGGCCGATCGCCTAAATGGTTTTTACCCCTTGTGTGCAAAACGGTCCGTTACATTGGTGGCAAGCGGTGGAATGGCGTCCTAGTGCGAGGTAAAGCAGCTCGGAGACACAGTTCGTGGATTTACAAATTGAGGGCAACGCTAGTACCCGTACAGTGACCCTATCTACAAAAGAACTAACTTCAGCAGAGCAAGCATGGCGTATGACTACACTCAGGAGGAGTTTGACAGAGAGGTTAATGAGGTGCAGTCTACCTTTGGACCCAACCCCCCAGAGAGAGCCGTGCAGCTCGCCAGGAAACTAGTAGGAGAATACCTGCAATCTCTAGTAGATTTGGCCAAAAAGGAGTCCCAGGGAGCCAAAGGTGTCATCCTTCCTCCCCAGCGGCAGTGTGTACCCCAGGGAGCAGAAGGTGTTGTCCTTCCTCCCCAGCGGCAGTGTGAGTCCCAGGGAGCCAAAGGTGTCGTCCTTCCTCCCCAGCGGCAGTGTGTACCCCAGGGAGCAGAAGGTGTTGTCCTTCCTCCCCAGCGGCAGTGTGTGTCCCAGGGAGCCAAAGGTGTCGTCCTTCCTCCCCAGCGGCAGTGTGTGTCCCAGGGAGCTGAAGGTGCCGTCCTTCCTCCCCAGCGGCAGTGTGTATCCCAGGGAGCTGAAGGTGTCGTCCTTCCTCCCCAGCGGCAGTGTGTACCCCAGGGAGCAGAAGGTGCTGTCCTTCCTCCCCAGCGGCAGTGTGTATCCCAGGGAGCTGAAGGTGCCGTCCTTCCTCCCCAGCGGCAGTGTGTACCCAAGGGAGCTGAAGGTGCCGTCCTACCTCCCCAGAGGCAGTGTGAGCCCCAGGGAGCCAAAGGTGTCGTCCTTCTTCCCCAGCGGCAGTGTGTACCCCAGGGAGCAGAAGGTGCCGTCCTTCCTCCCCAGCGGCAGTGTGTATCCCAGGGAGCTGAAGGGGCCGTACTTCCTCCCCAGCGGCAGTGTGTCCTGCAGGAAGCGGAGACAGTGGGTCTCGCTCCCCAGCAGCAGGACAATATATTAAAAGGGGAGACAGTTGGTCCCCCTCTCCAACAGCAGAGAGTGTTCCAGGGAGAGGAACCAGTTATCACCTCTCCCCAGCAACAGGACAATATATTAAAAGGGGAGACAGTTGGTCCCCCTCTCCAACAGCAGAGAGTGTTCCAGGGAGAGGAACCAGTTATCACCTCTCCCCAGCAACAGGACAAATTATTGAAAGGGGAGACAGTTGGTCTCCCCCTTCAACAGCAGAGAGAGTGTCAGGGAGAGGAGCTTGTTATCCCCTCTCCCCAGCGGCTGAAAGTATGTATGGGAGAGGAGCTTGTTACCCCCTCTCCCCAGCGGCAGCTTAGTCCACCAAGGGGAGACAGTAATCTCCACAACAGTGCAGATGGGACAGTGGTCTCTGCACATGCACCACCGGGGGTAGGGACAGTCGGTCCTGTCCCCCAGCAGCAGGACTGTTTAGGCAAAGGGGAGACAGTCTGTCTCCCCCTCCAGCAACCAGGCTCCAACCAGACTACTCCCGTGGTAGTGCTGGCACCAGGACAGAGTACCGCTGGTCTCTGCCCACTCAGCAACCCACCCAGTACGCTTACCAGTCACCCACACAGCCATGGTGAGGCACCTGGACACGGACAAAGTTCTCCTCTACCCAGGTGTAGTAGCCAGTTATTGTGGGTGGGCTGTATTACTGATTGTGTTTTGTGGTTGGGCTGCTGGACTAACAAGGGCACTGACCGGCAGGAGGTCAGATACCCTGTTAGTCTGATTGGTAAAGGGGAGAAGTGTGGCGGAACCAACCTCGCCACTATGCACAGGAGAAGCCTGGTTGCCAGCCTCCTGCCATGTGAATATGGCCCCTTGGATGTATTGCCCTTTAAAGACATGATTTGGGCATAATGGATTTGTGTTGTGCTGCTGCTGGCCCTTTTAAGAACCATCTGAGGACATACTGTGGAGTTACTGGGTGGCCACCATTTCCTGTATCAGAAGCACATGGTGAGAACAATGGATGGCGGCCATTTAAACTCACAGACACTGTGTGGACTTTTCAACACGGTGCCATCTCGCCAGTATTTGTTGCACAGAGACATCGTGCGGTGGTTTTGGACTATACAGCAGGGGACACATTATACAGTGATTGTTTTTTATTTAGCCTGTATATGTTCTGCAGAATCTGCATTAAACTGTATTTTCCAAAGTACTGAACGGATCTGGGTGAATTTTGGATATGTGGTTCACCCAGATCCCCCAGTTGCAAGGATATACTTTTGGGGTTATTGCATGTTTTGGGGTCCCTGTGATGTGTTTTATGAAACTGCCAGAGGGGAGGATTTTGTGTGGGAGTGTCTGGGTGTATTGTATGGATTGATTGGCTGTTTTGTAACGCCCTGTGGGCTGTACTATGTTTGTGGATTGGGAATAAAAGAGACTGTATGTGACAGTACAGGGAGTTCCTGTTTTAACCCTCAAAGTGAAGTGTCGTCTCATTATTGGGGGAAGGATTCATTGTATGCTGTTCCAGTTTGACTGCTAGGAGAGTAAACCTATTCGTATGGTTCCTATTCAACTGTCTACAGCATTCATATGCTTGAGAGGATTCATATGCTTCTCCAGTTCGGTGGTTGTGGTGTCTGCTGCAGTGCTTGGAGTCCTCAGGAAGCGCTAGGAGCATCCTTTAACGGAGGTACCCAGTCGGGGTGCCAGTGGTTCCGTTACAATCACTAATAAAAATATTAAAGAGAATGGGTCCAAGTACAGATCCGTGAGGTACCCCACTGGTGACAAGTCCAAGCTTCGAATATATTCAGTTAATTACTTCATACCCCTTCCTTCCATCCTCTTAGAATAACACCACCAGTTACTATCCAACACAGGTTCCCTGTCTCCCATTATCATACCTGTTAAATTCTCCTTCCTTTCTTATTATGTTATTTTTATAGCGCCAACAAATTCCGCAGCGCTTAACAGTGGGTGGACGAACAAACATTTTTGTAACCAGACAAGTTGGACACATAGGTAGGACATGGCTATAGAGATTTGTCAGTTGTTTAAAATCTGGGGATCCCAGACTGAACAAACTGTCTGTTCCGTATTTATCCTCGCCTTAGGTCAAACGAGTCGTCTTGCCTTAATACTTACACTTCCCATTCTCTAGTCAAATTTTTCATTACAGGGTCTCAGTAGGTTTCCACACAGATGTCACTTCACTTCCATCATGTATTCAGGATTATCCCAACCTCCCATCTGCCTTTCAAGTCTCGTTCCCCTTAAGTTACTATTTGTGACGGAATCAAGGATTGTTTTTTCATTAAAAGGGTGGGAGGCTATTCAGACGCCCTTTTTTCATGTGTGGGGAATTTTAATAATGCTTAATTGTCATTATAAGCTCCTCATTCCTTTGAGTTCCCTGCATTATGCAACAGCACCAACAAAATAAACAAATAATATTCACGCCTGTTTGTGTAATTCCTCTCGAAAATACAGTGTGGTTTTCTTATCTATTTTTGTTGGTAATAAACTCTTGCAATGTATTTCACATTTTAGGGAGGAGTCGGGCAACCATAGGCCAGTAAGCCTTACTTGAGTAGTGGGGAAAGTGATGGTAACCATGTCAAAGGATAGGATTGATGAACATCTAAAAACACATGGATTTCAACATCAGAGACAACATGGGTTTACCTCAGGGAGATCATGCCAAACTAATCTTATTGATTTTTTTGATTGGGTAACTAAAATTATAGATCAGGGTGGTGCAGTAGACATTGCTTACCTGCTGCACCACCCTGTAAGGCTTTTGACACTGTTGCACATAGAAGACTTATCAATAAACTGCAATCTTTAAGTTTGGATTCCAATATTGTTGAATGGGTAAGGCAGTGGCTGAGTGACAGGCAACAGAGGGTTGTAGTTAATGGAATATATTCGAAGCTTGGACTTGTCACCAGTGGGGTACCTCAGGGATTTGTACTTGGACCCATTCTCTTTAATATTTTTATTAGTGATATTGCAGAAGGTCTTGATGGTAATGTATGTCTTTTTGCTGATGATACTAACATATCGTAACAGGGTTGATGTTCCAGAAGGGATAAGCCAAATGGCAAATGATTTAGGTAAACTAGAAAAATGGTCAGAATTGTGGCAACTGACATTTAATGTGGATAAGTGCTAGATAATGCATCTTGGACGTAAAAACCCAAGGGCAGAGTACAGAATATTTGATAGAGTTCTAACCTCAACATCCGAGGAAAGGGATTTAGGGGTGATTATTTCTGATGACTTAAATGTAGGCAGACAATGTAATAGAGCAGCAGGAAATGCTAGCAGAATGCTTGGTTGTATAGGGAGAGGTATTAGCAGTAGAAAGAGGGAAGTGCTCATGCCATTGTACAGAACACTGGTGAGACCTCACTTGGAGTATTGTACACAGTACTGGAGACCGTATCTTCAGAAGGATATTGATACCTTAGAGAGGGTTCAGAGAAGGGCTACTAAACTGGTTCATGGATTGCGGGATAAAACTTACCAGGAAAGGTTAAAGGATCTTAACATGTATAGCTTGGAGGAAAGACGAGACAGGGGGGATATGATAGAAACATTTAAATATATAAAAGGGAATCAACACAGTAAAGGAGGAGACTATATTTAAAAGAAGAAAAACTACCACAACAAGAGGACATAGTCTTAAATTAGAGGGACAAAGGTTTAAAAATAATATCAGGAAGTATTACTTTACTGAGAGGGTAGTGGATGCATGGAATAGCCTTCCAGCTGAAGTGGTAGAGGTTAACACAGTAAAGGAGTTTAAGCATGTGTGGGGTAGGCATAAGGCTATCTTAACTATTAAGATAAGGCCAGGGACTAATGAAAGTATTTAGAAAATTGGGCAGACTAGATGGGCCGAACGGTTCTTATCTGCCGTCACATTCTATGTTTCTATGCAATAAAGGATGAGGTTGAAGGTCTTATTTTTGAAGTCAGTTCATCCATCAGTAAATTATCTTAAATTTTTAAAATGACTTTACTTATTAGGGGAATATCAGTTTTCAACAATCCAGCTGTAATAACTCTACGAGCTGCTAATGTTATAGAGCGCAATAGTTTCTGTGAATGCTTGGGCATCCCCTCTATAGGTCTGGAAATTAAGAATACCCATGGTGAGAATTCAATTGATCCTTGAAGAACAGCCTCTATAAGATCTTTTACTAGTTTCCAAAAGTATGTAATTTTAGGACACTCCCACCACATATGTAAGTAGGTGCCCCTAAATCCACATAATCGCTAGCAAAGATCTGATGAGTTTCTACTGATTCTATATATAAAAACAGGAGTAACATGCCATCTAAACAAAATTTTAAACATTTGCTCCTGTGAGAGCACGCTAAGTAATATTTTAGATGCTTTTTCCCAGATATCCGTCCACACTCCCATCTCTAGGGCTTCTCCTAAGTCTGATTCCCATTGTGACACACATCTAAGTGTGCCCCACACTGATGGTTCCTGACTTAGATGTAAGTATAGCGTTGAAATTAGGCCTTTCTTACATCTCACTGAAATACACTGTTTTTCAAAAGATAAAGATGTAGTCTGCACTGTGCTACTAAGCTGAATAGATCGAAAATAATCTCCAACCATCAGATGTGTCTTTGATTTTAAGTCTTCAAAAGAGACCATCTTCCCACCTGGCCATAGATGTTGGTATCTAAAAATGCTTACAAATAGCTAAAAAAGTATTGAAAAGATAAGCTAAAAATCAAGTAAAATTTTAATCGTAGAGAATTTCAGCTTTTGATATAAGGAAGGGCACAGCACAGGATTTGGAATAATTTATTTTATAGCCAGTTCCAAAGTGATCTGAATAAAGGAGGAAGTGACTGGACAGGGTTAGAGATGGAAAGTAACACATCATAAGCATATGCTCCGACCTACCCTGGATAGTTCTATCTACTCTTAAACTATGAAGAAATGGTTCCAACGAGAGAGCAAATGAAATTGGGGAGAGGGGGCTCCCGTGACGCGTGCCATTGAAAATCCCAAAAGTGACTGCCTGTGAAGCAGGAAGTTGTATTTGTGCCCTTAAATTAGAATAACGAGTGTAGATCATAGTTATTAGAGAGACGGATAAACCCCAGAAAGTGAGTAATCGAAACAGATAGGGCCACATAATCCTATCAAACGCCTTTTCGGCGTCCAGTGATAGGAGCACAGAAGGTATTTTCTCTGTTTCTACAAACCATGCCAGTCTACAACTCGTGTAGTATTCTCAAATAGTTGTCTGTGGGATGAAACTATAGGCGATGCATTCAGACTATCTTAAGTTCCAGAGATGGAGCCTGACTAAGGAAACTGACAAACCTTTTTGATTTCAGGATTCTCTAAGTGCTTGGACGATATTTGTGGGAAGGAGCATTCTTACTTCCCCCCATATTATGTTTGGGGACATGTGCTGCCCAAAGCTATTGACATGTTTGCATAATTTCTCTATTAGCTCCTCATATACGTCGAGACTATCCCTCCGTGTTACATCACCTTGACAATTTCTACCGATAATGGACCTGTATGCCGTACCCTGAAGCAGAGAAAAGAAATTGAATCTGTTAAATCCTTTGACGCTCCATGGTCTTGATATAAAACCGTTAGCTCTCCACCAGTTTTATTCTTATGGGCATAGACTAGATTATTGAATTTCAGCCCCCTCGCAATCTAGGTTCAGCGAATCGGGGATGGGGGGAGCTCTTTTTGGGACACTATGCCTGTTCCCATTGGGATCTCCAGCCTCTCCTTGATCCGATGAACTTTACTATGCACATTATATATGGGCGCTCCTTTATGTCCCGACAACTCCCCTGCTCTCACATTCACCTAACAATGGTAGTGCTGTAAACTCAACACATTTGCTTGAGCTGACCAGTTCTTGTGTCTATGCTTCCTATCCCACTGGAATGGGATAACCATGTTCACTTCACGAATGTTCGTTACCCTATTTTCTGAACTGATGCTGCTACCAGCACTGGTTTGCCGCCATTTCCAAGAGTGACTGGGTCCGCAACACATATATCTGCAGTGACATGGAACCTGTCATTTGGTAAATCAGCAGCATTCTAGCTCCATATGGATCAGTTCACCTTACTAACATTAATAAGGTTTAAATAGGAAGTTGTTTTGGCTGGCAGCTTTGCAACTACTCTGCTTTGTCCATATACATATACCAGGCGGTCACTACATATAGATCAATGCCGTGACTCAATAACTATTTCAGTTACTCTTACAAGCACAGCCTGCGGCTGCCTGAAGTCCTACTTAACCCACTAATTCTAATCCCCCGGCCATGATAGTTTGCTGGCACACGCTGCACACCCTGCCAATGTCTACTGTTTTCATACTGGGGCACCGCCTATTTTCTATTAATTTACGTCCACTTATCAATTCGTCAATCTTATTTCAAATCAATGTCATGGTGGAGTGCACATCTTTTGCCACTCCTACCTTTAAATTAGCACACAACACCTTAAACTTACTCGGATACAACCCTACAACATTTTCTGGTCACGTTCTAAAATACTCGCTGTTTCTTCTAACTCTCACATTTCCTAGTATATATCATCTAATGTCTGGCACAGTAGAATTGTTCGCATACACCAGATATATCCCTCAACCGGGAAGGGAATTAAGACAGGCACTTAAAGTATTGATTTTGTAATGTCAACATGTACTAAGTGTTAAACTTTTGCCCTCTTTTCCAGGCCTACTCGAACGTCGGTTTTGGCACACCACAAATAAAAGGCTGACCTATAAAATCACAGGCCTCCCCTTCCTCTGGGTTGAGAACGACTGGTTCAGCCCTCCCAATGCTCCCTTTATTAAGCTATCCAATTGGTGGGCCCTCTTTTACAGGCCTACTTGAACATCGGTTTCGGCACACCACAACCGACTTGCACACCACTACTATAACTCGACTTATTGTCTCTGACCACAATTATTATTTACCTATTTACTTTTATGTTATTTATTTTTTCCTCTCTTCTTCTCCTCCCTTTTGAGGCTTCTCTTCTTCATTTGTAAAATAAGGTGACTTCAAATACAAATTTAAAGATTAAGGAGACATTTCTTTTTTCTTCCCTAGTCGATGGCTTACGCCTTCCCGCCATAAATCCTGTTAGGATTTTAGTGTGTACAAATAAGGTACACAGAATGGTTATTGTAATGACTCTTTTTAGAGTCCTTTGTGTGAATGTACTAGTCTTGTTAATGATATGTTTTTCGTGTTTTTCTTTTGTATTTATAATTATGATATCATAGAGTGCCCCTTAATGAGATTTTCTGATATATTAAAGAAAAACATTTTCTAGAACGAGTATCATGGTATCAAAAGGTAATTTATAGAATATTACGAAAGTTTTGCTACAGAGTAATAGATCAAAATAAATTATTTCTCAATGTGTAAGTTTGATAGAAGAGCACAAAAAAAACACCTCCTGCAATAAATAAATGGGCTAGAGATCTAAAGATTGATGTATGTGAAAAAGATTGGTATTTATTTAGCCATAAGATCAATAAATAGGTACATTCCCTTTCATTGATTGAAATTCAGTTTAAAGGACCACTCTAGGCACCCAGACCACTTCAGCTTAATGAAGTGGTCTGGGTGCCAGGTCCAGCTAGGGTTAACCCATTTTTTCATAAACATAGCAGTTTCAGAGAAACTGCTATGTTTATGAATGGGTTAAGCCTTCCCCTATTCCCTCTAGTGGCTGTCTCATTGACAGCCACTAGAGGCGCTTGCGTGCTTCTCACTGTGATTTTCACAGTGAGAGCACGCAAGCGTCCATAGGAAAGCATTGTAAATGCTTTCCTATGCGACGGGCTGAATGCGCGCGCAGCTCTTGCCGCGCGTGCGCATTCAGTCCAGGAGGAGGAGAAGAGGAGGAGAGGAAGCAGAGAGCTCCCCGCCCAGCGCTGGAAAAAGGTAAGTTTTTAACCCTTTCCCCTTTCCAGAGCCCGGCGGGAGGGGGACCCTGAGGGTGGGGGCACCCTCAGGGCACTATAGTGCCAGGAAAACGAATATGTTTTCCTGGCACTATAGTGGTCCTTTAAAGTAATAAAGTTATGGTATATGACCCTAACAAGATTATGCATATTTTCATATGGGGTTAAAGAAAATTGTTGGAGATGTGGGGCAGAAAAAGGAAATTATATTCATATGTTGTGGTTTTGTAAAAACGTGTCAAATATTTGGTCATGGGTTCAAAACATCATATTTAGTTCATGTAAATTCAAATTCCCTAAAACACCAGAGACAATGTTACTACATTTAAACTGTCCCAAATTTAAAAGGTCAGAACTATTTTTAATAACTCAAAGCTTATTTGCTGTAAAAATTGTGGTGGCAAGGAATTGGAAGAGAGACCATGATTTAATCTTTACTCAAATAAGTTCCCAACTAATTTTCCAGTTAAAGATGGAAAAGAATTATACTAAATATCCAAACAAAGCTTCAGATTCATTGGATAAATGGGAAAAAGAAATTGAAAAAAATTGCACATTTTTACCTCATATGAATATGAAACAATAGGGAAAAGAAAAAGAAAATAAATAAAGGGCTAAAGTAAATTGAAGATTATGCTAGCACTAGTGTACTTATAATTTTAATTTTAATAATGACAGGAGGCGAGTATTTTAAATAACTCTCTTTACTAAACTCCACAGCAGTAAAGAAAGTGAAACATTTAACCAATCAAAAATGCAGTAGGGAGTATGATATTCCCAGTAAATAGGCTCCCCCCCCTCTTTCGGAAGCGACATCGTGAACAGGTAAGAAAGACAGTATAGAGAGTCTGTAAACAAGCACTAACTGGTGAAAAATCCAATAGAACGATGGTGTTGAGGAAGATCGGTAACAAGTATCAACGGTGGAAAAATCCAACAGGGATGATGGTCTTCATGGACTGGGCAGTAATCTGGATAGTTCCATGCAGTTGTTCCATGCTCTCTTGAAATTAAACTGAAAGAGAATGTGAAATGGGTTAGGTACCGGTCTCAAACTGGTTGCAGCAATAATAGCAACCCATCGAGTAGTATTACAATATTCTGATTACGGGTTGGCTATACCATGACAATTCTAACTGACCATAACTAAATGTGGTGACAATCTAAACATATACAGGCTCACATGGAGGCAGGTATAATAAATTGTAGACATTACTGTTACTCAGAGATTCAACTTTTCCCTGGGTGGGAAAGGGTGGGAAAATACTCGCCTCCTGTCATTATTAAAATTAAGATTATAAGTACACTAGCGCTAGCATAATCTTCAATTTTATCACATGACAGGAGGCTTCCTATTTTGCATTTTTTAACGCTGTTGTATGAGTGACATGGCCACACCGGGGTTCGGGCGGAAGTAGAACGTGCGGAATGTGCACTCTCTTGACCAGTCCACAGAACATAGGATATCCGATAGCGATGCACCTGCCGCAAAGGCAGAGGAAGCCGCCGCGCACCGAGTGGGCTCCGAGAGAAGCGTCTACACCTGCTAGAGTCAGTATCCAACGAATCCATTTGGCGAGGGTGGTCACTGAAATGGGAACGTGTGGTCTAACGTATGATACCAGGAGTTGGCCTGAGGATGAGATTCAAATCGGTACAGTCCGTGGTATAGTATGTGTGGACGAAAGGAGATCCGTGGTATAGTGTGTGTGCCGTACCAGTCTGGACTTGTCAGAGCAGAACAGCAGGAGGTCATCCAGGTATATAATGCAGCAAATTCCTAGTGTTCAAAGATGAGCAACCACAGGCTTCAGTAATTTGGTGAAGCACCATGGGGCCGAGCTAAGGCCGAAGGGGAGGCACATGAACTGCCAGGGGAGGTCTTGCCAGAGGAAACATAGGAATTGCTGGCAGGAATGGTGGACGGGTACTGAAAGGTAAGCGTCTTTTAGGTCTAGCCTTGTGAACCAATCTTTGTCTTGTAATAGGTCCCTCAGAGGATGTATGCCTTCCATCTTGAAGTGCCTGTATGTGACGTATTCTTTGAGTTGTCTCAAGTTTATGATGGGGCGAAATTCTCCCGTTTTCTTCATCACCAAGAATATGTTGCTGAAGAAACCTCCGGGACCAGAGGTGGGTTCGATTGCACCTTTCGAATATAGTTCTTGCAACTCATTGTGTATGAGGGTGCAATCTTCTATTGAACAGTTGATGGGATGTGGTAGGTCCCCTTGACATGGGTGGTCTACAAAATAGATGATGTAGCCCTGTACCATTTGTAGGACCCATGCGTCCGCGGAGATGGTCGTTCATTCCCGGAAAAATAGAGAGATGAGACCTGCTGTACGAAGTAGGAGAGAAAAATGTGTTAGATGGTTGCTTACCGGTAGAGAAGCATGCTCTGCCTCGGGTACATGGTCCACGACCTCTGTCTGCACCTCCGGTGTAGGAGAATGGTTGACGATATCCCACTTCCGGGTAGAAAGGTTGGGGCCTTGAAGTGCGGGGGCCAAAGGCCAGAAACAGCTGGCAGCACGGGCGGCCAGCTCGTCCAAAAACACCTCTGGTGGGGTGTTTTCTGAAGACTCTCCTTATTGAGGATTGAGCTTTATTCAGAGATGTAAACACGTTAACGTGTCTGTTTAGATCTTTAAGGAAAGGGTCTCCGAATAGCTTGCCCTGTGCCAACGGACCTAATTCTTTGGTGCCCAATTCCACCAATTTTCCATCAATACGGAGTAGTGCTGCTTTGCGCCGCTCGGAGGAGAGGGCGACATTTGCATTATCCACAAAGCAAAAGCATCTTTGTGCCCACTCCCACACAGCATGAGCCCATTCGCGTACCATGGTTGCGTCAAATTGGTCTGCTCTAGCAAGGGCATAGTCAGCTAAATACGTGACTCTGGCTAATGGTCCCACTGAGTCAAGTAGTTTGTCCTGTACCCATCTGAAACCCTTTTGCGGGGGTCGCGGCCACCTCGAGACATAAAGGTGGTCATCACCTGATTGAATTCGGGTGTCTCTGCGACATGATCGGGTAGCGAGGGTCGTGGGTATTCTGACCGCAGCCGATTGCGGATGATCTTGTCTAAGGATTTACGCAGCCAGAGATGCATACATTTTGCCAGATGATCCGGAGGTGTCCAGTCCCCTGAGCGTGGATGTTGTATGTTTCTCGGGTCAAAGAGTCTGTGGCCCGACGGATCAAAGATGGTGTCTTCATCCTCTTGTGGGTTGTCCGCGGTATCAGGATCCAGGGAGTCCCCTAGTAAGGTGTTTCACAAGAGGTCGGGTCGAGACCCGGAGTCTGAGCCCCATGCATCATCTTGTGAGTCTGACTCATCTGCTTGCCATTCATCCAAAACGGCCATGGACTTTGTGCGAGTGTCGTCCTCATCCGAGGAGTTCTTGTGTTGTAAGGTTGGGGTGGTAACCATAGAGGGCTTGTGACGTTTGGCAGGGGTCTTACCCTTGGTTGGGTTCTGGTGCCCCTTTTCCCTTTTCCAGTGGCGTTTGCCCGTGTGGGGTTCAAGGCTCTTGTGAGATTCTGATGCTTCAGAATCTGAGTCGTGGCGGAGTTGGTGGGATTTTGATGGTTTCCTCTTATCAGAGTTAGAGGCCATCATTTTGGAGAGAGCTTTCTCCATGGAGGTGGCTACGGCCTCATTTATCATGGTTTGGAAGTCTGTGGTTTGAGAGGCTTCCATCTTGTCAATCAGTAATATATAGGTGTGGCACGGGGCGTATTTGGCAGAGGTCAGTGAGGCTGTATTTGTAGTCACTGCAGTGACTAGATGGGCAGCACCCTTAGACCCCAGCAGGGTGTTGTATTAGGGTGTAAATTGTTGAGACACGCAAAAAATAACCCTAGCAGGGTATGTAGTATGCAGTACCCCAGCAGGGTAACTTTGTGGTATAGTAATGGTATGGAAATCCCAGCAGGGTTTATATAGTGAAAAACCAAAAGGTTTAAAACCCCAGCAGGGTATTTACAGCATGTATCTGCATTAGCAGTGTCAGCTTGCCCCAGCAGGGCAGGAACTAAACCACAGTATTGGGCTTTATTGTATGATACTGGGCTTCACCCAGAGCAAACAGAGGTGGCCACAGGGCGACCTCCAATAGCAGCACAGTATAGGGGCAGCACCCCAGTCAGGTACAGGTTAATCAAAACCTTCGTGCTTGGATACAGCTGGAAAATTATCTGCAACTGACCTCTGAATAATATAATATAAATGAGGAAAAACGAGGATCCGTAGTTAGGAACAGTGGCTGTGTTGCGCCGTGATGATCGCACTCGCGGGCGCTGCAAGATGGCGGCCGCAGTCTTGCGATATGCGAGAATCAAGATGACCGCCACGTGCGCTGACGAGTGGATATACGGTAAGGGAGGGTTCGTCCGAGAGCTGTCGAGGGACAGCGAGGACTGGGTTGTGAGGGGAGATTCCGGCGGTACCCAAAATCGGAATCGAGCGGGTCCGCCCGAGGGCGGGAAACAGAGTGACAATAGGGAAAAACAGACAAGAAACTAATAAGGATTGGAAATAAATAATAGAAGTACAGGAGACTATTAACATACACAGGAGTGTATGTAAAACAGTAAAATAGATACACAGGAGTATACAAAAGGACTAATGAGTGTTTAAAAGAAATACTAAATACACAGTAATAAATTTTGTTATATGAGCAGTAAAACATACACAGAAATGCACAAAAATCTAATAAGTACTAGATAAAATATTTGATAAAGGGAAGAGCCAAAAACTCTGACCTCTCTGCGATGGAGCAGCAAAGAAAGAGGGGGAGGGGCCCTTTTACTGGGAATATCATACTCCCTACTGCATTTTTGATTGGTTAAATGTTTCACTTTCTTTACTGCTGGGGAGTTTAGTAAAGAGAGTTATGCAAAATAGGAATCCTCCTGTCATGTGATAAAATGAAGGGACTTTCGATGACTGACTAAAAAACAGAGAATTACAAAAATGCAAACATCTGATTTCAATTTGTTGTTTTTCAATCCCTTCAGGATGGAGTCAATAGTGCACCTTCTGATCAAAACAAAACGTAAACAAAAAACTGGAATTTGCGCTATATGTCTGTTCAACCGTAATTCACCGCTGTCACATTAAGTGCACCCACACTTATTATATATCATTTTGTTCAGGAGAAACAGGGCTTTAATGTTTCATTAACTATTCATATATGAAACTTAATTTATTATAAATAAAATAAAAAAAAGTAAGAAAATAAGATTAGTTTTTTTAAGTTTGTGTTTCCGTCTGACATTTTAGCTGTGAATGTCATAATACTGTTAGGTTTTACTGCAAATAAATGCACATATTTGTAATCAGCAATGTCTCACAAGTACAACAGTACCCCCCATTAACAGGTTTTATGGTGTTTTGGAAAGTTACAGGGTCAAATATAGAACGTTCCATTTTCAAATTGAAATTTGCCAGATTAGTAATGTTACCTTTGAGACGGTGTGGTAGACCAGGAATGAGAATTACCCCCATAATGGCATACCATTTGAAAAAGTAGACAACCTAAGGTATTGAAAGTGGGGTATGTTTAGTCTTTTAGTAGCCACTTAGTCACAAACACTGGCAAAACTTAGCGTTCATATTTGTTTTTGTGTGAAAAAAGCAAAAAAACAAATATTTGGCCAGTGCTTATGACTAAGTGGCTACTAAGAAAGACTGGACATACCCCACTTGCAATATCTTGGGTTGTCTACTTTTGCAAATGATATGCCATCATGGGGGTAATTCTCATTCCTGGGCTACCATACGCTCTCAAAGGCATCATAACCATTCTGCCAAATTTCAATGTCAAAAAAATGAAATGCAAGCCTTATATGTGACTCTCTAACTTTCCAAAACACCATAAAACCTGTACATGGGGGTACTGTTATTCTCGGGAGACTTCACTAAACACAAATATTAGTGTTTTAAAACAGTAAAACATAACAACAATAATATAGTCCATAAAAGTGTCATTAGTTTGTAAAAAATGCAAAAAACGTCACTTTTACTTAAAATATCATTATTGGAATACAATTTACCAGTTTGAAACACTAATATTTGAGTTCAGTGAAGTCTCCTGAGTAAAACAGTACCCCTTATGTACAGGTTTGATGGTGTATTGGAGAGTTACAGTGTCAAATATAGTGCTTGCGAATTAAATTCTCTGCACTTTCTCCTTGTGTTGTCAGGCATGTCAATCAAATTTTAATTAATCAAATCATATATTTATGTTAAAAGATTACTTAAATATACATGTAGAATTTTAATATATGCATTTATAGGTATTTAAATTCTATGTGTATACTAATGTAATCTTTTATGTAATTATATGTATATATATATATATGCGCGGTTATTTGTATTTTATATATAGCATGTCATTCTAAGTGGATTTTGTTACACACACACACACATATATATATATATATATATATATATATATATATATATATATATTAATAACAAAATACAGTTAAAATGAAATTACATATGAATTTATAGTAAATTTTGTTTCAATATTTTATTTATTTTATTTATTTATTATAGTAATTATACATATATATAAATATATATATATATATTATATTTATATAATATATTATATATATGTAACATCATTCTAAGTGCATTTTAATACTAATATATGTACTTATATTAATATTAAAATACACTTTGTATGACGTTACATATATAATATGTGTGTATATATTATATATACACACATTATATATATATAAAAATACATTTCTATATTAATTTTACACATGTCTAATATTTTTTTTTTTTATTCCCACCAGCAGGGGACTGTCTGACATTTCAGACAGTCCCCCTGCTGGCAGATCCACAGCCAGCTATAGGGGGCCATGTGATCGCTCTTTGCCGTGGGAGGGCTGCCTGGGCTGTCAGGCAGCCCTCCAGAAGAGTATCGCAGCGGAGGTAAGTACCTCCGATCTCCAGGGGCTCAAAGCTGTTACGGCGTTCTATGCCGCCGCAACGGCTTTAAAGCCCACTTTATGCGAGACAGCATAGAACGCCGTAACGGCGTTAATGGGATGTTTATGCAGCCCTTTCCGTATTAAGCTCTTTCTTATGTCTGATGTCTTGTAAATGTCTTTTTTATTGTTCTTGATTTATAAAGTCTTAAAAAAAAAAATATCCAATAATTTAATAGTTAAAGTGACACTCCATTACCCAAATACAAAATAAATTAAAATTACTGTTTAGTAGATATAATCAAATGACAGCATGTATGCTTTTAATTATGTCTTTTTTTCATTGGCTGTCGATTTAAAAACCTCTTGCAAAACCTGCATTTCTCTTGTCTGCAGCTTTTGTAAACCCTTCCCTACTAATTCTGTCCAGTTTTCCTGTGACTGTCCAATCAAAGACTTTCCAATGTAGCTCAATGAAGAGTCTTTGCAAGACAGGTGGTCTGTGAAATTGTTGCCACTTGAGTTTAGCTCTACTGAGCTAAACAAACCAGGAAGTAACAGGACACCGGTTGTCTGCTTGAAAGCCATGGGGGTGTAACAAGGTACATTTATAAAAGTGTAAATTTCTATTGAAATCAACACATTTTGCAAACTGAAAAAAAGAGGAAACACTCTTCACAGCAAGCTAAACTGCTTTACAGGTCTGGAGTGTCCCTTTCACATGCAAATGAACAGTTTTTTGACCTGACCACCAAAAACTTCATCTGGTTTGTCCTTTTGAGCTGCTGGTGCTTCATCTGCCAGCAGGCCGTGTTGTACTCTCACACATGTGCAAGATAAACACTTGTGGGAATCCCACAATACCACAGAATTGTCTATTTATAAAAAATAAGCCTTTTTCTCTTCAGCTGCCATTAGTGAGCACTGAAGGACATGACAAAGCTTGATGCCGCTAGCTCCACCTTATGTCAAGTTTTGTCAGGCGCAGGATATATAATAAGACAAACGAGTCTCTACTTTGTCTTAGTATATCTTTAGACCGCCTTGGCAATTCAATTAAATTTCAACACAGTCAATGTGAGTATTTTAGAATGATCGTATGGAGATTTTTGGAGAGGGAGAGAATGACAGAGCCACTTTCATTCTCTGCGTACTATAACAAGTTCAACAATGAACTTAAATGCCCATAAAAGCACCATGTATTTTAACATTAACGTTAGAATATTGAGCTTGACAGGTAAAGATTGCAAGGTTGTACTTTTGTGGGCATTTCAAAAAACCCAATAATAAACCCAATAAGATAAATATATTGATGTTGAATCAAGTTTTATGCTGATAGCGGTTTCTGATCTTGGCCGCTTTATGGTCAGTGAAATGGTCCATAAATTTGGAGTGTGATTATGTTGAAAATGCTTACATGACATTGGCCAAAAGTCAGAAACATTATAGAGCCGTTATCAATACTAGATTATAAATTACTCTGCACATGTATAATTGGATAAATATAGCCAGAAATAGCACATTTAGAGAGAATTTAAACTTACTTTTCCAGATGATTTAGGACCTTTTAGAATGCAAAGATAAACGACAAACCATGCCATAATTAAACAAACAGCCTGCTTCCATTGGATTGTTCCACTGTCTGAAATGGATGGTGATATATTTATGGTTTCTCTATACCAAAAGTATTGTGTGGAAGAGCTCTTTTCACACTCTTCAAGAAAACCAGACATATTGATATTCAGTGGACAATCAGACCATGGCAATGGGCTCTGCAAACAAACAAACATATGAAAAATATAAAGGTATACTTACATTACCTGCAAAATTATAACAGAGCAATTGAGAACACAGGTTAAACATGATAAAGATAGGCATCAGTATTTAGTATTAACTAAAGTTAGTTTGCATCAAATGATTTCTGTGTTTCTACAGGACAAAATATTGTAACCTGTATCCTTGAAGCTGGTCTTACCTTTGGCCAGGCCCCCTAATAATATACAGATAGAAATAAAAATAAAAAAGCCATATGCTAATCTCTCTCATCTTTAAAGTACATCCGTACATTAACAGCAATGTCCTGTGAAGCAGCATGTTGGTGGGCAGTGAAAAAGAGTGTGAACGGAAAGGAAAGGGTGTGGACGAGAAGGAAAGCTAAAGTTAGGTGCCTGGAACATTTTGATAATAAACATAAGAAAATAATGACACCAGGGCCAGCCTTAGGGGTGTACAGCCGCACAGGGCGCCATGCGGCCGACACAGCTCACACACTCCCTGGGTGACAGCTGTGAGGGGTGCTCAGAGCACTCCTATAATGCAGGTTCCACTGTGTAGCATGGACGTGCGGCACCCGGGTGGAGGATTTCATGATCCTCCACTTGGTTCTATCAGGGAGGGCAAAGGGGGCAGGGCTGAGGCCGAATCTGATGCCAGGTAAGTCCATGCTCCCCCCATCTAATGCCCCAGTGCCCTGCTCCCCATCTAATGCCCCAGTGCCCCACTCCCCATCCGGTGCCCCAGTGCCCCGCTACCCCTTCTAATGCTCCAGTGCCCCGCTGCCCCATCTAATACTCCAGTGCCCCGCTGCCCCATCTAATGCCCCAGTGCCCTGCACCCCATCTATTGCCCCAGTGCCCTGCTGCCCCATCTAATGCCCCAGTGCCCTGCTTCCCATATAATGAGCTAGTGCCCTGCTATCCCATATAATGCCCCAGTGCCCTGCTCTCCCATCTAATGCCCCAGTTCCCTGCTCTCCCATCTAATGCCCCAGTGCCCTGCTCCCACATCTAATGTCCCAGTGTCCCTGCTCCCCATCTACATCAGTGCCCCCCACTCTCCCATCTAATGCCCCAGCGCCCCTGCTCTCCCATCTAAAGCCCCCGCTCCCCTGCTCCCCCATCTACCCCAGTGCCCCTTCTCCCCTCCTACCCCAGTGCCCCTGCTCCCCATCTACCCTAGTGCGCCGGCTCCCCCATCTAGTGGTATGACCCTGCTCCCCCATCTAGTGATATAATGACCCTGCTCCCCACCTACCCCAGTGCCCCTGCTCCCCATCTATTCCGGTGTCCCCGCTCCTCTATCTACAGCTATAGTGCCCCTGCTCCCTATCTACCCCAGTGCCCTTGCTCCCCATCTTCTCCACAGCCCCTGCTCCCCCATCTAATGCTACGGTGCCCCTGCTCCCCCATCTACTGCTATAGTGCCCCTGCTCTCCATCTGCTGTGGTGCCCCTGATGCCCCATCTACTGCTACAGTGCTGACTACCTATAACTTTGTGTGTGTCTGTGTCTCATGTGGCTGCCTGTACCTGTGTGTGACTGTCTGCCTGTACATGTGTGTGATTGATCGTAACTGTGTGTTTGACTGTATACCTGTAACTGCATGTATGACTTTGTGCCTATAACTGTTTGTGTGACTATGTGTCTGTAACTGTGTGCGTGACTATGTGCCTGTAGCAGAGAGCTGATATTTCACAGGTTATCTCAGGAACAAGTATTATAAATCCATAAGGCAGTACTTTCAGCAGTCAAAACAATCCAACAATATCCCAACAGCAATCCCAATGACTGGACGACACACAGCATCAGGAGCAGAACGGACTTTTAATCCACACAACCTCCTTATAAAGCATTCTCCCATGCAAGGGAGGGATTCACCATAATTAGGACAGTAACCAATAATGTCACAGTTACCTCCCACACATCTCCTCCCCTCAGTGTGACACATAATCCCATTAATCCCATTAAACATACTGTAGTTTTCCCCGAGTTCTGGATGTACCCCAAAACAAGCAGTTAGAATAATACTTTGGGTACCCCCTGGTAGCCCTGATCTGGGTGACTAACATATCCCAAATTCACCCAGATTTGACCGACCGCACACGAGGTGGTATCCGAAAAAGGCTCCATGTGTTTTGGCCTTGCGGTCGGTCTCTGTTCGGGAGTTAAAAGACATAGAAATACCTGCCATCCACAGCTAATCTTCAATTCGCATCAATTCCCTTGTTCTGGACATTGATTTTACCGAACGAAGGGCTGACTAGTTATGGACCTCTGGAGGTCTCAGCGGTGTTCGGTTGTTTGAGTGTCCGATTTGTGTTCCAGACACTCAACGACCAAACACCGCTGAGATTTTCATGTATAAGATGGCCACTGCACGTGGTTCGTATGCCGAACGGCGACCACACAGGCACATACAATGCATCAATAAAGCTGCAGTTTGCAGAGTGTGAACGCTTAACGTGGTCTGATGGTTCGGTAGTTTCATTCGTATGAAACTATCAAACAATCATACGAAAACTACATAAACTTTACAGACATACAGGGAAACAATTTCACCACAGGAAATGTGGGTAAGTGCCTAAGCTCAAGAGACAGTTACTGACAATCTGTACCCGGTGGAGGCACCGACCAGATTCCCAGCACACTGGACTACCTGAGATTAGCATTAGCAAAGTAGCAATAAATGATCAGTATGAATAAATGATCTTGAAGACAGCATTGAAAGTCATGTTTCAGTGTTTGCAGATGACACAAAACTCTGTAAAAAAATACATTGTGAGCAAGATATTACTTTGCTGCAGAGGGATTTAGATAGACTGGGGGACCGGGCACTCAAATGGCAGATGAAATTTAATGTTGAAAAATGCAAAGTTATGCACTTCGGCGTAAAGAATACACAAGCAACGTATACCCTTAATGGAAGCGAATTGAAGATTATGCTAGCGTTAGTGTACCTAGAACAGTGATGGCGAACCTTTTTGAGCCCGAGTGCCCAAACCGCAATACATGCCAACATTTTTCTCCTTAAAGTGCCAACACGGCAATTAAACCCAAATACTGAGGTTTAAGTTTAGAAAAAAACAACTCGTACTGTTGTCCGAACTAATAACTTTTGTTTTAAAAGAACACAGAGAGTTCAATGATACAAATTTTAAATAATGATATAAATAGATAAAATTAAGCTTATATTTATTAGTATCTCCAACAAATGCAATACATACACAGTCTGCTGAATACACACACACAAGACTGTTGAATACAGAGACTGATGAATACACACACACACACACACAGACTGCTGAGTACACACACACACACAGACTGCTGAGTACACACACACAGATTGCTGAGTACACACACACACAGATTGCTGAATACACACACACACAGACTGCTGAATACACACACACACACAGACTGCTGAATACACACACACACAGACTGCTGAATACACACACACACAGACTGCTGAGTACACACACACACAGACTGCTGAGTACACACACACAGTCCGCTGAATACACGCACACACACAAGTCCGCTGAATACACGCACACACACACAGACTGCTGAATACACGCACACACACACAGACTGCTGAATACACACATACTGCATTGAGGTGGGGGGTGCGTGTGTGTGTGAGTGTTGTATGTGACGGGGTGCTGTGTGTGTGTGGGGGTAGGGTATGCTGGGAGGGTAGGGGTACTGTGTGTGGGGGTAGGGGTACTGTGGGGGGGTAGGGGTACTGTGTGTGGGGGTAGGGGTACTGCTGGGAGGGGTACTGCTGGGAGTGTAGGGGTACTACTGGGGTTGAGGGGTTACCTGGGGAGGTAGGGGGTTACTGCTGGGGGTTGAAGGGTACTGCTGGGGGTTAAGGGGTACTACTGGGGAGGTGGGGGTTACTGCTGGGGGAGTAGGGGACACTGTGTGCTCAGGGGGTAGGGTACTGCTGAGAATGCTACTTTCAGGAAGAGGTGGGGTTACTGCTGGGGGAGATTGAGGGGTACTGTGTATGGGGAGTTAGGGGTACTGCTGAAGTTAGAGGGGTACTGCTAGGGAGGGTGGGGGTGCACTGCTGGGAGATGAGGGGTACTGTGTATGGGGGTGGAAGGAACTGCTGAGGGGTAGGGGTGCTGGGGAGGTGGGGTTACTGCTGGGGGGTAGGGGTACTGTGTATGGGGGGTAGGGGTACTGCTGTGGAGGGTAGGGGTTACTGCTGGGCAGGGTAGGGGTACTGCTGGGGAGGGTAGGGGTTACTGCTGGGCAGGGTAGGGGTACCGCTGGGGGGGGGTGGGGTTACTGCTGGAGGGTGGGGGTACTGTGTATGGGGGGTGAATTTGCTGGGGGTTGGGGTTACTGCTGAGGGGGTTGGGTTACTGCTGGGGGTTAGGGGTACTGCACTGGGGAGGGTGGGGATTTACTGCTGGGGGTTAGGAGTGCTGCTGGGGGAGGGTAGGGGTTACTGCTGGGGGTGGGGTACTGCTGGGAGGGGTGGGGGTTACTGTGTGGGGGTAGGGGTACTGTGTGGGGGTAGGGGTGCTGCTGGGGTTAGGGGTGCTGCTGGGGGAGGGTGGGGTTACTGCTGGGGGTAGGGGTGCTGTGTATGGGGGTAGGGGTACTGCTGGGGAGGGGAGGGGTTACTGCTGGGGAGGGTTAAGGGTACTGCTGGAGGGTAACGGGGTAGGGGTACTGCTGGGGGGTTAGGGGTACTGCTGGGCAGGGTAGGGGTTACTGCTGGGGGGTTAGGGGTTACTGCTGGGGAGGGTAGGGGTACTTCTGGGGGGGTAAGGGTACTTCTGGGGGTGTAAGGGTGCTGTGTCAGTATACCCCCCCCCCTCCTTCTTACCTTTAATGAAGTAGGGGGAGGGGGGGGGGACACAGCGATCCCTGGTGGTCCGGTGGTGGTAAGAACTGCAGGGGGAGGGCTCCAGGAAGCAGCTCCCCTGTCCTCCCGCGCAATGCTGTGTGGAGCGTTGCCATGGTAACGTGCGGCAACGCTCCACACAGCATCGCGCGGCAGGACAGTGGAGCTGCTTCCTGGAGCCCTCCCCCTGCCTCCCGACCCGGAAGCAGAGTAGGCGCCTGCCGTTTCGGGCAGGCAGGCGCCTACTCTGCAGTGATGGCGAACCTGTGGCCGCGTGCCCACAGAAAGGGCCCGGCGTGCCACCTGTGGCACGCGTGCCATAGGTTCGCCATCACTGACCTAGAATCTTAATTTTAATAATGACAGGAGGCGAGTATTTTGCATATCTCTCTTTACTAAACTCCACAGCAGTAAAGAAAGTAAACGTTTAACCAATCAAAAATGCAATAGGGAGTAAGGTATTCCCTCCAAATAGGCTCCTCCTCCTCTTTCATAAGCGACATCGTAACAGAGAAAAAATTAAATATCGAAACATAGAGAAAGTCATCCAAAGGCATCTGGAAGGTATAACGTTGGAAGACCAGAGGTACAACGATCAAACTGTAACCAAGATCAAGGGTGAGTGTCCAACATTAGGCGGTCCTCCTGGAGAGTAGTCATCTGGGTAGTCTGCCAAAGTAGCACCCGAAACTCCAGAAGCTGATGAACTTAAACGGAAATGAGAGTGTGAAATGGATTAGACTCTGGCCTCTTACTGGTTGTTACAATTATCGTGACCCAGCAATGATATTAGCAACATATGCGTAAATGAGAGAATCAATAAATAACAGATACTGTACCTGACAGATGAAGGGGTAGAGTAGAGACAGTTGTGAGATAAGGATGAGGGAAGAACTGTAATAATAGAAAACACGGTTCCCTCTTCCCCGGGTGGGAAGGGAGGGAAAATATTTGCCTCCTGTCGTTATTAAAATTAAGATTATAGGTACACTAATGCTAGCATAATCTTCAATTTTATCACATGACAGGAGGCTTCCTATTTTGCATTTTTAAAGCTGAAGTAGGAGTGACATGGCCGCGTTAGAGTTCGGATGAAAGTAAAAAGTGAGAAACGTGGATTCTCTCGACCAGTCTGCGGAACGTAGGATGTCCGCTAGTGAAGCCCCTGCAGCTCCTCATACCGAGTGGGCCCCGAAGGAAGTGTCCACTCCTGCTAGTGAAAGTATCCAGTGGACCCATCTGGCTAGTGTAGTGGTAGTGATGGGGACATGTGGTCGAACATATGACACGAGGAGTTGTCCGAATTGGAAGTGTAACTTCTACATAGCGTCGTAGAGTGGCTACGACGCATAGTTGTGGATCGGAGTTGACGAAGGGGTAGAAAACTGTTGAAGAGTCAGATTTCGTGCGACGAGATATGTGGAATGTGACTCCCTCCGGGGAGACCGAGAATGCATCAATGTCAAACGCCCGGACGTCCGATACTCTGCTGAAGGACACCAGGCAGAGCAGAATTGTTAGCTTTGCTGAGAGTTGTCAGAGTGAGAGGCTGTCATTGGTCGGCCATTCCTTCAGGAAGCGTAGGACTACAGGGAGTGCAGAATTATTAGGCAAATGAGTATTTTGACCACATCATCCTCTTTATGCATGTTGTCTTACTCCAAGCTGTATAGGCTCGAAAGCCTACTACCAATTAAGCATATTAGGTGATGTGCATCTCTGTAATGAGAAGGGGTGTGGTCTAATGACATCAACACCCTATATCAGGTGTGCATAATTATTAGGCAACTTCCTTTCCTTTGGCAAAATGGGTCAAAAGAAGGACTTGACAGGCTCAGAAAAGTCAAAAATAGTGAGATATCTTGCAGAGGGATGCAGCACTCTTAAAATTGCAAAGCTTCTGAAGCGTGATCATCGAACAATCAAGCGTTTCATTCAAAATAGTCAACAGGGTCGCAAGAAGCGTGTGGAAAAACCAAGGCGCAAAATAACTGCCCATGAACTGAGAAAAGTCAAGCGTGCAGCTGCCACGATGCCACTTGCCACCAGTTTGGCCATATTTCAGAGCTGCAACATCACTGGAGTGCCCAAAAGCACAAGGTGTGCAATACTCAGAGACATGGCCAAGGTAAGAAAGGCTGAAAGACGACCACCACTGAACAAGACACACAAGCTGAAACGTCAAGACTGGGCCAAGAAATATCTCAAGACTGATTTTTCTAAGGTTTTATGGACTGATGAAATGAGAGTGAGTCTTGATGGGCCAGATGGATGGGCCCGTGGCTGGATTGGTAAAGGGCAGAGAGCTCCAGTCCGACTCAGACGCCAGCAAGGTGGAGGTGGAGTACTGGTTTGGGCTGGTATCATCAAAGATGAGCTTGTGGGGCCTTTTTGGGTTGAGGATGGAGTCAAGCTCAACTCCCAGTCCTACTGCCAGTTCCTGGAAGACACCTTCTTCAAGCAGTGGTACAGGAAGAAGTCTGCATCCTTCAAGAAAAACATGATTTTCATGCAGGACAATGCTCCATCACACGCGTCCAAGTACTCCACAGCGTGGCTGGCAAGAAAGGGTATAAAGAAGAAAATCTAATGAC
>OW240915.1:121196133-121213186 GCA_933207985.1 Pelobates cultripes
GCTGTTCACTTTATATATTCACAAAAAAAGTATCTCATGGTTGTGTGAATGAAAATAGATACAGTCTATTCTCAGAATAGTTGGCAAATAAAGTGAGCAAAATGTAGCCTTTTAATTGTCTAAAAATATAAACAGTGTCTGCTAATACTACCCGAGTGCAATAGCCGAATTGCTACCGTTACATGCTCTGTTTCTGCTGTATCATCAGGGGCTAGAGTGCACATCGAATCAAACAGTGCATTCAAATATACCCCTTAGCAAAAGCAATGTTATCGGTCTATTCAGTGCGCTTGTGACACCTATAAACGCTGCATATCAAAAAAGTGTGTTTGATGCAATAGGTTTTTTGACGAGAGTTGGTATTGCCGATATATGGCTGTTTCACTCCAGTATATGGTATTTGGCATACTGAGTAAACGGCTTAAACACTCAGTAGTTATCAGATCTCTCAAGCAACTAATGAGGAGTATATATATAAGGCTAATATAGTTACAAAAGAAAGAAATCCATGGAATAAGAATAGTGCCTTCGTGGGCACTAGTTACAGTAAAGGAGTATAATAGTCAAAGATAGTAGTATAGAAGGAAATCAAGAGTATCATATCTACTGAAGCCTCATTTGATTTACAAATTACTGACATCGGTATAATGCTAGCTATGCCGATATAGTCTGGTCACTATGTAAGTTCCCGGTTACCCAGCTACAGAAATCTTTTCCTATAAATGCTCTCAGATGGCTAAAGGTCAGCACAGGTAAGTTCTAAAATGAGTAGATGCCAATACTCATTAATACATAGTAGAGAGGAATAAGGTTAGAATCACTAGTTACAGCGGATCTCAGTGCTGCTTGTGGGGAATAAGGGGAAGCAAACGGCAAAGTGCTTAGAAAAATAATGTCGGAATAAACCCGACGCGCATTTTGCCTTGTTTAGAGTACACAATATATCTCTATATCTTCACTCACTATTATTACCTATTTTTGTTTAATGTTTCCTCACAATCCCTCTTTCTCCCTTTATATACGCCCTCAGCACCTATAGGTGGTCTTTCGGGTTTGTCTAATTTTGGACACCCACGAGTATCACATTAGATTAAGAGAGGCAGTTTATTCAGGAATGTCTTTTGTATTAGACTAATAAAGTATCTTTTAGATTTTTATCAAAGGGACAGAATCTCTCTCTTTTTCAGTTCTACTATTTAGGGTTAACCCCTCATTTTCTGTCTGCCATATGTAGATAATCTCATTGCCATTTTCCTCTTTTTTCTTATGTGTACTACAACTGTATAATACTACATATGTTGCTCAGCTATGTCGTCTGAGTACAGCAATACCCCTGTATGTACCTTTGCCAGGTATATATGGATGTTGAAGAGGCACATTTGAGATGCAGTTATTCAGTTTTTTTCTAACTTTGAAGTTTTACGCTGTGTCCATGTTCCATTTTGGAGTAGTTTAGATGGTTGGTTATTGAAACTTCCCCACAAACACATACTATTTATTAAAGAATACACCCTGGGGTAATTCAAAAGGTGTATTTTGAACCTTAGCGTGGGATAATTTTTTCTCTAGTTTGTTTCAGGTGTAGTGGTAATGAGCATTTTTTTAAATGCATATTTTTACTTTTTAAAACTAGTTTTAAAACGATTTTTTGCTTATATTTTTTTTAAACGTTCCTAAACTTTCTTAGAACTTTTTTTTTTTTTTTTTTTTTACAGACTTAACATTTGTATAAGCTTTTTTACCATTAACCCCTAACTAGCAGTAAGCAGCACTAACAGTATATATTCCCCAATTTCCCACCTACCCCAGAAATTAATTAAAAAAAATTAAAAAAAAATAACCCTAAGGGGTTAAAAATAAATAAAAATAAAAATCGGATCACAGTATAATACTGTGATCTGTTTTTTCATCACTGTAGGTAATGATCCACTGTCAGGGAAGGGGTTAATTTTTATTAGGACTGGGTAAAGGAGGGTGGGATTTTCTTTTACTTTTTAAAAAAAATGTTATTAAAACTTTTTTTTAATGTTAACCCCTAGCCAGCCTAACACCAAATTTCCCAATTCCCCACTAACTTCCACCCAACCCAGCTAGTTAAATTAATAAAATTAACCCCTGAGGGTTACAAAAAATAAAAGTAAAATGTATACCCTGCCAATTGATCACTGTAGTCAGTGATCAATTGGCAGGGAAGGGGTTAATATATATTTAAAATGGGTAAAGGGGAGGTAGAATTTTTATTTAACTAAATTTTTTTTAACACAGCGAGAAGATCACTACTAATCCGTCTCCCTGCACTTCACACAGAACCCGGAAGTGCAGGGAGGCGGATGGTAAGTTCCTGCAGCACATGTGCTTGTTCTGACAGCCTGTCAGAGCGAGCACTGCTGCAGAGGAAGCGCGATCGGGTGCTCCCGGTCTGCCTCTAATACAGCACCGTTAACCCCACGATCACAGCGATCTGGGGTTAATTTTATCGTGTGACGGATGGTGTTAAGGGTCTCCCCAGGATGACAGACGCCGTCCATCACCCGTCCTGAAGGTGTTAAAGAATCTTAATTGGGATGGTGCCATCCCCAGAAAATTGGCACTCTGCTTATTACCATTAGAGCCAGGAATTAAAGGCTCTAAAAAAGGTGAACTTAATTCTTACCATATGGTTTTACGGTTTATAATACCACACATTGGTTGCTTCTCTCTTTATATCCCCTTTGGAGGAGACCCTACCGAGCAAGTGGTGTATTGCTGCCATAAGAGCAAAAAGGTTCATCTTACAGAGCCAAAAACAGAAGAGGGTGTATCTAGTAAATGATGCCAAATATAAGCATCAATGAAAAAATTCCAAGATAGCCAACAAATAGCCTACTGTATAGGCCGGACAAAAACACTGGAATAAAAGAACAAAAATAATAAAGATTTATTAAACAAACAAAAATGTAACCCAAATGAGTGCTACCAAATAAACACCGAAAAAGAAATAATGATAATAAAATCTAGAATGATAACAAGACAAATCTGTAAAGATAAATACAGATTGTCTGAATATAGTAGAGATAAAATATAATTGCAGATCAAAAATATGAAAAAACTTTACTGTCAATAGTGGCTAGGTGGTGTGCCAGACTAAAAAAGCGGAATACCGATCTAATAAATCAATAATCAACTATGGAGTCTGACACTTGGGTATCAATAATAAGCTTATGGATCATGTTGGTCCTATGGGGAAGTGAATGTAAAGCAATATTATAAGGTCTGTCAGAACACCAAACTAACAAATCTGTAATCAACTATGGAGTCTGACACCTAAAATATCAATAATAAGCTTATGGACCATATAGGTTTACTCAGATGAATATAAAGCAATATACAAAACTGTTACTAGCCATAGTGGCTAATGATATGCCACAAATTCAAAAAACCCCAACCTAGTGGCTTGACAATTGATTATAAAGTCTGTCACTTAAAATCTCAATAGTGTACTATTGAACTATATAAGTCCTCTAAATATCTGAGACTTTTTATATTAATAGATGAACAGAGCCATAAATATCAGTGAAGAAAAGATGAAATAATGGATAAACATTAAACTGATATCCAGACAATTGTTGGAGCGGCTAAAACAGTAATCAAAATAAAAGGATTCCACTAGTTGACTAAATATAAAGAGTATATGTATAAATCAGCATCCGTCTTAGAATAACTGCATAAACAGTAAAGCTAACGTTAGAATATCTAGGAGGGATAGAGTAGAAAGAGGAGGAAACACATGTAAATCAAGTTGTAATGGACGGTGCTACAATGTATCACATCCACTAATAACGAAAGCTGTTAACCAAATGAGGAAAGGTAACACCCTCTATATGAATATGTGTCCCGTGCCTTCGAGGGCACCTAGCTCCAACCCCCCAGATATCTGTTAATCAGTATGAGGCAAGAAGAAAGTAAAATCTGCACAAATGAACATACGATATGTATTTAAATAAAAAATCAAATATAAGCAGCGCGGTCGCCAGTCTGTGTGCTGCACTAAAGATCCAAAGAGTGCAGCACACCACAGTCCTCTGACGCGCGCGTTTCACTACAACCTAGCTCGTCCGAGAGGAAACGAGAGGTGCATGAGCACCGGGTTTAAAAACATCAGGGAATCATTTGATTGGTCCGAGCAGGCACTTCCCAATTGGTTGCCTGAAGTGACGTAATGGAAAACATTTTAAGGAGATAGAATAATTATTTCGGGTAGAATAGTTAACCCATTGATGACCAAATTGAGATTTCCAAAAGTAATGGAAGTGTGTCATATTTTTGTTTGTTTAATAAATCTTTATTATTTTTGTTCTTTTATTCCAGTGTTTTTGTCCGGCCTATACAGTAGGCTATTTGTTGGCTATCTTGGAATTTTTTCATTGATGCTTATATTTGGCATCATTTACTAGATACACCCTCTTCTGTTTTTCTCATTTTCCACTAGGGGTTACCCCCCACCTATACTGTGTATCTAATTTGGCTCCATCTACTTATTGTTCTTTATTCAATACCAGGTTTTAATACCTAATAGAGCCTAAAATAATCAACACCATGTCACTGTTTCTAACAACAGTAGTAAATCCTGATCCAGGAACTACCGATATTAATAATGTTTTCTCACTAAATCCCCTTAATTCTGTATCCAATAATGATATTAGTGATACATTTTTTCAAATTCAGAAACGATATCAGCAACAGATAAAGGGATACTGGGAATTAGTGAGTTTGAAACAATATATTGATCAGAAACTTGTGCCACGGGGACTTAGACCAGAAATCCCATTACCGGATAAGATAACCACTGAGGAACAAAAACATGAATGGAATGGCATTCTTTTAGAATGTTCAGAAAAATTAATGCAGTTCCTAATTAAACTTGAATCACAAAATTTAGAAAATACTAACATAAATTTGGAAAAAGAACTGGTGACGGTAAAAACATTTAAGGATAAAGCTGAATTCCCATTTATGGAAAATAAACTTCAGAAAAATTTAGACTCTTTTAAAAAACATGTTAAGGAGAAAAAACATTAAATTTATTAGAGACTATAAAGATTTTAAGGAGGGTAATATCTTTCGGACCAGAAGAAAGTTTAGATCACGCACTTTAAGTGAGAATGGTTCAACATCAGGCAATACTGATTGGACCGATTCCGACTCAGGTTCTTCCAGGTCATCCAGAAACCAACGTAATAGAACATATTCAAACAGGAATAGAGGTAGAGGCATCTTGAAGCAATCAAATAGAAATGTCAACTTTCCTGATAATCCAGTGATTGATAACCAAGGGCCAAATAATTCAACAGATAATACCACAAGACCTTTTTCATCTCCTTTTTTAGAGGAGGATTGGCCAGTTCCAATAGGGGGCAGGTTACGAGACCGAAACAAGTGGGGCTACAAACGGGACAAACAAACGAATCTGACTCAATAAATAATGATCAAAATCAAATAGTGAATCTGTCAGCATTCACATTAAAAACACATCATTTATCATTATTGGAAAAAGGTTTGTACTTTATACCAACCCCCAAATTTAATAAGTTTGATTGGATTAAAGATACCAATCTATTCGGCCGTAAACTAGCCCTGAATGTGGTGCATAAGAGAAAAATCCCAAAACAAGCCAAAGAGGCTGGGTTCTCTTATACAGACTATCAACAGTATCAGACATTACTTTCTTTACTGGACGAACAAGATTCAGTTCAACCTCTCACGAATTTTAAACCAGAAAGTTGGTTTACACCTAATTTAAAGGAAATTTCCAGTGTAGACCTTTTCATTAAAATGACTACTAATGAAATTGAGGCTTTAGATCTCTCTACCTCCTATAAAGACAACTTAACTCTGGCAGAAAGAAGGGCCCTAATAGAATTAAGTCGAGAATCTAATTTGGTCATTAAGTCATCAGATAAAGGTGGTAACATCGTACTAATGGATAAAGCCAACTACATTGAGATGTGTATGGAACACCTTGAAAACACTGATGTATATCGCCGTCTGCCAACAGACCCAACCATCGAATACCTAACTGAATTAAAGTCTCTTTTGGAAATTGCAGAAATGGAAGGTATTATTAGTAGTGACGAATTAAAATATATTTTTCCAAATATGACTCCAACCATTGCCACCTTTTATTGTCTTCCCAAAATTCACAAAAATTTAGAAAAACCACCGGGAAGACCAATTGTGTCTGGCAATGGCTTAATCACAGAAAGAGGTAGTAAATTCCTTGAGAAACTACTACATCCACTAGTGGTTAATTTAAAGTCCTATCTCCAGGACACAAAACAGACATTGATACTATTGGAAGATTTGGTGGTACCTCCATACTGCCTACTTGGTAGCCTGGATGTTGTAGCTCTTTACAATAATATTCCACACACCATAGGCATACAAGCTACCTCTTATTTCTTGGATAAGTCACCAGAGTTTACATCTGTACAGAGTAATTTTATCATCAAATTATTAGAATACATCCTTACTCATAATTTTTTTGTATTCAATGGTCAATACTACTTACAGCTAAAGGGCACAGTTATGGGCACAGCTTGTGCCCCTAGCTATGCCAACCTATATTTAGGTTGGTGGGAAGAGACGATTTTACCAGCTATTACCAAAGACCAGTATGACACATATCTATAGCTGGCATAGATATATTGATGACATACTGGTCTTTTGGTTGGGGTCGATCAAACAATTCCAAGATCTAGTGAATTTACTTAACATCAATAATATTGGCCTTAAACTTACACATGTGATAGATTCAGAACATCTTGTTTTTCTGGATTTAGACATCCAGATACAGGAGGATGGTAAAATTGAAACCATACTTTTCAGAAAAGATACAGCGACCAACAGCCTATTAAACTGGACAAGCTACCACCCAACGAAATTAAAATCTGGGATACCATATGGCCAATATCTCCGAGCGAGACGAAATTGTTCTAACGAATCAACCTTCCAATTGGAAGCAAAGAAGTTGAGACTAATGTTCAAAAAGAAGGGTTATCCGAATAGGGTTCTTAAACGAGCCTATCAACGAGCCCTGTCTATTAACAGGAGTAATAGCCTGAGAAACATTAGACCCAAGATCGAAACGAAGACAACCCGGTGCATTGGCACCTATGATCCCTATTGGGACAAGATACGAAAAATCATTTCTCGCAATTGGCCTATTTTACAACATGATACGGACCTAAGGGATAGTATTGAACAATTCCCCCAGATGACTGCTCGCAGAGCAAGAAATTTGAAAGATATCCTTGTCCACAGCCATACAGAACCTGTCAAATCACTACAATCTACTTGGTTAAAACAAACTACTGGAGTATTTCGATGTGGGCATTGCAAAGCCTGCCAGTATATTAAACCAACAAAAACTGTCAGAAGCTCTAGGACTAAAAATGAGTATACAGTTAAAGAATTCATTAACTGCAGTTCAACACGGGTGATATATTTAATCACTTGTTGCTGTGGTATACAGTATGTAGGAAAGACCTACCAGCAATTTAAACGGAGGATACTCCAACATGTCTGTTCAATCACCAATTTGAATATCTCGACCCCAATAGCCAATCATGTCCGCAATTATCATGAGGCGGACCCCACAAAACTAACTTTCCAGGCCTTGGAAAAACTCACTTTAAACACGAGGAAGGGTAATTTTAATAAAATTTTACTCATGAAAGAGTCCAGATGGATATACATTTTAAAGACATTGTCACCAGATGGGCTCAATGAGGAATTCAATTTTACCCCCTTCATACATTAATAATTCTAGCACTAATAGTTCACCCATATTAATCTAATCTTCATAGCCAGTATTAGTGACCTATGTTTAATTGGGATTAGAATGTGTTCCAAGGGGTAGCCATATATATTTACTATTTATTTATGTTCTATTCAGATATATTAGAAATTATTTTTAGTTCAGTATATTATTATTTATTTTATATTTATAATATAGTGGATTTATCTATCTAGACTAGTCCCTATTTATAACTAATTAAGAAATCCTTAAATATCCTCTCTTTTCTGTTACAGTTACGGTCAATTTGAGCTATTGTCGTTTTTTTTGGCTGTTTAGTTAGTTGATTGTGAAGCTGTTAGTACATATACACATACATAATTATTTGTATGGATATTATGTACTATACAAGGCTGATTATTTTCTATATATATTTTTTACTATTTTCTATAATGTCAGATCTAGTGGCTCCCTGAACAATATCATTCCACATTATTGACCATTTAGTGATATGATGTTTAATAATTCGTTCTAATGATGCTTTCTGTAATCTGATTGTCTCCAGGTGTTATTTTTTATTTAGCATTTATCATTTTTTACTTTCATTCACCCAGTTATTTCAGAATATATTTAAATGTATTTAATAGTGTATCAACAAGTTCGTTTTCACTACCAAATTCTTTGTAGTCATTGAGTCTATATGACACACTTCCATTACTTTTGGAAATATCAATTTGGTCATCAATGGGTTAACTATTCTACCCGAAATAATTATTCTATCTCCTTAAAATGTTTTCCATTACGTCACTTCAGGCAACCAATTGGGAAGTGCCTGCTCGGACCAATCAAATGATTCCCTGATGTTTTTAAACCCGGTGCTCATGCACCTCTCGTTTCCTCTCTGACGAGCTAGGTTGTAGCGAAACGCGCGCGTCAGAGGACTGTGGTGTGCTGCACTCTTTGGATCTTTAGTGCAGCACACAGACTGGCGACCGCGCTGCTTATATTTGATTTTTTATTTAAATACATATACATATCGTATGTTCATTTGTGCAGATTTTCCTTTCTTCTTGCCTCATACTGATTAACAGATATCTGGGGGGTTGGAGCTAGGTGCCCTCGAAGGCACGGGACACATATTCATATAGAGGGTGTTACCTTTCCTCATTTGGTTAACAGCTTTCGTTATTAGTGGATGTGATACATTGTAGCACCGTCCATTACAACTTGATTTACATGTGTTTCCTCCTCTTTCTACTCTATCCCTCCTAGATATTCTAACGTTAGCTTTACTGTTTATGCAGTTATTCTAAGACGGATGCTGATTTATACATATACTCTTTATATTTAGTCAACTAGTGGAATCCTTTTATTTTGATTACTGTTTTAGCCGCTCCAACAATTGTCTGGATATCAGTTTAATGTTTATCCATTATTTCATCTTTTCTTCACTGATATTTATGGCTCTGTTCATCTATTAATATAAAAAGTCTCAGATATTTAGAGGACTTATATAGTTCAATAGTACACTATTGAGATTTTAAGTGACAGACTTTATAATCAATTGTCAAGCCACTAGGTTGGGGTTTTTTGAATTTGTGGCATATCATTAGCCACTATGGCTAGTAACAGTTTTGTATATTGCTTTATATTCATCTGAGTAGACCTATATGGTCCATAAGCTTATTATTGATATTTTAGGTGTCAGACTCCATAGTTGATTACAGATTTGTTAGTTTGGTGTTCTGACAGACCTTATAATATTGCTTTACATTCACTTCCCCATAGGACCAACATGATCCATAAGCTTATTATTGATACCCAAGTGTCAGACTCCATAGTTGATTATTGATTTATTAGATCGGTATTCCGCTTTTTTAGTCTGGCACACCACCTAGCCACTATTGACAGTAAAGTTTTTTCATATTTTTGATCTGCAATTATATTTTATCTCTACTATATTCAGACAATCTGTATTTATCTTTACAGATTTGTCTTGTTATCATTCTAGATTTTATTATCATTATTTCTTTTTCGGTGTTTATTTGGTAGCACTCATTTGGGTTACATTTTTGTTTGTTTAATAAATCTTTATTATTTTTGTTCTTTTATTCCAGTGTTTTTGTCCGGCCTATACAGTAGGCTATTTGTTGGCTATCTTGGAATTTTTTCATTGATGCTTATATTTGGCATCATTTACTAGATACACCCTCTTCTGTTTTTCTCATTTTCCACTAGGGGTTACCCCCCACCTATACTGTGTATCTAATTTGGCTCCATCTACTTATTGATCTTACAGAGCCAATATCTTATAGGATCTGATACATGTGAGTGATTCTAGCTTTTTTCTACAATCAATTGCAATTCCTAGACGGTCTACACTATTTTTGTCTTTTTTTTCTTTTTCATTTATGTATCTTCAAGTTTACCATATCAATCTATTTGTGGGGTAAGTCCAAGGAACCCCTACACATGTCAGATTTTTATAGCGCTCCGCTAATAGGTATATCTTATACCATATTTAGGCATATAAAACAGTTTGACTTATAAAAATGAGCTAGGCTCTGGATGGAGCCAGCATGCGAGACTGACCAGTCACCATTTCTGTTAGCTCCACAATTACCACCCATATCTCACCAGAATTTATCAACACCCTGTCCCATCCGGCACTGAAAATCTTTGAATCAGAGTATCATGCTGCATTGATTGATGTCTTTTTTGTACAACTCCAAACAACCCAAGTTGTAGTGCAAGTTTGCTACCTAACTCATGCCAACACGCTTAAGCCTACAGATACTCCATGGTGGCACCCTGGTAAATAGTTGGTGAAGTGCAGCCTACAGCATTCACCTTTGGTCCATTCTCTGAACATGGGGTGCAATTCCAAAAGACTGCTAGACCTAGGATATACTGACATACAGACACACTTGTCTAATACCCATGAGCCTGGGGATCTGACCAAACATGAATTGGGACAGCAGCGCCCGGTGTACCAGACAGATGATTCAGCATCCACAACATAAATTCCGTGACCTACATAAATTGATGGCGGACGACTTTGGACCTGTGTCTGGATAAGTGCAAACAGTCACTGACAGAGTGAAAGCAACAGAAGATGACTTGGACATTTAAGCCACTGTGTCCAAATAGAACAGCTCAGCCCAACAGTTGCAAACTTCCCAACAAACACTATCTCTGCAAATCACAAACACATAAAAATGTGCTGCATTCTGGCTACAGTTCAGAGTGAAGAACTGCCACACTGTATAGGAGGTTGCTAGTCTCCATTTTGCCACCTGTCATGGCCAAGAAAATTGTTTTGTACAAGGTCTATAGAGTCGCAAACAATGCCAAGCTCTCAAATTCTGTAAAATCCTCCTGCGATGCTCCTCACCCTCAGACAAGAACCACATCATGCCCTGCAAGGTAAAACACCTCTAAAGTTTGTGGACTATCTTTCTACCAAGACCTTTTGAGGGCTACTCTAATGGTACAGGTCCATGGAATCCATTATATCTCAGCTGTGAATCATCGGTTTGTCCCACTGGTGGGGAACTCCAGGATCACTTTAGGTGACTCAGAATGGAGTTACTAATAACATTCGTTCAACAGAAGAAGTCCAAACATGTAGTACTTAAGTAGATATAAAGAAAATTCCTAAAACATATTACCGGGCCTTAGACTGGCCAGATTTGACATATAAAGGAAAATACACAAGACAGGAATAAAGACAAAACGTAGAATAAGCGGAAACGATGAACATACCACAAATCAAGGAATGGAGATATCAGAATAGTCAGGAACCAAGCCAAAAGGTCAAGGAATGCAGAGATTGGATAGTCAAAAGGGAAGCCAAGGTCAAATACATAAGAATCAGTACAAGAAACGCGATCTTGGATAACCACAATGGTAACCACGACAGGGCACAGAGAAATGGACAAAACAGGCTTATATAGTCTAAGGTGCTCCCTGATTGACTGCAGGGAAGCATATGATCATGAGCGTGTGTGTAATACACCTACATCAGTAATAATTATCAGGCCATTTAAGGGTTAAACAGGAAAAACCCTTAAATACTTCAAAGCTGCAGCGGCCGGCGTGTCTATTGTTTACAGACCCAGCCACTGTAAGAGGAGGAGGAGCATTCCCATAACCACGTAGGAGTGGTACCAGACCGATACACTTCCGGGTATGAGCGGACCCAGCGGGCGGTGAATGGACAGGTGTGTGGGAATGCCGCCGCAATGATGCGCACTCACCAGGTCCCATGCTACTCTCTGACAAGAGCAGACCCGGACAGGAAGGTGTCGGCTTATTGGGAAACTGGACATGAAAAGCGCGCAGCAAACGAACCGCATGAACGTCGGAGGCAGGAACCCACAAATGCTCTTCCAGCCCATAACCCTTCCAATGAATTAAATACTGCAACACACCCCACGACCACCTGGAGTCAACAATTGACTGGATCTCATACTCATCTCGGCCATCAACTGACATAGGAGAAGGACAAATCAAGTGCCTGGTGTAGCGATTGCACAACAAGGGCTTAAGCAGGGATACATGAAAAACATTGGGGATAGGCAAGGCCGGAGGAAGCACCAAAACATAAGACACAGGATTAAATTTTTTTGGAGATCACATATGGGCCGATGAACCTGGGTGCCAACTTCATGATCAGAACTTTCAACCTGATATTGCGAGTGGAAAGCCAGACCTTGTCTCCAACTACATAACTAAGTGCCATAGAGCGACGTTTGCCAGCATATGTCTTATGACGAGAGGAAGCCAAAGATAAAGCACCTATCTTGCAGATCATGAAGGCGGCAATCAAGAGCGGGTAATCCTGTCTCATGAAACTGAGAAGGAATAACAAGGGACATCTACCACATGTAATGAAGAAAGGGCTATGCTGTGAGGAGTCGTGTGTAGCGTTATTACGTGCAAAGTCAGCATTAGGCAAGAGGTCATACCAGTTGTCATGGTTGTGTGATATGAAACACCTCAAAAGCCCTCAATATATTAGTTAACCCTTTCTCTAGCCTTGTTGGTCTTTGGGTGATACGATGAGGAAAAAGACAATGTAACCCCAAGTTCAGAGCAAAACTTCTTCCAAGACCGTGAAATAAACTGTGTCCCTCTATCAGATACGATTTCTTGTGGCAACGTGTATAATCTGTATATCTCTTTAACCCCATAAGGACCAAACTTCTGGAATAAAAGGGAATCATGACATGTCACATGTCATGTGTCCTTAAGGGGTTAAGAAAGATCTGGGCTAAATCAGCAGATGTAAGCAGTTTACGGAGAGGAATTAAATGGACCATTTTTGAGAAATGGATAGCAAGAACAAACAGAGATAAGGATGCGCCTAAAACTTGATAAAAGACTAACTTAGTCAGATAAAATAAGTAATAAAACAATAGTCCAATAAAATAGGCTTATCACAGTCCGTGAGGGTAGGTCCCACTTGTAAAGGAATATTCTTTAGGGTGTAGATGGGATCGTATCTTCAAATGTTGAGAATTCAGCATATGTGGAGAGAAAAATAAAAACAGGACTCCAATGGCACAGTAAATCGGTGTATAAAATAAATATAAAAGTATAAAATCAGTCTTACTCACACTTTTCAGAGCTAGGATCAGCTCTGATATTGCTCGCGTAAAATGGAATAATCCCCACTTCAAGGGTATATGGAGTAAATTTTGATAGTTGGATATCTGACGTGGGTTCAGCGTTCAATTTGACGTAATACGACCCAGAGGAAAAAATGAAATAAAATATATAGTGCTCACTGTATGTAATAAAATTAAAAGAAAGTAAAGTATACTACTCATGTAAAGTAGAGCAGACTCAAAACTGCTCAGTGAAGGCGCTCGGGTGGTATAATCCCCACCTATGGATTCTTTGCACTTCCTGCAGGGTGAGCCATATACGTAAAATCAATAAAAGAAAATGTATGTAAAATCAGGTAAAGGAGAAAGCAAATGGCAATAAAGTATTTTATGCCTATAAAAATATCTTTATTATAAAATTAAGAGCAAAATCTATTAGTATCTACAGATATCTATGCCGATGCAGTTAAGGAATTTGGGATTTTTTCCGTGTTGTAAAAAATGTTTGAAACGGAATGATTTTCATAACCTTTTAAGATATTTCTGCAATGTTCAGCCAGTCTGGTTTTTAAATCTCTAGTAGTCATCCCGACATATTGGAGCCCACAAGGACATTCTAAAAGATAGATGACATTTTTTGTATTGCAATGAATAAACATTTTTATTTGATATGTTTTCTGTGTCCTTGTGGATAAAAACTATGTTGTTTTAGATTTTATAGTGTCACTAGTGCGTTTACATACAATACATTTACATTTGAAGAAACCACAGGGTTTATTTAAAAAGGTAAAAGGGTTGGGGGAATATATTTTTGTTTAGTATAATTACTTGTAAGGATAGACTTAAAGCTGGGTGCCCCTCTAAATATAACTTGTGGTTTCTCAGGGACAATTCCGGCCAAAGTCTCATCCTGTTTTAATATATGCCAATGTTTTTTTATAATCTTCTTCATAACATTACTTTTGTTATTGAAGTCGAATATAATTGGCAATACGGGGGCAGTTTTGGTTTCTTTATGGTTTTAGTACTCTAGTAATTTGGATCTGTTGGTTTGACTGATATTTTTTAACGTCTGGTCTAAATTGTTTTTCGGGTAATTTTTTTGAAGAAATTTATCAGATCGTAATTGAGATTGTTCCTCAAAATCTTGGGTGAAGGACAGTTTCTACGTAGACGGAGAAATTGGCTTTTGGGTATTCCTTGGAGCCAAGGTTTATGGTGGCAACTGGTTACATCAATAACATTATTGGTACATACTTTTTTGAAAAAAGTTTTTGTATGAATTTGACCGTTATTAATAAAAATTTCCAAGTCTAAAAAATGAATGGAAGATTGGCTGTAATCCCAAGTTAAAATGATACCTTTATCATTAAAATTTAAGTAATGTAAAAACTGTTTTAAAAGGTCTTCTGGGCCGTCCCAAATAAAAAATAAATCATCAATGTATCTAAAATATGTCACCAGGTTTGCCTGCCAGCTATGCCCTCCCAGTACGGCAGTGGATTCCCAATCTGCCATAAAGAGGTTGGCATAGCTGGGGGCAAACCTGGTACCCATAGCTGTGCCTTGTTTTTGTAAGTAAAAGGAGTCTAAAAACCAAAAATAGTTATTTTTTAAAATAATATTAATACCTTGAATAATAAAATCTATTTGTTGATCTGGCATGTTATTTTCCTCTTTTAAAATTTTTTCAACTGCTGAACAGCCTTTGTCGTGAGGGATGATGGTATATAGAGACTGTACATCGCAAGTTACTAAAGTGTATGTATTCTTCCATTTTAAATTATTTAGAAAACGAAGTAGAGTCATAGAGTCTTTAAGATATGACTTTGTGCGTTTCACTGAAGGCTGTAGGAGAATATCTAAATATTCAGATAGATTGGATAAAATAGAATTGATCCCTGATACAATAGGCCTACCGGGGGGGTTTGTGATATCTTTATGAATTTTTGGTAAAAAGTAAATTACAGGAATGATAGGATGAGACACATTGAGATATTGGAATTCCTGTTTAGTTAAAATATTCTGTTCTCGACCATAAGTTAAAAAAGAGATTAAAATTTGTTGAACCTTGGTAGTAGGGTCTTGGGAAAGTTTTTCATAGACAATAGGGTCGTTTAATTGTCTCATAGCTTCTTTTATATACATGTCTTTTGTTAAGATAACTATACCTCCCCCTTTATCTGCAGGTTTTATGATGATATCTTCGTCTTTCTGTAGTTGTTGTAATGCTTTACGTTCTGAACATGTGAGATTATTTCGATCATATTTCTTTTTTTTTTTAAATTTTTCTAAATCTTTTGTAACTAATTTTTCGAACACTTCTAAAGGACCTGATTTAAAACTCGAGGGAAAGAGAGTAGAATTTTTCTTTAATGGGTTAGAAATAATTTTTAGTGACCCTGTTGGTGAGGTAGTTAAGAGTTGTGAGATGGGGATTTCTCCATTCTTACAAGCGAAAAATCTTTTAAGAGTGGCTTTTCTAACAAATTTATTAACGTCTATAAAAGCTTTAAAAGCATTCATAGGTGTGAATTTAAGACCTTCAGTGAGAACTGATATTTGAGTAGAAGTTAGGGCTTTTTGGGATAAATTAAAGATACCCAAATCTTTCTCATTTGATTGATTTATTGTCTCTCTAATCTTTCTCTTTTGGATTCTTCTACCACTTCTCCTTCCTCTAGATTTAGGCTTCGCTTTCTGGTTTTTATAGGATGTGGTGTTAGTGCGTGTGCATTGTTTTGTGTGCAAAGCTCTAAAAAATAATCCTCATTATCGGTTTCAGAGTCCACAGATAGTAGCTGATATCGGTTACTGTGGACATAATTAGGAGGTGATCGTTTGTTTTCAAGGTGTTTCAGTGCATACCTTGATCTTTGAATTTTAGGTGTTGTGACTTTCTCATTTTGATACATACCAGGGGAGTGATTGGTATTAGTAGTGCGATTCGTGAAGGTTTGTGTAGCTTGGAGTGAATTATGGTATTGTTGAGGTAAATGTGTATATCTAGATTGGGTAGGATAGTGTTGGTATTTGTTGATAGTTTGTGACCGGTTAGGGTGGAAGTTGCGTGATGAGGTGAATGATTGTTTCCTCACAGGAGGAGGAGGATGATATTGTGATTCTCTTTTGGGTAAAAAGTTTTCTTTATTTTTTTACTTAAAAAGTAAATTATGATAAAGGGGGGCGGCGCCTGACTTCCGGTGCGGATGGCTGCTCTCTGCTAGAGCTCCGTACCGGCAGGCACAACATTAGCATTTACCGGCACGTATACCCGACGAACGGGCAGCACACCCGGTCCCCAGCATCCCGGCCACGGCACTCCACCGACCCGACATGGGAGGGGGGCGCAAGACTAAGCATGGCGCGGAGGTAGCGCCAATCTTTCGCGCCCGCAGGGAGGAGAGCTCACGTGGGGAAGATGGCCGTGAGGAGGACTCAGATTCGGCGGCAAGTGACACCAGCCGCACGGCAGCCGCAGCACCACTTACAAAAGCTGACCTCAGGCACCTGCTGCAGGAGATCAAAACCAACATGGCTGCAGAGTTTTCCAGACACCTGACTCCCATCACTGAAAGCCTAAATGACCTCACACGCAGAACTACTGCCATTGAAGACCAGCTGGACCGCACCTCCATGCAGGCACAGACAAACGAAACCGCCATCT
>OW240915.1:121213286-121231322 GCA_933207985.1 Pelobates cultripes
GGTTGAAGAGGACCCTGCTCAAACGAGGTTATAGTCTATAGGAGGTGCGGTGTAAAACACGTTAGGACAGGAAATAGCTATCAAATAAGGTAGGAGTGAAGCAGAGCTGGAGTACCGTAGAGTGCTGCCCTTTAGGAGAGAGCAAGAGACAGGTATGTCTGGGAGGCCATAAGCTTTCCTAAAGAGATGGGTTTTAAGGCACTTCTTAAACGACTAGGGGAGAGTCTGATGGCGGTAGGCAGGCTATTCCATAGGAAGGGAGCCGCCCACGAGAAGTCAGGAAAGCATACGTTGGACGTACGGGTGCGAACGGACAGAAGAAGGTCACGGGCAGAGCGGAGTGGAATATACAGGATTTGGCAACATACTGGATGTGAGGCTCAAAGGTGAGGCCAGAATCAAGTATGATGCCAAGACAGTGAGCTTGCAAGGATGGGCTTATGTGTATACCACTAACTTGAAGGGAGAGCTAAAGAGGAGGATCAGTATTAGGAGGAGGAAAGACAAAGAGCCCAGTTTTAGAGAGATTGAGGTTTAGAAAGCGGGAGGACATTCAGTCAGAGATGAAAGAAAGGCAAGCAGTGACACATTGCAGGACAGCAGGAGAGGTCCAGGGAAGAGACATATACCTGGTTGTCATCAGCATACAGGTGGTAGTGGAATCCAAAAGAGGTAATAAGTTTGCCAAGAGAGGCAGCATTAAGAGAAAATAGAAGGGGACCAAGGATAGAGCCTTGGGGGACTCCAACTGAGACCGGACGAGGAGAGGAGGTATCATTAGAAAAGGAGACACTGAATAAACGTTTGGAGAGATAAGAGGAAAACCATGAGAAGACAAGCACCTCAAGATAGACACGCCCCCCAACAGTGGAATACTAAATCAACATTCTACCTAACTACCTGCAGAGACCGAGTGATTGAAGAGTTTGAAGTAGGAGAGCATAATCAACTGTGTCAAAGGCAGCAGAGAGGTCAAAAAGAAATAGTATGGATTAGTGGCCTTTGGATTTAGCTGCGATTAGGTCATTAGGAACCTTAAAAAGCAGTCTCAGTAGAGTGGAGAGGGTTGAAGCCGGATTGAAGAGGGTCAGGGAGAGAGTTGGAATTGAGGAAGTGAGACACACCGGTAAGGACAGGTCTTTCCAGAAGCTTTGAGGAAAAAGGGAGCAGGGATATAGGACGATAGTTAGAGGGGGAGGACGGGTCAAGAGATGTTTTATTCAAGATAGGTACTACAGTGGCATGGTTAAGGTCAGCAGGGACAACGCCAGAAGAAGGAGAGCAGTTGAAGATGTGCGTTAAGGAAGGCACAAGACAAGTGGAGAGAGATCTGATAAGGTGAGCCGGGCAAGTGTACCTCTTGTTCAGTAGCCGGGGAGAAAGTCTGAAGGGTAGGAAAGGCATGAGCTACGTGTCATTGAGAAAGAGAACTGCAAGGAAGGGAGAATTCTTTCTTTAGCTGTTCAATCTTGTCAGTAAAGTGACATGCAAAGTTATCGGCAGAGAGGTTAGTTTGGTGGGGTGGCCAAAGCAGGGTGAAGAAGAGAATTAAAGGAGTCAGACGCCTGGGATTGCGGGAGCATGAACTATTGAGAGAGAAAAAGTATGACTGTTTGTCGAGGGCAAGGGCTGTGCTGTATGAACACAATATGAATCTATAATGAACAAAGTCCGACTGGGTGCGAGACTTCCTCCAGGAACGTTCAGCACAACGGAAGCATCTTTGCAGGTAGAATGTTGATTTAGTATTCCACTGTTGGGGGGCGTGTCTATCTTGAGGTGCTTGTTTGGATCAGGGCTGCAGCGTTCAAGGCAGAGGTGAGGGTAGTGTTGTTATATGTGGAGATGGCCAGAGAGGGACAGGAGAAGGAAGGGATGGGTAGCAGTTGTGAATCAATATCAGCTGACAGTTGCTGGAGGTCAATAGAATGAAGGTTCCTCCTGAGTTGTTGGGTTAGGCTGAGGTTGTTGGGTGAGGGATTAAAGGAGCACTATAGGGTCAGGAACACAAACATGTATTCCTTACCCTCTAGGGTTAAAACCACCATCTAGCCTCCTTGGTCCCCTCATGCCTCCCTAAATATATTAAAATCTTACTTGTATTCAAGTCTGCAGCTGCTGACTTTGCCCCTGTTTACTTTAGACCTGCCCACTGCCTGCTGACATCAGCAGAAGTGGTAGCCTGATCCAATCACAATGCTTCCCCATAGGATTGGCTGAGACTGACAGAGGCAGATCGGGGGCAGAGCCAGCACAATTCACACAGCCCTGGCCAATCAGCATCTCCCCATAGAGCTGAATTGAATAAATGCATCTCTATGAGGAAAGTTCAGTGTCTGCATGGGGGAGACACTGAATGTATGCATTTTAGTCAGCCATAACTCAGGAAGGATCTCTATCCGCTATCTGCAGAGTGGCCAGTGAAGTTATCACTATGCTGTAATGTAAACACTGCATTTTCTCTGAAAAGACAGTGTTTACAGCAAAAAGCCTGAAGGTAATGCTTCTACTCACCAGAACAAATGTAATACGCTGTAGTTGTTCTGGTGACTAGTGTCCCTTTAATAAAATTTATAACCATATCCTAAAATTTCATATTGAACCTATTGCAGGGACTGGATCCTTGTTGTTGCCAATGTATGAGGGAGGCTGCTTGCTGTGTGTGTTTGTGTATGCAGCAGTGAGTGTATATATTCAGCAGTCTGTGTGTGTAACGGACCGTTTTGCCCAAAAGAGGTTAAAAACCGTTTAGGCGATATTCCCCTTTTTCAGCTGCACCAACAGCTACTGCAAGCACCAATCTCCTGAACTGCAAACCCACGAATTCACCAACTCCCGAACTGGAGACACACGAATAGCTGCTAGCAGACGAACAGGAAAAGCTCCCAAGCGGCTTACACTCCTGGCAATCAGTCTCTAACAGCATACAGTAAATCCTCCCCCAATAATGAGACGACACTTCATTTTGAGGGTTAAGCAGGAACTGATTTACTGGGGCTAACTGCCCGGCTTTTATGCAGGTCTCCCACCTGGTGGACACTCCCCTAGGGGACCAAATGGGAGACTGGGACATAAAGGATAAAAGGACCAATCACAGACTTACACAGGCATCCCACAATGCATCACAATCCCTCCTCTCTGCTCTGGAGATAATTGAGAATTAATTCAATTATCTCCAAAGACAGAGGCAAAACTCCATTAACCACATGGCAGAAAACAAACCGTAAAAGACATAAAATTACCTTCAGTTACATTCAGTACATAAAACATATACGTTCTACATATCCCCAGATAGCTCAGGTCTGAGCGCACATTATTAAGCGAATGGCGCTCAGACCACATGAATACAGTTTAATCGTCATGGAGCCAAAGTCTTTACACGGTCAGTTTCATGCGAATGGGCTTCATGGGATTCCTATCTGGGGCACAACACACTCAAACAAATCTACCGAACACCCGGCAGAAAATCACGAATAAGTCTTTTCTGCAGGGAAAAAGATGTCTTAACATGGGGCCATAGTCCAAAGGCAGCAGGCGAGCAAGCAGGCTTCTCCAGTGTATTTTTTATTTTTATTTTTTTATTTAATATAAATATTTATGTCCCCCCTCCCTTCTTACCTTTACTGGAAGGAGGGGGGGCACTTCTTAGTCCCTGGTGGTCCCAGTGGGGAGAGTGAACTCTAGCCCGCGCTCCAGGGCTAGAGTTCACTCTCACGAGATTTGGAGCGTTGCCGCTGTTACCACGGAAACGCTCCGTGCTCGCGAGAGTAGAACCCGGAGGAGCTGCAGGCAGAGCTCCCGGGTCCTCTCTCCCACCCCTGCCGGCTGTCAGCACAGTGCCTGCAGACCAGGAAGGGAGATCTCTGATCTCCCCTCCGGTCCACAGGCACATTGCAGGGCTAGCACCTGCATGTGCTGGCAGGGGAGAGGGAGACCGTTGGCTTTCTTGGGGGGGCAATTGCCCCGTTGCCCCCCCCTGGATCCGCCACTGCTGCTGAGTCCATGCACACACTATGTCCATACACACATATACACACACACACACACACACACACACAGTGCTATGTCCATACACACACACACACACACACAGAATGCTATGTCCACACACACACACACAGCCTACCTGTCACTGGAGGCTATTGCTGGGGATCAGGCAGCCATCTTCTGTAGCAGCATGGTCTGCTGCTTTACTGCGGGGGTGGGGCTTATGTGCAGGAGGTGGGGCTTCATTTTGGGGCGGGGCCTGTGCCGGGGAGCCTGTCAGTGCTCCCTCCAGCCACAGACAGCACCCAGCACCTCAGTCCTGATTGTTTCAGTCCGAGGGAATATAATTGAAGAACATGGCCAGCAAGTTGCCGGCATTTTGGGGGGCCCAAAGGGGGCACAGCATGATGTGGGGGGGGGTATGGCCCCCTCTGGCCCTCCCCTAGCGACACCACTGAATGAGAGGCAGGAATATAGGACAATTACGAACAGGTGAGATGGGGATGGGTACAAGGACACAGAGGGGCTGAGGAAGGGGACAATGACTCACACACAGGAGCTGGAAAAGAGGACAGTGACACAGAGGGGCTTGGATGAAGATCCAGAGACACACAGAGGAACTGGGGAAGGGGACAATGACACACAAAGGGGCTGGGGGGAAAAGTAAAACACACACAAAGGGGAAAGTAAGAGGGGTGTAAGACACAAAGGGGAAAAAGTGAGGATAAAGTAAACTAAGGGGGTAGATACACTAAGAGGGGTAAGGCATTCAACAGATGGGATTAGAAACACAAAACAGACGTACAGGTGAATTTTAATGTTTTTATTTTTTTTCTAACAGACTCTCTAATGGATGCTGAGACAGTCTCTGTTAGAGGGCCCCCTCCATGGCCCATTATTATTATTATTATTAATTTATTACTATTACTGGCACTTATAAGGTCTGGGAAGTGTTGTGGGTGCAATCTGGTTCTGTGGAAACATTCTGGTGCTGTAGCTAGTGCTGTGAGTGTCTCCAAGTACTGTGGCAATTGTTGTGCACGCTACCTAGTGCTGTGGTGGTAGCTTTGTGTGCAGTCATTTTTATTTTTATAATTCAGTTACAGCACTTTGATAGTGTGTATGACTAATGTGGTGCATTGAATAGTTTTAACATTAGAGTTGAGCAAACCCGAACTGTAAAGCTCGGGTTCGTATCGAACATTACGATTTTTTTGACCCCGAACCTGAGCCCGGACATTTCAGTAACCATTCAATTTTGGTGTTCATGACTTGCGAGTGGGGACTTTTAATATGAATGGGGGACCTATTGCCCCCCCGGCACCAACCCCTGAGCGGGGGCCCTAAAGAAAAAAAGGGGGGCATGTGTGCTGCCACATAAATACAGTGGTTTTCAATATAAAAAAACTTTAATTTAAATTCCTTAAAAAGGCAATTCCACTTAAGGGTACCACATTAGCCAGCAATCTCCTAAACAGTGCTCTAATTTGTTCTGGATTTTGTATCCTTAAATAGGCAATCCCACTTAAGGGAGCTATCTATTAGGAGTGTCCTAATGTTAAATCCTAAGTTGAGGGGTCCCACATCAGGGTATCAAGTTTGGAGATCCAACTACTAAACCGCATTAATATCACAAGTTGGGAGATCCCACATCATTGTACCTAATTAGGGAAGCTATCTACTAAACAGCACTCTTTAGGAAATAACAAATGTCTGAATTTATACAAATTTCTTAAATTATTTTTTTGGTTATTTGAATTGATAATTACCGAATTCTGACAATATGAATTTCAGAATTAACAAAAAGAAACCAGAATTCAACCACATTCTTATTCCCTGTCTAATCTGTAGTAAGTGGCAAAGGAGGTTTGCCAAGATAAGCCTTCACTGTTTTTTTAAATGAAGTTTAGTGGATGCAGTGGCGTACTAAGGGGGGGCGGAGGGGGCGGTCCGCCCCGGGTGCCAGCAGGGTGGGGGGTGCCATGGCCAGCCCCGCCGGCCCCTCCCATGCTGCAGCCGCCCGAGCGCTCTGTAAAGAGCCTCAGGCGGCTGCAGCTTTGCCCGGGCGGTGCGTCCATGAGGGTGGACCGCACCGCCCGGGCGCAACCTGAGGAGAGGCTGACAGGAGGGAAGCGCTCAGCGCTCCCTCCTGTCAGCTTCCTTTGCTGTAGCGTGGCCGAGCCCTGCAGCATTGATAGTCCGCGGGTACAGAGAGAAGCTGTCTCCTGTACCCGGCCGGACTAACAGCTTCCCTCTGTACCCGCGGACTATACTGGGCTCGGCCACGCTACAACACAGGTAGGGGGGATGATAAAGAGGAGAAAGGGGGGGTGAGAAAGGGGGGGTGAGAAAGGGGGGGGTGAGAGAAATTAGGAGGGGGAAGAGAAATTAGGAGGGGGAAGAGAAATTAGGAGGGGGGAAGAGAAATTAGGAGGGGGGAAGAGAGAGAAATTAGTAGGGGGGGAGAGAAAGAGAAATTAGGGGGGGAGAGAAATTGGGAGGAGGAGAAGGAAATTGGAGCGGGAGGAGAGATTGACATTCATCACATACACACAATGCACCCCTTGCACACAGAAAAACACACAGACACACATACACAAGCAATGCAACCGTTACACACAATGCATCCCTTACACACAGAAACACACAATGCATTCATTACACACACTCAATGCACCCCTTACACACATTCAATGAATCCCATACATACACAGAAACACACCTTGCAGCCCTTACACATACACACACAATTTCACACTAATGCATTCCTTACACACATATCAGGACATCCCTTACGCACTCCACCCCCTGTGAACAAACTCATTGGTGGAACATGAAGGTGGACCCTGGGACCCAGACCTTGAGCTGTGTAAAGGACCCCCAAAAAATGGAGCTGCTTCCCGTTCTCCCAGAACATTGATTTTGTGACCACAGTTACAAACAGCCTCCAGAGATCCTGTTCTACACCAGACCAGTGGAGCCAGACTGCAGCTAGAGCCCATCATCATCCTCATCTGGTTGTAAGTAGGCAATCTAGTATATTATTCGTGGCACTAAGCTCTAATTTACCTCACATTAAAGAAACACTATAGTCCCCAGAACCACTTCAGCTTAATGTAGTGGTTCTGGTGTCTATAGCCTGTCCCTGCAGGCCTTTTAATGTAAACACGGCGGCACTGCAGCACTGGCGTTAGTTAACATGGCAAATCATATGGGTGGGGCATTGTGATGTAACATGGGGGGGGCGGCAAACTTTACTTGTAAAAAGAAAGAAAACCTTTAACATTTTTAAAGTTTTCTTCTTTTGGGGGTGCCAAGCACAGGATCCGCCCCGGGTGCCAAATGCTCTAGGTACGCCCCTGAGTGGATGCCACCAAACTATCCAGGGCCTCAGATGAAAAAGCAGATGCTTCATTGCACTTCACGCAGTCATTGCCCTTTCAGTAAATCATGAGTTTCAGAAGCCTCACGTTGATTTATGTTGTACCAAATAGGACTTCAATTTTTATGGATGTAACAAACCAGCATTTTACTGGTGTCATGTTAACTTGGTTGTTGTGCTATGTAATGATATACAATGTGTAGAAAAATTGTACAAGATAGGTGAAATACATGACAACATTTTTGCACTAATCCAGGAAAATCTTTCTAATGAACCCCATGAAGTAAGATCAGGAGTACTGCAAGTTCCCATATAATATGTGTTCTGGATGTGTCAGGATTACTAATTGATCCAGCGCGTAGAATATCACACCTAGGAGTAAGGATAACATCTTACCGGACCTGAGACTGGCCGGACTTAACGTATCCAAGAATAGACAGAATACTTGCGGAGGTCAGGGATAGGATCAGACACAATGATGAGAAAAAGCCAAAAGTCAAGGATACCAGAAAATTTAGGGAAATTAGAACAAAGTCAAATACCAAAATAAGGAATGCACTCTCAGATTACCATCAGAGTAAAAATCAGTTTAAAAAACCCTCCTGTTTATATGATTGGTTGTAACCTGCATTTGACCCTAAAACGTGTGCGCGTGTGACGTCTTTCACACGCCGACGTCGTCCTCAACGTGGGCGGCCTTGGGGCTATAAAGTGACATAAAGTGAGATACGCAGCGACAGTGTCCCTGGGGCTATAAAGTGACATAAAGTGAGATCCGCAGGTATGGTTGCAGATGGGCACTGTTACAAACTGCCTTTTGTAACTGGTTCTTTAATGACAAACTACCCCGTTCCCCTAGCTTATGGAGAAGCCTGATTGCCAGCCTCCTGCCTCATGACTATGGCCCTGGGGTACATGGCCCTTTAAAAACTATATGTGAGCATATTTTGGAACAATGCCCCTTTAAGACTGTGTCCCCAGACCTCTAAAATACTTTGTTCATGGCTTTTCCCCACTTGGTTCGGTAAATGGGGCTTACCAAACCAATTACAAGTACAAGCGGACCACACAGAAGTGGGAGTGTGCGGCTAATTTACCTCCCAGGCTGGCAGTTAACTGCAAGTTAATTGCTGACCGCTGGGTGGCCTCTGTTCGTGCAGACGCCATCTTTGTTAGTGAAGGCGGTCAGCGGTGTGTGCAGCCAAATCATGGAACTAAAATCGGCTACCCATTTACGTGAACACCACTTCTCCTCCACTTCGACGCTTTGTCGGAAAAATAAGTCCCGTTCAACAATTCGAACGCACAGTTAGACTAAGTTATTTTCATGAATGGTGCCCCGTTCGTGCATTCGAATGGGACTTCGTCATTTTTCCGAGTTAAATTGACCGACCGCACAGCCCAAATCTATGGTCGGTCAAAAAGGACTTCCAGCTAACTTTTTAACCACTAGAGGGAATTTTTGGGTATGTTTGTATATGGAGTATGCTGATTAATAATATGTAACTTTTATGGAGTTTGTATGTATATTTTGTGAGTTATGAGAATTGTATAAAAACTGTATATTTTCCTGCCTGTGATAATTACATTAACCCATTGTGTACAGTAATTATATCACCGGTAGAGGGGAGGTTTTTGCTGGAATGAATGGGAGTGTTTAACTGTATATTACGTGTTTGGCTGTTCTACAAAACCACGTGGGTGGTACTTTGCATGTAAAACATGGAGCACCCTTTGGTGCTGATTAAACAGAACTACTTGACCCTCTAACTCGCAGCCTCGACTCGTGTTTGTATAATCACTACAGGGATTGCTATACTCTCTTATAAGAGCTCTTGTTCCTGATCCTGCTTCGCTCTACAAAAGGAAGAGGTTCACTCACTGGAACCTAGAGCCTGGTCATAGGTCCAGGGTGGATAGCAGACGGCAAGATCCCAGCCCAGCAGCAGTGGTTCGTGGAGTCTGCAGTAATTATCATGCCTATGGTGCTGATGGTCCTTTGGTAAGCGCTAGGAGCATCCTTTCTATGGTCCAACTTTCAACTAGCCTGGAGGCAACCATAACAGGCACAACTATGCCTGTCAGGATGGTAAATACCATCATACACATTTCTATGTGGGGATGAATCCATTACAGGATGTTGAAAAAACATATTTTGTATGTGTGACAAACCTCCCTGCCTCTGGATTATAACTTAAAGATTGGCTTAGTCTGTTTTTCGTGAGTCCACGTGTGTTCATCTATTTCCCGGGTTGCATTCACTGACACAAACGAACTACCGAATGCCGGGCCATCCAGCAGGGAAGTGTGCTGCTTGTTAACCTTTTTGACCTCTTCAACAATGTGGTTAACCACAGCCACTTCTGTAACGGATCACCTGGCACCCCGACTGGGTACCTCCGTTGAAGGATGCTCCTAGCGCTTCCTGAGGACTCCAAGCACTGCAGCAAACACCACAACCACCGAACCGGAGAAGCATATGAATGCTCTCAAGCATATGAATGCTGTAAGCAGCTGAACAGGAAAAGCATACAATCGGCTTACACTCCTGGCAATCAGCATACAATCCAATTCCCCCAATAACGAGACGACACTTCATTTTGAGGTCAAGCAGAACTGACTGTAATGGCACGTATAGCCTCTTTTATTCCCAATCCACAAACTTAGTACTGCCCACAGGGTTTTACAGAACAACCAATAACACACGTACATTACAGAAAACACTCCCAGCAATTATACACAAAATCCTCCCCTCTGCTTGTGATCTAATTATGGCACACAATGGGTTAACATAATTATCACAGACAGAGAAATACAGTATCATAAAACACATCACAGGGACCCCAAAACACACAATAACCCCATAAACAGTATAAAAGTATATCCTCGGAACCAGGGGATCTGGGTGAACCACATATCCAAAATTCATCCAGATCCGTTCAGTACTTTGGAAGATACAGTTTAATGCAGGTTCCACAGAACATATGCAGGCTATAAGAAAAACAATAACTGTATAATGTGTCCCCTGTTGTATAGTCCAAAACCACTGCACGATGTCTCTGTGCACCAAATACCAGAGAGATGACACCGTGTTGAAAAGTCCAAACAGTGTCTGTGAGTTAAAATGGCTCACCATGTGCTTCATCCATTGTTCTCACCATGTGCCTCTGATACATGGAATGGTGGCCACCCAGTAACTCCCCAGTATGTCCCCACATGGTTCTTAAAGGGCCAGCAGCAGCACAACACAAATCCATTATGCCCAAATCATGTCTTTAAAGGGCAATACATCCCAGGGGCCATAGTCACATGGCAGGAGGCTGGCAATCAGTCGTCTCCAATGCTCAGTGGCGAGGTCTGTTTCGCCACAACTTCCATCTCCCAAACGGTCGGCTGGGTAGTCGTCGTTCATATGAACGAACACGTGGCGGCGGCTATTTTAAACTACCGAATGCCCAGCAGTGTTTGGTCGTCGACCGCATGCAGGGCCGCCATCAGAAATTTTGGGGCCCCTGACAAAGCACAAGGTCTGGGCCCCTCCCTCCCTCCCGGGCCCGCCCACGCCCTACCTAGTCCGCTCACAATGATACAGGACTGAATGTGGTGTGTATAGTGGAAGTGTGTAATGGATGTAGTGTTTGTGTGTATTAGATACTGTTTGTGCAGTGAATGCAGAGTGTGTGTTTGTGTAGCGGATGCAGTGTGTATAGTGAACACAGAGTGTATTTGAATAGTGGATGTAGTTTGTGTAGTGGATGTAGTGTTTGTATGTAGTAGATGAAATGTGTTTAGTGGATGCAGTGTCTGTAGTGGATGTAGTGTGTGTATTAGACGCAGTGTCTGTGTATAGTGAATGCAGAGTGTTTCAATTTGTGTTGGATGTAGTGTGTGTACTGTGAATACATGATGTTTGTGTAGTGGATGCTGTGTGTACAGTTAATGCAGAGTGTGTGTCAGTATAGTGAATCCAGAGTGTGTGTTAGTGTGTAATGAATGCAGAGTGTGTGTTAGTGTGTAATGAATGCAGAGTGTGTGTTAGTGTGTAGTGAATGCAGAGTGTGTCAGTGTAATGAATGTAGTGTGTGTGTTAGTGCAGTGAATGCAGAGTGTGTGTAAATCTGTAGTGAATGCAGAGTGTGTGTAAATTTGTAGTGAATGCAGAGTGTGTAAATTTGTAGTGAATGCAGAGTGTGTGTTAATGTGTAGCGGATGCAGAGTGTGTGTTAGTGTAGTGAATGCAGAGTGTTAATGTGTAGCGGATGCAGAGTGTGTGTTAGTGTAGCGGATGCAGAGTGTGTGTTAGTGTAGCGGATGCAGAGTGTGTGTTAGTGTAGTGACTGCAGAGTGTGTTAATGTGTAGCGACTGCAGAGTGTATGTTGTATTAGTGTATGCAGTGTGTGTGTTGTGTTAGTGTATGCAGTGTGTGTGTGTTGTGTTAGTGTATGCAGTGTGTGTGTGTTGTGTTAGTGCATGCAGTGTGTGTGTGTGTTGTGTTAGTGTATGCAGTGTGTAAATTAAATGTAAATGTTTCTCCCCCCCTCCCTGCTTACCTGTGTCCAGGGAGGGGGGAGATTCCATCCGTGGTGGTCCGGTGGGGGGCCCCCCGGCTCCCTGTTACCGCAGAGGGGGCCCAGGCAGCACACAGCTTCTCCTCTCTTTTTTTCTTCTAATAACTCTCGCGAGACCCGGTTACCATGGCAACGCTCCACGGGTCTCGCGAGAGTTATTAGAAGAGAGGAGGAGAAGCTGTGTGCTGCCTGGGCCCCCTCTGCGGTAACAGGGAGCTGGGGGCCCGCGGCTGCACACATAGATAGCGATATTCGCTATCTATGTGTGCAGAAAGGGAAAGTGGCCGTCATGGTTGTCACCCCCTGATGGCGGCCCTGTCCGCATGGAACTATTTTCACCCACTGTTTCACACAAACACCACTGGGATGTCCAGACTTCCATCCCTTCATTTGGATTCACATGAACGCGGCGCTCGTTACTAACCTCACGAATCAGACCGACCCTGGGGACTAAAACTTATAGAGTTGATTCTGGACAGATTATGCCAAACGGTTTGTGAAAAGACTTAAATCCCATGGTGATCTGACTGTGTTCATGGGATCTGAGCGCTCTAAGGACATATTGAGCGCTCGGATCCAAGCTATCTGTGGATATGTTGAACATATGAGTTATGTATTTTAATGTGTTTTTGTTATAAGTATAACTTGGGAATATTCTCTATACCTGGAGATAATTAACTTTACTACAGCCTCTTAACCCAATTATCTCCAAGATAGAGAGGAGGAATTCTACTGTTTGTGTGGAAGTGTTTCACTTTGTACTGTAAATGTGACTTGTTACTGTAACTGTGTTCCAGTCTTCCACAAGGTCCATAGGGGAGTGTCCCTTGCTGGATGACCTGCATAAAAGCCAGCCTGTGGCACTCATTAAACCAGTCCATGTTTTGACCCTCAACACAGAGCAGGCTTCCCCAAACTCCGGCCCTCCAGATGTTGCTGAACTACAACTCCCATGATTCTATGAATGAAATAGATATGGTGAGAGTCATGGGAGTTGTAGTTCAGCAACATCTGGAGGGCCGGAGTTTGGGGAAGCCTGACACAGAGCCTTGTCTCGTGCTTGGGGGGGATATTTCTTCAAGGTTACTGTTCAGCGCTAGGGATTTTTCAGTAGCAGACTTCACACTTGGGGGTAAGAATATCTTTGACGGCGTTAACCCCTTCTTATACCCGGGATGCCGTTACAGTATGCAGAGTAGGTAGTAACACACGAATTAGCGTGTCATGTAATAAATACGTCTGATTGGTACAGGAGGTAGGCAAACACATGCAGGTGGGGGGAGCACAATTGGCTATGCCACTTAATAAGATACCCCTAAACAAGAGGGACTGGGGAGGGGGGTTTGCATCTCACCATAGCATAAATCCCTTGTTTGTAATTACCGAGATTGTTAGGCCTCCATAATCTCCTAGCTTGTCTAAAGGATCTAATCTACTTTAAAAGTAGCGCATGCTAATATAACATACAAAGAAAAACATTTATAATATAACAAGGTGAATTTAACAGATTGTAGAATTATAGGCTCTGAAGGTGGGTACATGTCATGCCGCCCGGCGCGTCTGCTCCTGTCAGAGCATTGTTACAGCGGCATTCCCACACACTAAGGAGAATGCCGCTGGTCTCCTACCCGTATGGTTGCCGCCCGCCAGATCCGTTCATACCTGTAAGCTGTCTGGAACTGCGGGCACATCTCAGTCCGGCGGCATTCCCACGTGGTTATGGAAATGCCGCCCATCACTCACCCATAGTGGTGGCCCTTCCTCCTCTCACAGCGGCTGGGTCTATAAACAGTAGAGACACTGGCCGCTGCAGCTTTGAAGTATTTAAGGGTTTTTCCTGTTTAACCCTTAAAGGGCCAGATCATTATTACTCATGTAGGTGTATTACACACACACACGCATGATCACATGCTTCCCTGCAGCCAATCAGGGAGCACCTTAGAATATATAAGCCTGTTTTGTCCATTTCTCTGTGCCCTGTAGTGGTTTCCATTGTGGTTATCCAAGATCGCGTTTCTTGTACTGATTCTTATGTATTTGACCTTGGCTTCCCTTTTGACTATCCAATCTCTTTATTCCTTGACCTTTTGGCTTGGTTCCTGACTATTCTGATATCTCCATTCCTTGAATCATGGCTTGTTCATCGTTTCCGTTTATTCTATGTCTTGTCTTTATTCCTGACTATTCTGATATCTCCATTCCTTGAATCATGGCTTGTTCATCGTTTCCGTTTATTCTAAGTCTTGTCTTTATTCCTGTCTTGTGGTTTTTCGTTTATACGTTAAACCCGGCCATTCTAAGACCAGGTAATATGTCTTAGGAATTTTCTTTATATCTACTTATGTTCTGCATGTTGGGCATCAGCTATTCCTGACATTACAACAGGGTCATGGACCCTGCACACTTAAGTAGACAGGTGTTATCTTGTGAATCTAAGCTGGAGAAACATGATCATCGCATGGATCAGTTTGCCCAGGCCTTTCAGACATTATTGGCATACACTGCACACCTCCAAGCGGAGACTCCCTCTGCCCAGGCTTCACAGCATGCCGCTGTGGCAGTTTCCAGTGGTCAGAGGGCTCCGACCATAAGCCTATCCCCTCCACCTAGATTTAGTGGTGATTCCCAGGAGTGTAGAGGTTTTATAAACCAGATAGAGTACCACTTTGAGGCATCTCCTGTTTTTTTCCCTTCTGACAGGGCTAAGATCGGATACTTAATGAATCTGCTATCCTTATGGGAGAGTGGGAGAAACGTAGCTTACAAATACACGGCATTCATCACTGAATTCAAGAGATCTTTTGAGCCCCTTGGGAAAAGTAAAAAGGCAGCCAAGGCATTAATGCAGATAAAAAAAAAAGGCAAAAGACAGTTGCGGATTATGCCATAGAATTGCGCACGCTGGCGGCCGAGGTTGATTGGACTAACAGCGGTTTGGTAACTGCTTTCTCGGAAGGTCTCTCTGAGGCTTTATTAGATGAAACTGCAGGTAAGGATCTTCTGGATTTGCTGGAAGACTAAATCATATATATGATGGATATAAATAACCGCCTTAGAGAGAGCTAAAACTAGGACATGGACTGTCCGTACCCCTGTTCCCTCAGTCCATCGTATAGCTCCATCTGCTCCTGCAGTTGCCATCGAACCCGAACCTATGCACCTGGGAGTGATGAAGCTGTCAATAGCTGAAAAACAATACCGTAGGGCTGAGGGTTTATGCCTGTATTGTGGTAAAAAAGGGCATCCGCATCTAAATTGCCCAATACGTCCAGAAAACCTAAGCACCATTAGAGGACCGGCCTTAGGTGTTATGAAATCATCCTCTACTTTGCCTCACAACCGATTCCTCCTATCTGTAGTGTTATCTTGGGGTGCTCATAATATACCATGTAAAGCTCTTATCAATTCAGGAGCTGCTGAATCTCCACTCCTTCATGTCCTGTCATTCTTGGGTTTCCATGGGTGGTAAAACACAAGGGTGAGATTCATTCATGGGGTACTACCTGCAAAGAACGATGTCTTCTCCCAGTTAAACCTATAGGTCGTATAAATGTACCTCCTACGGCTCCCTTATCCACAGTAAAACCTCCACAATACATTCATGTTAAGGAAGTCTTTAACAAAACAAACACTGAGACGTTATCCCCGCACCTACCTTATGATTGTGCCATTGACCTTCTTCCAGAGTAAGTGATGAGAACCGCACCCAGTCCCAACGGCCAAGGGTGCTCCAGAGCAGGACCAGCAATCCCAGTACAATAATCCAAGAGGAAAAAACTCACAGGCACTCCAACTTCAAGCCGCAGGCAGATTTATTATGACAGAATGCAACGCAACGTTTCGACCGGAAAAAGACCTTTCCGGTCGAAACGTTGCGTTGCATTCTGTCATAATAAATCTGCCTGCGGCTTGAAGTTGGAGTGCCTGTGAGTTTTTTCCTCTTGGATTATTGACCTTCTTCCAGGCACTATGCCGCCTAAAGGAAGGGTGTATCCTCTATCCCCCCATGAGAGTGAAATCATGGAAGAGTATATCCAAGATGCTCTTGCCAAGGGTTTCATACTTAGGTCTTTCTCTCCTGCAGGTGCAGGATTCTTCTTTGTGTCTAAGAAAGAGGGAGACCTACGACCGTGCATCGATTATAGAGGTCTTAACAAGATCACTATAAATAACGTATATCCCATTCTTCTTATCACAGAACTATTTTATAAACTCAAGGGGGCTTATTTTATGAAATTAGACCACAGGAGTGCATATAACCTGGTCAGGATAAAAGAATATCATGAATGGAAAACAATGTTTAATAAAAGGAGTGGACGTTACGAATATCTTGTAATGCCTTTTGGATTGTGCAACGCTCCAGCAGTTTTCCAAGACCTGATTAATGACTTCTTAAAGGAATACATTCATTCTTGTGTTCTAGTCTATCTAGACGACATCCTCTTTTATTCCCCAGACATTACTAACCACTACGTTTATGTATCCAAAGTACTTACAAAACTATTACGCACTGGTTTATATTTAGAGAAATGTTTTATTCCACCAAACAGAGGTACAATTCTTGTGTTACATTATTTTTGCCAAGGGTTTTGAAATGGATCCTGTAACGGCACCCTCAGCGTAAAAGGGTTAAACCGCCGTTTAGAAGATCTTCCCCTTCCAGAGATACAGGCACAGCTACTGCAGAACACCAAACTCCCGAACCGCATATAAGGGAATGCTCCAAACTCCCGAACTGCATACAAAATAGCACTCCAAACTCCTGAACCGGAACCTCATGAATAGCTGCTAGCAGACGAATAGGAAAAGCACCCAAGCAGCTTACACTCCTAGTAATCAGTCTCTATCAGCATACAGTAAATCCCCCCCCCAAGAACGAGACAGAGCTCCGTGTTTAAGGTCAAGCAGTGGTCTGGTTTAATGAGGTCTCCCACCTGTGGTCTGGTTTAATGAGGACTCCCCTAGGGGACCAAATGGGAGACTGGGACACAAATAGTACAATGACCAATCACAGGCAGACATGGTTAAAACACTCTCCCAATACATTACAATCCCTCCCCTCTATCCTGGAGATAATTGGGAAGTAATCCAATTATCTCCAAGGACAGAGGCAAAACTCCATTACCCACATGGTTACAGTGAAACACTAAAGCACAATAAAATACACAATATTACATTTATCAAACAGCTGGGATCTGAGCGCACAAAAGTACCGAATAGCGCTCAGATCCTATGCACACCGTCCAATCGCCGTGGAGTTAGTGTTCACAAAGTCTGTTCTCCATACGAATAGACCCCACGGGATGGCTATCTGGGGTAATGCTGTTCACACAGTTTAAACTACCGAATGAACAGGCATTCGGTTAACTGAACGAATGCAGAAGCAAGGAGGCTGACAGCTCAGCGGTGTTCGCGCAAATAAGTGTCCGTTTACAGTTCCACAGTTTGGGTGCTGAACACCGCTGGCCGTTCGGGACTTTAAAATGGCCGACGCCACGTGTTCGGCAACCGAACAAAGGCCACCCAGTATTCGTCAATTAAGCTGCAGTTAACTGCAGCTTCTGGGAGGTTAATTGCCGACACACTTGAGGCAGTCTTGCAATGGCCCAGACCTAAAGGTCTTAAAGCCATTCAAAGTTTCATTGGTTTTGCCAACTGTTACCGTAGAATTATAAAGGGATTCTCCTTGGTCATATCTCCCATTATTAGTCCAACATGTAAAGGGGCTGAAACCCATGTCTGGCCTCCCGCAGCTCTGTCTGCCTTTGAACAACTGAAAACACTCTTTTCAACTGCCCTTGTGCTCATGCATCCTGATCCCTCCAAGCCTTTTGTATTAGAGGTTGATGTTTCGGAGACAGGGGTTGGAGCTGTCCTCTCTCAACATGAGTCCCAAGACCCTCCACTCCATCCTTGGGGCTTCTTCCCAAAAAAGCTATCCACAGCAGAGGTTAATTATGATATAGGGAACAGGGAATTAGCTATAATCATGGATTGAAAGAGTGGAGACACCTGGTAGAGGAAGCTAAAGTTTCCATAATGTTTATAACGGACCACAAGAATATATAGGTGAGGCAAAACATCTTTTGTCTAGATGG
>OW240915.1:121240820-121330239 GCA_933207985.1 Pelobates cultripes
CCGGGCAAAGCTGCAGCCGCCTGAGGCTCTTTACAGAGCGCTCGGGCGGCTGCAGCATGAGCGGGGCCGGCGCTCCTGGCGGTGCCCCCTCCCAAGGGGCGCCCTAGGCGGCTGCCTAGTCCGCCTTACAGGTAGCGCCGGCCCTGCTGTCGGGGGGGGAAGGGAGTTTGTTTTTTATGCAGTAGGTGTGGTAGAAAAAGATGAATACAAATGAACAGTTTTTTTTGTTTCAGAGCACTGCGATACAAGCTTTTATTTACTTTAGGTAAAAGGTATGTATACACATGTGTGGGAAAAAAAATAAAATGATAGGATCGACAGACAGACATAGGAGTCATTTCACTAAATGTAGATTTTGAAAGACGAACAAAGTTTACCAATGCTTTTAACCCCTTAAGGATCAAACTTTGGAATAAAAGGGAATCATGACATGTCACACATGTCATGTGTCCTTAAGGGGTTAAAAGCACCAATACTTACCATCCCTCTCTACATAAACATAACTAAATGTGTTTGCAATTTCTTTTTTATTTTAACTGGAAAATATAATCATATTTATTTAATAAGAATAAGGAGCCAGTGCCTTGTATTGATTGTTTATTGCACGAATGTTGGAAAATAAGTGTCCCAGCAGGGGCCAAATTAAAGAAGAGTGTGGCGATAAGTGTGTGACTTAACAAGTCTTAATGAGAAGCTCTCTGACCATTTGCTATTTTTCCGTTATTTGCAGATAATTAGAATTGTACTCCTGTACTAAGCTATAGCAGACTGTATATGGATGCTCAATAACATAAACTAAATATTTATATATATCCATCACCTGTGCTAGGAAGAGGATTTGATTATTTTTTTTTTGGGGGGGGGGGCAAAATATAGTTAATTCTGCATGATAAGAGATAAGCATCTTGTTTAAAAAAAAAAAAAAATCTATGATTTCTCTTATTAATAATTAGACACTTAAACCACCTGGTAGTTTGGTGCAGCAGGAGATAAAAAGCATTTGATTGACTCAAGGGATATAAGGGCAGTTTCCTTTGTGTTCACAAGGCAGTTTCATGAGATCCACAAACAAGAGCTGAGACAAATTGGATCACCGTACAAGTTGCAACTGGCCCATTGTGTATAAGTAGTAAATTGCAAGATGATATTTCTGACAACTATGTATTAGCAAATCTTGCTGTGATGCCCCCTACTACACAGCCCTTCACAATAGTTATCTTCTGCAAACAGCTTTTTACCAGTCTAGATAAGCTACATAAAGCAGTTTATTGTGTTTTCAAGTTATTACAAACAGCTATTTGATGCTCAGCATAACTTTGCATATACTAGCATGAAAACAAAGTATAAAGACAATATTTGCTTGTATTCTTATTCAAATATATTTTCATGGCTAATCATTTCATAATAATCTGACATAAAACACATTGGGCATGGAATATACAAGGCTGTGTATGTTAACCATGTCACCAGAAAAAACACACCGACAAAAAGCAGAAGCATGGTGGCACAGGTGCCTGGGCTCAGACAGGAACACCATCAATGAGAGGGACAGGTCCTGTTGGTCCATTGGGCAAACTGGGCAAGGCCAATGCATGGCCTGCATTCCTGCCCTTCCTGCCATGCTCCAACACTACACAGTGCCATGGTTCACGAGAGGCTTATACTCTTCCATGGCACAAGGTAAGAAGCAGGAATATGGAGGGGTGTTTATATTTTTAAAATAAGGATTGTAACGGCATCCCCAGGCATAAAAGGGTTAAACCAACGTTTAGTAGATCTTCCCCTTCCAGAGACACAGGCACAGCTACTGTAGACACCAATCCACCGAACCGGAGAAGCAATGCTCTCAAACATACGAATGCTGTAAACATACGAAAGGTTTACACTCCTAGCAGTCGAACTGGAACAGCATACAATAAATCCCCCCAAGAACGAGACAAGACTCCGTGTTGAGGGTCAAAACAGGAACAGACAGAGCTGTGGGTTTATTGTTCTTATATACACATTATTACACATTATTACCACCCACAGGGTTTTGGAAAACAACCAATAAACACGTACAATACACTCAGACACTCCCACACAAAATCCTCCCCTCTGCCTGTGATACACAATGGGTTAATGTAATTATCACAGGCAGAGAAATACAGTTTTTCCACATTATTCATAACTTTGAAAGTATGCATCACATTCACATACAACTTACATCAGAATCAGCATACTCCAAAAACAAACATATGTCAAAATCATACAAATTGGTCCAGTGGGTCAAAAGTTAGATCAAAGTCCTTTGTGACCAAATGAAGCATGGCTTTTCTGCCCAAACCCAGTTCCACGGAGTCTTCTATCCTGGAGATAATTGGGAAGTAATCCAATTATCTCCAAGGACAGAGGCAAAACTCCATTAGCCACATGGTAGCAAAATACAATAAAATATATAAAAATATATAACTGTGCAGCTATTACATAAAACAGGTACATTCAACATATCCCCAGATAGCTTAGAGCTGAGCGCACATTATTACTGAATGGAGCTCAGATCACATACATACAATTCAATTGCCATGGAGCCAAAGTCTTTCACATAGTCTTTCGTTATACGAATGGGCTCCATGGCATAGCTATCTGGGGTAACACTGCTCACATAGGGAAAGTACCGAATGACCCGACTTTCAGGTCTTTGCAGGGGAAAATCAAGCATTTAAACATGGGGCCATAGTCACAGGGCAGGAGGCTGGCAATCAGTCTTCTCCAATGCCCAGTGGCGAGGCTGGTTCCGCCACAAGGATAATGAAAAAAAAAATGTTTCTAGCTTCCCCTAATATATATATATATATATATATATACACACACACACACACAAACACACACACACACACACACACACACTCTCTCTCTCTATAAGTGTTTTCTTTACTTGTCCTTTTTATGCTGCACTATATATTCCTCATGTTTTTTAAAATCTCTGTTACATATATCATTGAGAAATACTGTAAGGTGCTACCCCTCCCTTACCGTGCAAGCAATTTACATTTATGCAGAAACATTATATGTTTCTATGTTACTCCGGATCGGGTGCTTGAGCTGCCTACCCTCATCTAATATTACTGGAGAGTGAAACACACTGATTCCCCTAAAACCAGGGCTGGATTAAAAACCCATTGGGCCTGGTGCTGACAATTATGATAGGCCAAATTACAGAATCTTATCAACAAAAAACACTAAAACAGTTATACCTCCCAAGCATCATGTATCTGGTGGAGGTTGTGTTGGAGGGAAACCTACAGGATATAGCAGAACAAACATGCCCTATGCTAATCTCTCACTTTCATCTTTCAAGTAAATCCATAGCCCCTAACAGCAGTGTCCACTGCAGCAGGATTCACGTAACCAGAACCGCCCAAAGGAACTAACATGACCAAAAAGACATGCACGAAAAATTAGGTGATCAGCCTGGTGTAAATGCAAGGCCAAGGCCAGGATGCATAACCAAGGGCATACTGTGCAGATAGTACCCTGAGCTTGGCATAAATACACCTAATGATGCTCTAGCTCTAAACTTTCTAAGGACTGTCCCCTAGTACTCGCTGGTCCACTCCTCTTCTAACCTTCTTACTAGCAGGCAGAAGCTCCTGTTATACAGTCTGGGACAGAGAACAAGTGTATGTAGTTAGTGTAGAAGAAAGGGAACATGCCACAGTGTTAGAGAGACTGAAGCAGCAAGTGCATTTGCATAGTGCGCAAAGTCAGCTTTATCTTAACTAATTTCATTGTAAGCAGTCCACACCAGTTTTGTTCCAATACATCACTCTTGAGCTTCCATACTAAAGCAAGAACATGTGAAGAGTAGTAAAAAAAAATATATATAATATATATATATATATATATATTTAAAATTATTGTACCTATTCCATAGGGAAGGGCCAGGAGCTGCAGCTCCATCAGCCCTTATGTTAATCTGGCCCAGCCTACTTCTACTGCAAACCCAATGTACACACTTGCTTCATCCCCTATACAGAAGCACACTACATTCCCTATATACACATACACTCTAATCCCTTTACAAAAACAAAGATACCCGCTACATCTCCAATACAGACACTATGGCCAGAATTCACTTACGCAGACACCACACACTTAACACTCAGATTCCCCTCCACACAAAAAATGTAGCCACCACAGACACAGCCACACTCAGTCTACCCCCCACATACAGCTCTTCATACATGCAGCACAACACATCTCTCTCATGCATGTCACCCAAAAAAATACACTCATAAAAAGCCGTGCTGAATTATTCATTAGGTAGCATAGGTAGCTGCTGAGGGCCCAGGATCAGACATGGCCTCTGTCCATAAAAGGGCCAGGCCCTGACTGACCACTGCGCAAACCAAGCAATTGCCATGGGCAAAGGATCTCCCTTGCTGGTCCATACAGAGCTAATGCTGTCCTACCTGTGAGCTTTGCCTGTGTTACCACGGCAATGATGCGACTTTATGCTGCATAAAGATTGTCCTGGCTAGGGCCCTGGGCAATCTTAATCTGGCTCTGACAAAAAGCTCTACAGATAAATGGTAGAAACTATACTTCCTAATCACTAGGTAGAGTAGGTGGGCTCTGGAGTAAATCCTACACCTGCTCAGACCATGTGTAGTAATTAGTGGGTGGATGCATGGAAACACAGTGACATCAATGATTACACTGTTCTAAATTGAAAAATAGTGAAATCTGACATCTCAAAAGTAGGGAATGCATTTAAAAAACTTACAAATACTTTTCAGCTTTTCACCATTACACCAATAATTTTCCAACTCACCTAAATATCTAGATTTATTTAAAAAGAGCAATAACAGAATATATTGATCCCTCAGCTAGCAAGGCTTCCCAATTCCCATATCCTAATCAAGAAGCCTCACGTAATGTGCAAGACAACTTTACTGGTTCCATCTAATTATAAACAACATCAGGCACAAGCACCCTTAAAACAACATTGTAACATGAATCATCTAATACTCACCATGTATCCCTTTGAAAAAGCAAGCTGTTTTTAATTTTAATACTGCAGCAAGGAAGGTTAGTGCTGCTGCCAATGCTGCTATTGCCCATGCTAACAGTAGGACCAAAAGCAAGCAATAAACAATTGAGAGGATAAACAGAAAATAATATATCAGTTAAATAGAATTAATAATGTCTCACAATCTTGCCCAGAGATCAATGATATATGAAAAAACATAATTTTTTTTGTATAACTCTGTACACCATGAAATGAGTAGAAATATATACCACTCACAATTATAAGAGCTACTTTTAACTCTAAGTTGATACGATAACCTGGGTAATACAATTCCTACCTGTATATGACTGTTTGAGACTAGTCAAGTTAGAAAACATACAGAGATATGGCTGATTGCAAACCAACTAATCGAATGGCAGCAAAATGAAAGTGGAAATACTGCTGAAATCGCAAATTTTGAATTTTGGTAAAAAGACAAATGGATTTCAAGATGCACACTTTTTGTTGAGACAGTTAAATTTGGATAACTGAATGTCATTTGGCACTTAGCTAATAGACCATCATGTAACACATTATACCATTTATACAACTATGAAATGCTCTTATTATAATAATAATTATGTGGTAGGAATCTCAGTGAAAAAAGACAAAATGAAAATGTTTTGGAAAAACTTTAAACTGCTAAACTTGTTTTCTACATGTAAATCATTTTTCCTTTATTTTGTGAAATTATTGTAATCTGTGGATGATGGTGTCTTTAAAAGAAGCATTTCCAGTCAAAAGCAGCAATTGAGAGATGAGTTTTAACCATTTTATACAAAAATGTGTGAGAGAATACAGCACTTCAAGCAGTTAGCAGAATTCAGTAAACTACACGTTTGGACCTGCAGAGTAATATGAAATATGATTAAATCTTACTGAGAAATGATAGCTTAGTTCTGTTCAATTTAGATAACTTGCAGGGAGGGATCTTTGAAGGTTATATTATTATATCGTCTTAATAGCACACACATTTTTGAGTCCATTATTTATCCATTTAAATAAAAACTGCTAAGCTTACATTATCTGGTGGTAACTGTATCTTGCATTACAATACATGTCTCATGGATTAAAATGATGTCAAGAAGATCGAGAGGGATATTTAACTTAAAATGTTAAAAATTCATTTTTTTGCTTGGACATTTAATTCCCAGACTTACAATAAAGTTAATAATGTATGTACAAATTAAAACTTTAAAAAAAATGAAACTATTGTGCAGTAAATGCATTTTTTTTTTATTAATCATTATTTCAGGAGTTAAATGGAAGTCGGTAGAAACAACAAGAAGGCAATTGCAAAAATTCAAAAAAATTTTAGCCAAAAGATTCCCTGTGTGTGCAGAACATATCTACCTATTACTAATTTAACCCTTTCAGTGTGGTTGCTGAGGATACTGAAATTAAATACAAACACAGAATAAAATATGTTATATGTAGTGATGTCCCGAACTGTTCGCCGAACGGTTGGCAAACAGTTTGCCACAAACGGTTCACCGTGGACTCGTCATTGAGTAAACTTTGACCCTGTACCTCACAGTCAGCAGACACATTCCAGCCAATCAGCAGCAGACCTTCCCTCCCACACCCTCCCACCTCCTGGACAGCATCCATTGTGAAGCTGCATTCTTAGTGAGCTGTCCAGGAGGTGGGAGAGTCTGGGAGGGAGGGTCTGCTGCTGATTGGCTGGAATGTGACTGCTGACTGTGAGGTACAGGGTCAAAGTTTACTCAATGATGAGTCCGCGGTGAACCATTCGTGGCGAACCGTTCGCGAACCGTTCGGCGAACAGTTCGGGACATCGTGCATGATCGAAAGATAAACAAGCAGGACCCATAACAAGTTGCAATTTAAACAAAATGCACATGAGAGGGACTAGCTAATGGCCTTCCCCCCGAAAAACACAAGCAAATGAGAACCTCTCGAGGCTCTAGTTTTTACTAAGGGGTAAGGTTGAGTTGGGGAGATGTTTTTTTATTAGGTAAGAGAGAGCTTAAGGACCCTAAGGCATTATTACCAGGGGATTGGGCGTTTTCTAATCTTTTAACCATTCATCAAATGAGTTTGGCAAACCTTAGTTGTAGCCCTTCACCTGTCATTACCCTCTACCCCACAGGACAGAAGGTGGAATGGCAATTCATCAATCTCCTGCCCATATTGGCAACCGTTTGGTTCTGCTAATGCATAGAGTTGGACACCCTTAAATACTGTTTGGTACTATGCTCCCCTGATTAGGATAATTGGTCTTCCTAGTTCAAACAACCCTGCACACTGAAGTCACCATGATCCACCATTTTGTTGCCGTTTCTCCCCCACTGGTGCATCACACATCCTCCTGTTAGTCCATCTCTTCAGCTTCCATTGCGCAGGAGATAAAACATCTGGAAACAATCTCACGTCAGCTCTTTGCCTCTTCCATCTTGTCAGGTTTGATGTTAGCCTGTTGCAATGCTTCACTAGCTGGGAAGAAATAGCCTAAATAGGCATACTGCAAAATTCTCCAAAAGCCCAAAATGTAAAATTGTCAGTTCCCCACAATACCTGGTGTGACGGACCACCTGGGCTTATGGTGTCAACACTCCACCAGACACCATAAGCACTGTAGACTCCACGAACAACCGCAGCTTGGTTGGGGTTTTGCCGTACTCCACCAACCTTGGACCCAAGACAAGGATCCAGCTTCCAGTGGATCCAGCTTCCTAGTCCAGGGAGCGTAGCAGAAACAGTTCTTACAAGAGCTTAGTTATTATACTCAGGGGAGTATAGTGATTATACAATCCCCAGAGTGTATGTAGTTCTCCAATCCTCCAAACATGAGCCAAAACTTCATGAAGGGTAGAACAAGTCTGTTTAATGGAAGCCAAAATTGGCCTTTTATGCAAGTTTCCCAACAAGGTTGACGCCCAGGTGGACCTTGTTGGGAACAGGGACACAAAGTGTACAAGCCAATTGAAACAATGTAACAATGAATGACACTCCCACATACAGTACACAATCCCTCCCCTCTGCCTGTGATATAATTAAGACAAATAATACATTAACTTAACTATCCCCAGGCAGAAAAAATACACATTTTTCAAAACTCCAAAAGTACCCCAAAACATATCCCCATAAATCTTACATCCCCTGATCCCCATATCCAAAAATCACCCAGAGCAGAGGATCAGGAAATTCCTGGAAGTCTTATTTTTGACCCACCGTGCTCAGGGTCCCATGCCCAAAACAGCCCCAGAGAATTAGGGCTAACGGTCGGTCTTTCTGTCTGGAGTACAAAAGTACATACTTCACATAAACAGAGCCTTTTAAAGTGCATTAGGCAAGGTATATTGCAGGGCCCACAGTCCTGAGGCAATAGGCTGGTCAGCAGGCCTCTCCAAGAATCCTTGACGAGGTTCAGCTTGTCACAGGGCCATAATCACAGGGTAGGAGACTGGCAAACAGGCCCAGCCAAAAGCCAGTGACGAGGTTACTTTTGTCACACCTGGATTGGGGCTGAATTATTTTACAAGCAGTAAAATCGGCATAAACCGACTAAATCAATGAAACCTATAGCTGTTACACATTTTTTTTTTTTTTTTTACTGTTTGGTTGTAAGGACTGATATTTTTTAGGCAAATAGGCTTGTGTTATCCTTTTACAGGGTCATCCTATATACTTATTTTAGTTAGGATATGCTATTTTTCCCCCCATCTTTTGGTACATAGGCAAATCCCATTCATTATCTTTATGGTATATTGAGGTAGTCTTATTAGACTGTTAGTCCATTATGTGTCTCTGATTGTTTGGAATTTGAAGGATGCTTACTTATTTATTCCTTTTGACTCCTACTACCCAGATTATCAGCTTTTGCATTCTGTCTGAACGTATACCCCTTTTTCTACACTTATCCTTCTTTTTCTCACTTTTACCAACGACCATTAGCCCTTTATGTCTTTATGGCCATGTGGTGTAGCTTAAGGCTTATAAGAAGTTTAGTGGGTAGAGATATTGTTAGCCTTTTTTTTATAGGGCTATCCATTGTCTTTTGTGTTACCAGTGTTCTATGTAGATAATATACAAAATGCTTTAAGTCTTAATTCACTCATAGACTCTACAAGACTCTGCAGCAAGCCAACTCAAGATATGTGAAAGAAAAAATATATATAGTACAGCACAGAAAATACTGCAAACCAAATTGCGTATTGTAAAAACTCAATCACATGTTTAAAAGCCTCCTCCTCTAAGTGAAAATTATGTTGGTGCCTTTATGGGTGACATCATCCCCGTAAGGCCAGCAAGCTGGAATAACCAAACTTCTGCACACAAAAAAGACTAATTTATCAAAGTACAAAGTACAAAAAGCAAACAAATCTAAATTAAATAGTCCCGTCTGGAGGACATATACATTATATCCAAGATGCATTTCACTCCAAGACCTTGGTCTTTCATAAATGGTATAAAAACAAGCCAGAGGACTTAAAGGACACATATCACCTCAAAACAATCTTTTAATACAATAATCCTTTCATCAAGTTTTGAAAGGAAATTGATTTTTTTTAAAAATGGGTATCTGTAAAACATAAGAAGAACTCCTCCCTACTGTCAGTGTTTCATATGATCCCTCTGCCATGTACAAACACCTTGGGTAAGATAATGTTTGAAACCCGACAGTTACTCTCTATGATCTTCCTAGCTTAACTCACTGCACAGAAGCAGGGAAGACCATAGAGACTATCTGCTGGTGATGAAAGCATTATTATAGTAAAAGATTATTTTGAGGTAACAGTTGTTAAGGACAAGTAGTGCTTGGTAGTTTTTGAAATAGCCATACTTGACAAATATACAAATTCTACAGAAGAAGCATTATGTTCTATAAAAAAAACAAATGTAGCATATAACATATTTTAAACGTTTGTCAAATGTTATTATTTAAATGTTTGTTGCAGTTTGCCATGTTGCTGAAGCTCAAATATGATGTTTTATTATTATTATTATTATTATTATTTTTTTTACTTTCCTTGGTTATTTGGTTGATTGCCATATGGTAGTGAATTTGTTTGTTTGTCTTTTCAAATTCTTTTATTTAAATTTTTGTAATTTTAAATATAAACATAATATGTTCAATTCACTCTGTAAAGATAAGGGGATAACAGAAAAAAGAGGAAAAACAGGGAATTAGGAAAAATAATCATACATAATTCTGACAAATATATTACTCAATACAATAAAATAAAAGTTTGACATTTTCAATGACAATAACCTATATATACCTTTTTAAAATAACAAATAGTAATTACAAATTTACATTTTAAAATATGCACATTTACTTTATATCAGGAATAAATAGTAGAACAAATTGACTTAATTTAGCTAACACACCTCTTGTTAACTGTATCTTCCCAAGATCCCATTTGTGACTTAAGTGTATATTTAGTGAAGATCTTTGCCTAATGGCCATTTCATGGCCCCGTATTTTCAAGGACTAAAGAAATAATTTTGTGTTAAGTAGGAATAATCAGATATTTCCAATATCTTAAGTATATAGAGTATATAGAATTGAGTATATTTTGTATATATGTAAGAATAGAAGTTGCAACTATTAATATTTTTGGGGCTTACTAATTATGTTAAAACAGTTTAAACAATCCCATTTAAGGGGAAAGAGTATTTTACGATGGCGCTATTATTTTATTCAATGAGAGGATATATCTCTAGAAAATTTATACATTGCCACCAAATATGAGACATGAATCCCATTTGCCCACAATTCCCACATCTGTCTGAGGTACCCGGGAACATATTTTGCACTCTAGTTGGCAATAAGTACTAATTATATAAAATTTAAAAATGATTCTCTAAATGTGGGCAGCATCAAATTATAGGGTATTAATATGGTTGTCTTGGGTTCCACATGCTGTAGCAAAAATACTAAAGCAAGTAGCTTCATGATTCTGTTAGATTTATTCTCAAACCTCTTCAAATCCAAATTACAATATTGAGGCAAAACTAGAAAAATCTGAGAATAGATGAGTTAGAGGCTCTCCAACTCACATGGGCAAAAAATAAAATGTCTTCTTGTGGGATCTAAATAGTAAAGTCCAAATGAGAATTAATTAAAAGGTGTGGTCACTCATGGGTCATACACTCTCTTGTTCAGATAAGAATTTGTAAAAAAGAAAAATAGATGCTTTCTAAAATGTGTTAAAAAAGTTTAGCCCTATTAATCCTAAAATAAATAGAATATAATTTTTTTGTATTTATCTTTTCTATAATATTGGCTTTCTTGGTTGGCTGATTTGCCTTTCAATGGAGCAATTTATTATTAATTGATTGGCACCGGAACAGTGACTAACCCCCTTTTTATTACAAAAGAAAAGGGTCTTCATTCATTGTAAGAAACAGGTGTAATAGTGATATTAGAAAATGTCAAAACTTCTCTTCCCTCCCCTACACCACTAGACATGAATGAAATTTAGTTTTGGGCAATTCATCTGAATGAAATTCTTGGTAATATTCAAACAAATATTTTCTGAAAATTTGGTTTCTTCATGAATAAACTTAATTGTCCAAATTAAAATCCTTTAAATTCACACCCGAAAAAGTATTTTGATTCGAGTGATTTGCTTCATTCATGAACAAACCAAATGTTCAGAATCAATAAGTAAGAAAAAAGAATCTTATTAGTACGAATCGCCTAAAAATGAATATTGCTTGTCGGGTCTTTAACGTAGATTAGTAATCAGTAAAGGAATCTCTATTACAGATGGTAAATAGTGGTTAAACGCTTGATACTCTAACTTCTGTGATGCTTAACCAAACAATAAAGAGTTGTCCTTTCATGCATAGGTATAAATGTGAAGGAACCCACGACTGGCAGAAAAGACTGAAAGTGGAGGTAAGAATGTATTTCCTGTTTTCCCGGGGTTAAAATACATAGGGTAGCACATTTTAATTCATTAGCCCAAATATGACGTTCTTATGTTCTTAAAAGAACCATGCAACCCAGCTGCCTCTGCTCGTTATATTAATTCATTATTATCTGTAAAGAACATAGAGACTCGATATTCACATATTAAGAACCGATTGGACAATCTTTCTGTTCATTGCAAATATTGCTATCTCTGTAACTGCTACAAAATAATTGTAATTATTATACACTTACTAGGTCAGAGCCATAGCAAAACGTCCCCCACCCTCAATGATCATTATTAAGATGATTAAGTTGTGCAGTTCATACATAAGTATCTTCTCAAGGAGAATAAAGCTTCACAAAGTGGAAGCCAGCAAATTATCTAATTCTCGATGTAAAATAATGCAGGAGTGCGGAAGATGAACATCTGATTTGTCACATCTGATACACTAATGTTTTATCCAAAAGGAAGCACACATTGTAACAGGCTCATTCATCTGAACAAACACCACCTGTTTCAGGCAGGCAACTACTCGTAGCAAAATAAAGTTCTGATTAGTCAATTTTAGCCATCTTCAAGCAAATATGAAGACGCTCAGAGTTTATTATAATGATTTCAGAGTTAATTGCAATGTCAAGCAGTTAATTAGTAATCAGCGATGGAAGGTGTTTGCTATTTTAAAAAGGAAAGTGCTCTAAAAAATATATACTTATACATGCCATCAAAATCTGGTCTTGTTTATCTAATGTTGAAGCTATTATGTATGCTGTTTAATAGCTGAACTCTTCTGGAAAATATGAACCAGCCACAAAATCTGTTTTTATTAAACTCCTTACAAGGTGAGGATACGTAAATTACATTTCAGGTGGTGTTTAGTGTTCACCAACTAAGAACAGAAGTGATTAGTGTTGTTGGTTATAATCTGGGTTATTCATTAAATTGTGAATTGTAGAAAACCTACCAGATAATTGCAAATATAAGACAAACATATCTGACATGGAAAAATAAATATGGAATTAATCAAATTCTGGTATTGTGGACTATAACTTACAATTCCAAGATTGTTTCTCCAACGTTTAGCACAGTTTAACAAATTATCTTGGTCCCATTGGGTTCCTGCGGTCACATCTTGTGCATCTGGTCTGCCTGAACATGGAAAACGTAATTGCTCTATACAGCAAAGCAAGACCATGCAGGACCACACTCATTAGCTGAGAACATCATCTGATTACTCTCAACCGATGAATGTGACGGTGATTTATCTTCCAACTGGAAAAGACTGGATGCAGCTTATAAGGTGTAAGTGCCCAGTAAGACACAGGTAAATTGACAAACCGAACTAAAATTAGTTTGATATTTTAATGTGGGACAACGCCGATCCACTTCTGGGACCATAACCATCACAGTGGACTGTAGTGGTTATGGTGCCTGGAGTTTTCCTTTAATTCAGGTTTAGCTACACATAGCAGAATGTCCTAACAACTTTACAAACCTCTAATGGAATCTCACACGATATAAGGTCAGGACTAAAGAGGTTATTTAAAGTCTATTCTAAATAGGGGCAAAAGTCTGAGGAAGTCTCTATATTTATCATGCTGTCTCTCCTGGTTGGGAGAGTGTCAGTGAAATTAGGGAATTGAGTTTCTATCACAGTGACGATGTTCTGAACAGATAGCACTGAAAGAAAAAATGTAAGTGAAGGTGACCTGCAACCGAATGTGATCCAGCTCCTTTGTGACACCAGGTACACATTGCAGTATAAACTCTATAAGTGAGGCCATATGGTTGCTAAAATTTTATTCAATTAACTTCTTACACTATTTAGTACAAATCAGTAAGGTAGACTTAAGGTAAAAATGGGTTATATAAATTGAACATTAATAAATATATATACAGTTTCTTAGATTATTCAAAGTGTTTTCTGAAATTTCTGTAAAGATTGCTATCGTAGTATACGCGCAATGTCACTAACCAAATGTACAACATTTGAGAAAATGTAAATAAAAGAATCTTCACTTCCCATCAAGTAAAATGTGTTTTGCGCATCTTGGGGGTTAAACATTATTTTGTTTTTAATTTGATCTGCAAATTTTATAAAATAGCCCATTCTTTCAAAGCTTTGGTTTAGCATCCAACAAAGCAATGCATTCAGTGAGTTAAAGAAATCCAAAGACCTTTGCTATTATTTTGGCGATTGCTCCCTCAATTTTCTTTCATTATTAGTGAATACAGATACAATCTCTCAGTTCACTTCACTTTTGCAATCTTCCCTAATTCTACATTGGGAGAGCAATTTTCCTATAAGTATATGTGAAAATTACAAGTCAAGGTAAGGGTTTTTTTTTCCCTAGGATTTGCAAAGGCTTTTTTTTTTTTTTTATTGAGAAATGTCAATTGCTTGTTATGTTGCAGTCATTTGAACGGCTAGTCTCTTGGAACAAAGGGATCATTACAAATAATTTGTTATAAAAGCTTTTCTTTTTTATTTATACGTTTCGGAAGCCTTTGTCATCTGCTGACCTTTTTCAAAGTTGCAGTTTTACAAAAAAAATCCAGGAAAAGGGTTTTATTTCTTTTTGTCTTTAATCTAAGGGCACAATAAGAGTCTAAGTAACTGTATATGATACCACTTTAATCAACTTAATGCAGCCTTCTAGGCTATAGGCTTTGGAAAGAGTACAAAGAGACACTCAAATGTAAGCTTTCAAGTGGATGCTTTCACAGGGGTATTTGACAGAAAAACAACCACACAAAATAAAAAAATAGAGACCAAAAGGAGTCAACGGTATTGGATTGGTAGAAGTTGGAAGCGATGCTGTTGAGTTGTACATTTGCAAGTGCAGTGGCAAAAGCCAGCTGGTACCCTGGTCTACTGCAATTTCTTTTCTAAGGTCTTGCACTAGAGAAGTATGTAGTGATGGACTATAGTTTAGTTCAAAGGTTCTATCTCTTTATTCTAAAGTCCCATTGTGAATTCATAGGATTTAAAATATGTATCACTGTCCCTTTCATTTCTGCCTTCTAACAGATATCAAAGGAATAACATTTTTTTCCCCTACATCCCTAGTCTGTTTGAAATTTTGAGATGTTTGTACATACATTTTTTCTTGCATCACTTTCTTGCTTGAATCTTTGTGATTTTTCCCTCCTTTAAAATGGTTTGGTAGACATTTGACTATTATAAAGATTTTCCGCTTATTTATAAAGATGAAATATGTTTTTTTTTTTCTACTTACAAACCTGTCTTATTTTTCAATCGTGTTACAGAAAGGAAGAAACACCTAAAAGCGATGTTTTACAAGCTAAAGAATATCAAACACATAACATATATTGAGCTTATTTTTTCATATGTTATGGTTTAGTTCAATTCATTTTTCCAGTTTTTGATAACTGACTAAAGCATAATACAGTGTTTGTGTAAAGCAGCTTATAAACAGTTTATGTGGCGTTCCTCAACAGTTAATACGCAGAACACAGGATTTGGCCTTAGGTTTATTTTTAAAGGTGTGTAAAATAAATGTGACTTACATTAAAAGAAAGGCATTTCTCTCCTAAAATGTGTTTTCTGTTCTCAAAACATCCCTCTAATAAAAATGCATTATACCGTAGCATTTTTCTTATGTAGATACAGAGCTGCTAAGTGATAATGATGTGTGGTTTTGCATGTCCTCGTGCTTCTTGAGATATTTAATACATTCAGTATTACTACACTGATTTGTATAAATGCACAAAATGCTCACTTACATTATTCAGAGCCTCTAGTTTTGCTCTACTGTTTTAAAGGAACCTTTTACTACAGCAGACTGTCCTGGCACCATTCCAGAGTAAGTAGTCAAACCATTTAATGGTGGCTTGACAACTTACCTTGATCCTGTCGCGTCTCCATTACCATTGCCTGTGAGTGCTCAGCTGATGTTCTCAGCCAATGAGCATGGCCCTGCACCTCAGGGATTGGCTGACTGGAGTTTATTAAAAAAGTTCATTACAGAAGCTTCTGGCCAAAAGGGAGACAGCAGTAAGACCCGGGAAAATTGTCAAACCATTCTTAAACATTTTGACTGCTTACTCTAGGATTGGCAATCCTGACACTACAACCACTACAGCAAACTGTACTCATTAGAGTGCTTGGCGTATTCCTTTAAGTGTCCATAGGTTTCAAATTCCCAGGAAATGCTTAAAACCATGAGGAGTCACAACTTATCCTTCCTGGTAAAATACTCCACTAGGTAGTTTTCTTATTGTTTATAAATTTAGACGTGAGAAAAAAGAATTTACAACAAAATTTTCAGTTTAACCCCTTAAGGACCAAACTTCCAGAATAAAAGGGTATCATGACATGTCACACATGTCATGTGTCCTTAAGGGGTTAAATATATGTTTCACCACAATCAATTTTATAATGAATATGTGGATAGTTGATGTGAAAATAATTGAAAAGCAGCCTGCATTCAAGTGTACGATCCCAAAACACACAGTAAAATTAATCAAACGTCAATGATATGTATAGATAAATATATCATAATATATATGAAAAAATCTTGTTCTGTGTAGGTTAGCAACACAAAAAGTTAGAATGAGGATTAACACTTTATGAATGAAGATGTTAACACTTCCTTCTAGTTCTGCAGGGTACGCTCAGCAACACCAGTAAATAATTGGGAAAACAATAGTACAAAAAACAAACACTTGTCACATAATCTGGAACATCTCCAAAACTTCACAGAAATTAGCAGCAGTAATCAGGCAATGTGTGACAGGTGCTTAAAAAGCCACAAATTAACATGCACACAATAGTTTAAGAAAACTCTGCCTTTATGCAGCAATATGTGGAGTGTTAAATTACAACTTTGTATTTTTTATTCAATTAAGTATAAAAAGTGAATTATTTAATGATGTAATAATTTTGCATATCGCTTAAACAAATCAAAGATAAATTTTGTGTTCACGTGTGCATGTGAAGGCATGTTGTTTAGGCAGGATGATTAATAAAGTTCCCAGGTATCTTAGCAATGACCCTATCTAAGATTAATGTGAGTCCACAATATCGATATCTAGATCTAAACAGTGCTTAAATTACACCACAGACACCATAACCACTTCAAATTATTGAGGTGGTTATGGTGCATGGAGGCAGCAGGCGCCAAATCCCTCATCTTTGTTAAATGCTTTACTCACCTCAGCCTGCTTCCCGCCCCAATTATGAAAGATGGATGGTAGATATTTTTGTTCCACCTTGCGCCATACCAATTCAGACCAGAAATTGAAGCTATATATAAAAATATATATTTATTCATTTATAAATATTGTGGGAAATGGTTATACTACTTTTAAATTAAATTGTATCCTTGTTTGCAATATTCAATAGGATTTGAAATAACAGATAAAAAAAAAAGAAATCACAAATTACACAACAGTCGTATATAGTATGCACGGCAATTATATAAAATAAAAAACATCAAACTTGATGAGCTTACTTGTAGTTCCAGGAAACTTGACAGCATTTTCTAGTTAAATATGTTCCAAAAGTGCAACCAAGATATAAAACTAATACCTGCATTTGGACATAATGCTAATATATAGTAAATACAGTACCACCAAGACCAAGCATCTGTACAATTCACTGCACTGCAACCTACAAACAACAGTGAACTCAGTATAGAGCCTCCGCCCCACATATTTGGCTGTCAGAATGTAGCCATAGAGTTTGACCTGCAAAGATTGCTGTACAGTCGGGGAGCAGGGAAGAGCCATCAATTACATAGTTCTGAATTGAAAGTTATCAGACGGTTTATAGGGTAATTTTCAAAGCAATACAAATGAAAAGTCAGTCACTCTATACATGTTATTGAAATGGAAGGGGTTAACATTACATACCACCAAACATCACAAGATGTTAATGTTAAAAAATGCAAATATATTTATTTAAACTGAAATAACATGACAGATCAGAAATGCAGCAGATGGTCGAAAAATCCCAGCAGAAAATTGTTGCAAAATTGCATGACAAATTGTGAAGACTTAAAACTGCTTAAGAAAAACATAAATACTAGCTAAACCTAACGCAAATTCCCAGGAAAACACAAAATAAATGCTTATCTTAGCATCTGGTTTTTAATGCAGATGCTTACACAGTTTAAATAAGAAATGTGAGCTAGTATTAAATAGATGTTACAACAGTCTGCTGATGAATTACTATAGACACTGGTTAAAAATGTCATACTATACGTAAATACGAACAATGACTTACTAAACAATAAATTAAGTTGAAATGAAAACCAGTCTGTAAAATTTGCACTAAAGTTGAAGAGTAAAAAAATTCCGAGTTGGAATAATTTTTTTTTTTGTGTATCTCTTTTTAATTGAGACATATAGAATGATACAACACAACATCAGGTACTCAGCGGATCATCATGTCTTCAACAACATAAATGTTTAGTTGGGTGTACATTGCTAAGTGATGTATCATTTTTTTTTATATGAAATAAACAGGCTAAATTTTAAGTATAGTATGTGTCAGCTCAAGTGAGCTACCAGAGATCAGTCAGGAAAGCAATAAGGCAATGGTTTAAAAACAAACAAACAAAAAGTAAACATAAAGACTAAAATAAATGGCTTAGTAAATGAGGCATGGACATGTGCGACAAAATGTCCACAGGAGACTCGATTCAGCCAAAACCTTCAAGGTATGATATAGTCCTGCTGCGATCTCGCTGCCAGTAGACTCCACAGTCCCATCTTGTGTGACTATGCGGTGTGACGAGAGGAACGAGGCTGAGACCACGACAGCTCTTGAGGTGGACTTGCTATGAGGGCAGGTATGAAGTAGCGTCCTGGAGGGCAAAAACCCACCAGAGGGTCCCGCACAGCCTTCTCCAACTTGCTCCCGTGCGAATCGGGCCCACCTCAGGACTAGAGCCAAAAACCCTGCATTTGGATCCTGATTGGTAAACTCCTGGCTGGTTCACGTTTTTGTTCCTTCCTAGCAGGTTGTGTCAGAGAGTGGGCCAGTTTAAGCCAGAAGTCTGCGAATATCGCATCAAGCTTTGAGTGAACGTCCGCTGACTACCTGGTGTAGGTAGCTGGTTATGCGCCATCGGCCATTTTAGAAGAGACTCCTATTCTGCATGGTAGAAAAGCCATGTAGTGGAGTCTTGGGTTAGCATCAGGTGTAGGTTCCACCAGGATCACTCCCACCGGTCCAGAGAAACAGGGCAATTTCAGAGAAGGGCTACTAAACTGCTTCATGGATTCCAGGGTAAAACTTACCAGGAAAGGTTAAAGGATCTTAACATGTATAGCTTGGAGGACAGACGAGACAGGGGGGATATAAGATAAACATTTAAATACATAAATGGGATCATCACAGTAAAGTAGGAGACTCTATTTAAAAGAAGAAAAACTACCACAACAAGAGAACATAGTCTTAAATTAGAGGGGCAAAGGTTTGAAAAAAATATCAGGAAATATTACTTTACAGAGAGGGTCGAGGATGCATGGAATAGCTTTCCAGCTGAAGTGGTAGAGGTTAACACAGTGAGGGAGTTTAGGCATGCTATAAGATAAGGCCAGGGACTAATAAGCGTATTTCGAAAATTGGGCATGCTAGATGAGCCGAATGGTTCTTATCTGCCGTGACATTCTATGTTTCAGAAAAACAGCACCTACTGGCAGAATTCGCAGTTTCCAGGATTAAAAAAAGTCAAAGAAATCAGCTTTTGTGAGCTTAAAACTGTTCTGTCTCTGCTCCCCAGCGCGCAGTTTAATGAGACCGGGGCCGTAATATGACGTCAGCAGACCTCCCCCAGCGGCTGCCATCAGACTTCCCCCAGCGGCCGCCATCAGACCTCCCCCAGCGGCCACTAGCAGACCCAGCCGGTCACTCACAGGTAATATGTGTCACCCTGTCAGTGTGAGTGTGTGTGTGTGTGTCTGTCTGTCATGGTGTGTGTCTGTGTCATGGTGTGTCTGTGTCTGTATCATGGTGTGTGTGTCTGTGTCATGGTGCGTCTGTGTCTGTGTCATGGTGTGTGTGTCTGTGTCATGGTGTGTGTGTATCTGTGACATGGTGTGTGTCTGTGTCATGGTGTGTCTGTGTCATGGTGTGTGTAAGGGTGCTGTTAGTGTGTGCTGTGTGTGTGAGGGTGCTGTGTGTGTGAGGGTGCTGTGTGTAAGGGTGCTGTTAGTGTGTGCTGTGTGTGTTTGTGTGAGGGTGCTGTGTGTGTAAGGGTGTTGTTAGTCTGAGGGTGCTGTTAGTGTGTGTGTAAGGGTGTTGTTAGTGTGTGCTGTGTGTGTGAGGGTGCTGTGTGTAAGGGTGTTGTTAGTGTGTGCATGTGTAAGGGTGCTGTGTGTGTAAGGTGATGTTAGTGTGAGGGTGCTGTTAGTGTGTGTGCTGTGTGTGTAAGGGTGATGTATGTGTGTGTGCTGTATGTTTGTGTGTAATGTGTGGGGGCCGTTTAGTTAATATCCACCCTCCCTTCTTACCTTATGTAGGGAGGGGGGACCATGCTCCTGCCTTCCCTGGTGGTCCAGTGGAGAGTGAACTCTAGCCTGCGGGGCTAGAGTTCACTCTCGCGAAATCTGAGCTTTGCCGCGGTAACCGCGGCAACGCTCCGACCGTGCGAGAGGAACCCGGGGTAGCTGCTGACAAGAGCTCCCCAGGTCCTCTCCTGCCTCCCTCCCTGCCTGTGGGTTGGTGAGGGAGATCTTTGATCTCCCTCACCTGCCCATGGAGGGAGACACATAGCGTGTGCCGCGGGGATAAGGGTGTGCCCAGGCACACCCGGCACACCCGTGCGCACGCCTATGTATATATATATATATATATATTACTCAACCATCTGGGGTGGCAAGACATTGCCTTACATATTACATATGGCAATATATGGTGCAATGACTTATGGGGCTGGCATAGATTTTCTTTCCAGGGTTGCTTTGTATCCCCAGTCCGGCTCTGAGTGTGTTTAACTATTGAATCTATTCTTGGCAGTTGTCTAGAACCAAGCAAACAGCTAAGCAATCGCCTTACACAAAAATTCTCACTACATTTGGCCTTCCATTTAAGAAAAGAAGGGGGGGAAGTAAAGAGACCAGTATCCACTCTCCATACCCCCACAGTGGGGCTTTGAATGAAATAAATAAAGCATGGGAGAAATAGTGTCCCCCCTGTGCCCTCATCATGTGGCTGTGATTTACTAATAATGCGGAGGGGGAGAATAGTGTCTCCCCACTGGCCAAGGGTGGGTTCTAATAATAATGAATGGGGGTCACATTGTCCACATCACCACCAAACTGTGGTCAGTTAATTATTTTAAGTAGAGGCAGGCCAGGACTGGCCATCAGGCAAATTAAGCAAATGCATGGTGCATAAGTCTTGTATAAAACTTTAATTGTGCAAATAGAATAAAAAAATAAAATAAAAAAATATAATATGTAATGTAATAGTCACTGGGGGGGATAGGCAAAGTCTGTGTCCATATCAGTGTAAAAAGTTGCATCAGGTGTGCTTGAGACAATGCCTGTATTGCATATTTGGGCTGTTGTGAGAGATTCTATTCAGGAGGTTGAAATATTTTGAAACTGGAGTAGCCATTATTAGTTGCATTTTCAGTTGAACTTGGAAAAAACACTTGAAGCATTCTTTGTGTATAGCTATTTCAATTGCTTTTGTTTGATTTGATTATTGCAAACAGCTAAAAGTCTGTACATGATTACAGTAAACCTGATTTCAGTGTGGCGGTTGAATAAGTTTGATTACAGCTTGTTACATATATATATCCTATCTACTATATACACACACATTACACCTTCTGCACTTACACACACTCTATACTCCACACACTCTGTAACCCCTATATGTACACATTACACTCCTGCATGTACACACAAGCACACTTTATACCCCCTTATATACACACATAATACCCCTGCACTTATATGCACAAACACACTACACATGCTCAATATTATCTATAAACACAAATATTACACCCCCTGCACTAACATACACTACACATAATCTATACCCCTTATTCACACAACAGATTCCCTATGTATTTACACACTCTATATACACACACACACACTACCCTATTATGGGGATGTAGTATATGCATCTGCACCACAAACTTACCTACATAAACTTAATACATTGTATAACTCATTCTGCCACTTTGTGCAACAATGTAATTACATGACCCACCATTGTGACATGCTAAAAGAACTAAACTGGCAGTTTTCAAGCCTTGTTTTTAAGAGCTTTTCTGGGAAGCTCCCACCCTACCTTAGCAGAATGCTCTCCCCGGCTGTTCCCACCTTCTATAACCTCCGATCCAGTACCAGCACTTTATTTTGTCTACCTCAATGCAAAAAGAAAGCGGCTCGATCCTCCTTTTCCTACAGAGCACCGCAATTATGGAACAACCTGCCACACACTTTCAAATCTTCCCCAAGCCTAAAATCCTTTAAGAGATCCATCTCTACATATCAGAATGCACCTGTCATGGTTGATTATATGTTTCTTATATGTTCTATGTTACATTTTGTATATATTGTGTATTAACATTGTTTTTGTATTTTATTGTACCCTATTGTAGCAATGCAATGTTTTGTGAACCCAGGACATTCTTGAAAAAAAGAGAAATTTAAATGTATCCTGTGGCGGACCGCCTGGCCCCTGATCAGGTGCCTCTGCCAATTGATGCTCCTAGTGCTCACTGAGTACTCCAAGCACTCCACCAGACACCATCAGCACTGTAGTCCTCACTTCCAGCATTACAGCTTTGCTGGGGCCTCGCTGTCCTCCTCCCACACTGGACCCAAGAGCAGGGGAGTATCATGATATAGCAATCCCCACAGAGGATAAAGCTGTTCCCCCCACACATGAAACAAGGCTCTATGTTGAGATTAGGCAGGAACTCGTTTAATGGTAGCCACAGCTGGCCTTTTATGCAAGTCCCCATGCAAGGGGCCCTCCCTCCTGGACCTGAGAGTAAATCACAGTATAAACAATTACACAACCACATTGGCTCTCAGATCCAAGAAACTCCCATACACAATCAGATAATCCCTTTCTTTTGTACCTGGGAGATAATTGAGTTAAGGACTGTACTAACTTAATTAGCTCCTGCAGAAAAACACACATTTTTACAAAACCCCCAAATACCTTTAAAACATATAAAACCCCCACAAAAGTTACATCCCGTGATAGCCCCGATCTGGGTGAACAACATATCCAAAAATCACCTAGATTGGTTCAGGGGTTAAGGAATTTACTGGAAGTCATAGGTTTGGCCGACCGCATGCATGGTCCCATGCCCAAATCAGTTCCATAGAATCACGGCTAAGTGCCTCTGGGGACTGACCGGGAACCGCAAAGTCTTCCTGACAGTTCCATAGAATCGGGGTTAATTCCCCCTGAAGTCTATTTGTGGTTTTGTTCCATGCAAATGGCCACCAGTGAGTTGCTGACCTGGTCCATAGTCTTTTGGCAGGAGGCTGGCAAGTAGGCCCCTAAAAAAAGCCTGTGGTGAGGTTCTGTTCACCACATATCCTTCCTGGTAAAATATTTTATAAACAAAGTAATAAATAAGATCCCCTAAAAACATACATACTATATCCCTATACACACTATACACCCCTTAAACATACACTACACCACCTACGCAAACACTATATCCCTATAAACAAACTAGACTCCTATGCACACATGTATACTAAACCCCCTATACAACATTGCCGCACTTAAACACACACCTATACACACATGTGCACTACAACCCCTATATGCATAAACACACTATAGTTCCTAGATACACACAAAATGCAACTTTCAGCATCCCCTTGAAACACACAGACACAGAGTACAGCCCTTACATGCACACACAACACCCCCTAGGCCTACACACTCTACAGGCCACTTTAAACATGCACACATACTTTTTACAGCCCAGAAACACACTACACACCAAGCCACACATAGCATGCCACAAACAGACCCACAGCACACCATAACCCAGTATGCCACAAACAGAACCAGAGCACATTATAACCCAGTATGCCACAAACAGAACCAGAGCACATTATAACACAAACAGTCTCCTCTCCACACCTGCAGTCCTACAGACAGCCTCTAAAGACATACAACACCACAAGGAGCATTCACGCATATGCACAACACACTTTAACGGCCTTTTGTTCTCCCACTATTGAGCACAGTCGGTGCATGTTTACTTTGCACAAACATCCAGAAAATTTACTTCATCCCAAAGCACTGAATGTTCTGTAGGGGCATCACACTGACATACTCATTTGGGGGGACGAGCGGGGGACCGTGCTTGACATTGGTGATGATATAAAAGGCCCCCTTTCTTCTTTTAAATATACTCTCCTTCTTTACTGTTTAGATTCCCTTTATGTATTTAAATGTTTCTATCATATCCCCCCGTCTCATCTTTCCTCCAAGCTATACATATAGAATCCTTTAGCCTTTCCTGGTAAGTTTTACCCTGCAATCCATGAAACCGTTTTGTAACCCTTCTCTGAACTCTCTCCAAAGTATCAATATCCTTCTGAAGATACGGTCACCAGTACTGCGTACAATACTCCAGATGAGGTCTCACCAGTGCTCTGTACAATGGCATGAGCACTTCTCTCTTTCTACTGCTAATTCCTCTTCCCAGGGGCGTACCTAGAGCATTTGGCACCCGGGGCGGATTCTGTTTTTTGGCACACACCCCTATCCCTCACACCCATTAAATTGTAAAAAACACCCGCCAAATTTTTTAAATGTTTTAATTTTTAAAAATTGCACAAATGTGTAAACTTTGTAAAACCCATGTTCTGTCCACCTTCTACAAAACCCCTGTCCTTCTCCCATTTTACAAAACCCCTGTACCGCCCCCTTCTACAAAACCACCCTATACCTCCCTTCCATTAAACTCCTGCACCCCTTCACAAAAAACCTGCACCCCCCCTTTCATAAAACTCCTGCACCCACAAAAAAAACCCTGCCTCTCCCTCTAAAGTTCCTGCTCAGCCCCTTACAATAGAATTCATTGTTTTACACAATATTAGCAACAGTTTTCAGAGTCCAATCTTCACTCACATTGATGATGTCACGAACTCCGGTACCAAACACGATGACAGAACTCAGACACTGGAAATGCAGTACTGGTCCTTAGAGTGGCCACACAGAGAGAAGTCAGACTACAAGCCAAAGTCAGAGGGAACCAGAGAGACTGAATAATCAATAAGACAAGCTGAGGTCAACGGTCAGAGAAAGCAGGATAAACGGTGAGACAAGCCAAAAATTCAGTAACCAGACAATCAGACAAATGGACAGAGAATACTGCTATTGGGCTATCAAAAGACCACAAAAGGGCAAGGAGACATGGGAAAGGTAAGTATAAATACACTTAGGTTAACTCTGATTGGCTGATTTCCAAGCATAGTTGTACTTCCCACTTTGATTAATGACGTAATTTTTGTCCACGGGTGAGTGATTCGGGCGCCTATTTACACACGCCGCACGCAAGTGTCCAACTTGCCGCCAGGGGGAGCAACTGTGGGTGGTGTGCGAGCATCAGAAGCAATCACTCGCGGCAAGGTAGGAGAGAGGCTGCTGTGAGTGGCGCGTGGCTGCCGCGGGCCACCGCTCGTGGAGCCCTGACAGATGAAACTCTGGAAATCAAAATGTTGCTCCCTGCAGCTGCTGCACTGGAGTCTGACCTCAAAACAACACTATTGCTGTGGCGCTGCCCGCTCCTAGTGTCAAAGTGGATTCTTCCGCTACTGCTGAAACTCCGTGAAGGTGGACAAGCGGTGCATGTTGATGTCATGTTGGTACGATGTTGGACGCCTCCACACTCCTTCCACTGCTCCTCCAAATAGTGCTGCCTAGCCGCAGCCCTTGCAGCTTGCAGTATAATAATGGATGAATCATGGCACTGGCAGTCATGACACTGATCTAGTTAGTGGCACCTTTGCCCGATCTAGTTAGTGGCACCTTCCCCACTATATACTGATATTTACCTTATACCAACCCTCTTGTTTCATGGGCTTGCCACTTACGGAAAACGGGACTCCCCTCTCTCTCCAATGTTTTCAAGAGAAAGGATACATGCTCCACCAAGATCCTTGCCTATGCGAGCCATTCACTATCTCTCATGTTAGCAAGTGTTCAGATTAATTGTACTGCTAAAATGTTCCCCTTCTCCCCCTCTCTGCCTCTCCCCCAGGGTTATGGGGTATATTTACAAAGCAGGAGCACAACGTCTAAACGCACACACTGTAGGGAACATGCTCCTCATATGACCCAGTTTGGCAAACTGAATCACAACACTACTATTGTACTATAAGTACCTTCAGACTAAATGCTCATAGCAACGACAAACCCATCTGCTATAAGGCCATACCCCTATGACTAAGCACTAGCCCCACCACCCAAAACCAATTTCCCTCAGCTCATGGCCCAGTGCCAAACTGTGTTAGACACACTGTCTGTTATGCTCTATCAAATGTGTTTGATGACATGCATATGTTTTTCTTCTGTAACGCTTTTTATTGAGACCATGGCCTGAGTCAAAAATAAAGAATACAAAAAAAAGAAAAAAAAAAAAGAAACAAGAACTAGAAAGGTCATGTTGCATTGTGTTGGCCAAGCTTCTGGCACACTTTTGTCCTATTATCTTAATATCTATATATTTTTTAATTTTGACTTGTTTTCTAAATGCTACACCTATTTTTGCCTTTACCAACAAAAACAATTGTTTCCCTTTGTCAAAACTTCTGTTTATGTTGCAGACACTTAAACCCAGCAGATTAGCAGAAATTGTCTCTGTTCTTTTAAGATTTTGTGATTTTAATTGAATCGTGTTTGCTTGTCACAGATATTCTACTACAGCCTTGTTAGTACGAACTGTTTCTCCTGGAAGCAGCTTATAAAAAAAAAAAAAAATACAACAGTTTTATAAAAGGTGTTGAACTTTTCAAATCTGACAAAAAGGGTTCAATTGCAAAATAACTGGTTCTTGCTCTTCATTCTACTGTGGATGCTAAATCATTGAGTGTAACAGAAAACCAGCATCTGTGATACTCTAGAATCTATTAGTCTACCACAATGTAATTACTCCTTGTTATTTCTTGACATGAATTTGTCCTACTTGTATTAAAGATTTGGGAGTTAGAATAACATCTTTTCGCCTAGATGGAGACTGACTCTTGAGTAAACGGCTCTTTCATTGCACACAAAGTCAAGAAAGTACATACAAAAATACACACTAATTGATGACTTTCAAAGAAGCGCTTGAATGTCTCAGTTCTATTAAATTGGACATCTTGTGCTTTAAATTAGCCTCTTCATCGAGAACATCAGAATGAATACTTTGTGCGTCAATCATTAAGAACAGTATTTGATTCATCAAGATAATGATGACGGATTCTACCTCTCTTTCCTTTTTCAATGATGAACGATATGTAGTTTTTTTTATTTTTATTTCTGTGTTTTTATTTTCTTTTTTAAAACAGCAATAAATATCAAATTAGAAGATAAGATTTGGCTTTGCAGATATTTGTTTCTGAAACATTTTTCTTAAACAACTTTTTCAAAGAATTGTTTTTGAATTTTTTTACAAGTGCATATTTATTCATATTGAACACTCATAGACTGTGTTTTGACAGCATCGTAAGAGATGCAATCTCTGCTACTATTAAAATGAATCATCATGTAACATCGCGTGATGAATCTTAATAGCATATTCAAAAATATAAAGAGACATGTTCAATAGGAACTCTTCTGTGCACTGGTTTTAATACAATTTTGGAACTGAATGCATCTGGCAGGATGCGTATTTGCATATTATCATTTACTTGCTTATTTGTAAGTGAATGAAAATTTTTAGTATTATTTGCCCACTGACCATGCTCAGCAATCCAAATGTAACCTATAGGGCAACTGGTCAGCCCTTCTCAGCCAGCCACCACATTAAAAAAATAAGTAAAATAAATAAATAAAAAGCCTAAGTGGGTCAATTAGCGCCCCATAATACATAATGATACCATGCTCCAGGTGTGTGCATATCAGCTAAATATTTAAAACTAGTGACCAGGCAGCTATTGCTGTCCAGTCACTAGAATGACACATACTCATTTCAAAAAGGCCTGTGAAATAACATGCAGAATATAGCCACTCCTGTACCCCCACCTTTGGGCATTAGATAGGGGACATTAAACAGTTATGGAATGAGGGCATATCACTATCCACCCACTTCCCCCATCTGTGGCCAACAGGAGGGAGCTAATCTAATATAAAGGAGGAAACTAGTGTTCTCCCTCTGGCCCCACCCATTGGTGGCAGATGGCATAGTAAAAATATTTAGGAGACAGGAAAGGGAGACATCCATCTATTGGTGGAGAGGTGTTCACCCCCTCATTGTTTAATTATTTAGAGACCCTACCCATTCCCCATATGTGAGGGCTGGGGGGACACTACGACATTAAACATTATAATTTAGGGCCTCGACCAGAGACCAATGGGTGGAGGCAGGTCCCAGGTCATTAGGTCACCCCCCCAGAATATTATTATTATTAGATTAGGAGTTAGGGGATCACAAGGTTTCCAGGGGGTAAGAGGTATCTTTCCACCGAGCAATCTTGCCATGCACAAGCCTATTAGTTATCTGTTAGAGTGCAGTAGAGTACTTTGTATTGAAACCAATTTATATCTCATTTCTTCCTGCTTAAACAGTTACACAACTTGCCTTTTTCTGTGTCTAAAAATGACGGCCAAAGATATTGTTACTAGTTATATTGTGACTTTCTGTGTAAATGAGCTGGCCCTTCAAACTTTCCTGACGCAAATCAGCACTGCAAAATTAAAATCCATACTGGGTTATTAATTAAGTGAAAATTCAGAGTGAATTTCAAATTTAAGGACACAATAATTGAACTGGAAGCACAGCTGGATTGAAGAATTTTCCCAGTCTAGCTATTTTAGCTTTAAATGTAAGGGTCTGAAATCTAACGCAGCATCAAATGATGGCTTGCTCACATTCATCATAGGTACCATGACATAGATAAGCTGAAACAACACTATTAAAATGTTATATCTGTCAGTACAGATATTGTTCTCAAAGAAGTGTAGCAATATGAAAAAAATGGATCCTCCCAAATTATCAACCTTTTCTGATTTTTGTTGCTTTTTATGCCCTTACTAAATATTTTTCCACATTGCTTTTCTTACTTAAAGACAAGTTTTAACTTCAAGTAAAAAATATAACAAAAGGAATCGCGTAGAGCCCAACAGTCAAGTGTTCATCAAAGATTTATTCTGTTCAAAAAGTTAAGATTCTGCTTCAAAAATAGCAAAACTTTAAAACTTACAGCATTTTTTTTATGCTGGCTTGCTTCACTGAGATATTGGTGAAGTGATGTGTTGCTTCTGAGTCTACAATTTCTTTTGCCATAATCTTTTCTGCCTCTCTTAGTAACACTTACATTAGGTTTTTATGCCGCAGTATATTTTCTCTGTGTTATAAAGATGTCCTTTTCTATAGTCTTACCAATCTCGCTGCTCAGTTCCATCCAGTGGCTAGTGCCTTAGACATGATTTATTCATTCTTGTAAGTACTCTGCTAAGAACAAGTGCAAAAAAAAATGCGGATTATGTCCACTTGAGATTCCTTCCCTCTTGCTTGCATTCTTTGGTGTGTACAGCCAAACAATTCTACTCCAAGACAGTCACTATCAAATTAAATCCAGTCCTTGGTACTTTTTCATTGCGGATCCTTTCTCCGCCTACTTTCTTCCAAAGCCTAGTGTTCCACCAAAGTTCACAGTAATTTTTTTTGGTTTTCATCCTACTATTCCTTTTATCATTCTATTCCAATTATGTTCCCATACTATTGCCTCGGAATAATAACTACTTGGTCTGATTCTAACATGTTCTCCATCTTTACCATTTATTTTTCCATTATAGTGTCTTAAATCAAGTCTTACTTTAAATACTAACTGCAAATATAGCCATGGAATCAAGCATAACTCGATCTTTTTGTTGTACTTTTTAATAAAATTTTCTGTAAATAAAAAACGATGGCTTGTTTCTATGCTTGTTGTGTTGAATAATACCCTCTAACTGCTATATAAAATGCCAGGTTAAAGGTACAAAATTCTTCTAACTCGTTTTTTTAAAATTCTTTACTTTTGTTGTGCATGGATAGTAAAACAGGCTTGCAATGCCACAGCAGCTATTGCTAGCATTTCAAAAAACATAAAGAGACAATTGCATGGTGAACCAATGGTGTGACATTCAAGGATATTTACACAATTAATTAAAGGGATATAGAGCTCAAGATACATGCCTATCTATTAAACCAAAGAAATGCGCACATAAAGCTAGCTATCTAGACATGGTGAATGCTGTTTTGTAAAAGAGGTTGAACATGCTGAACCGACAAAATAACTTTAGTGCTACTGGCTGATATGCTTAATAAGAAAAGTAAGTAAAAAGGATTAAATTCCTTGCAAGTAACACAGTAGGGTGGCTAGAATTAAGCAGGATCTCTGCTGTCAGTGTGTCTGTAACTTATCCAATACCATATGTATTCCATAGTTCACAGACCATCTCCCAGGCCAGCAAGTGATCACTTTCCTCCAGAATACAGTCCTGAAAGGCTAGCTGGGCTGCATGTAGTCGTTCCATGATCTGCCTGCTGCTGGATTCTTCTATCCCCCAAGCTCAGACCCCAAGGCCCCATTGAGAAGTCAGAGTCCTGGGTAGATGAAGAGCGAGGCCTGTGCTTGGGCTGGGCAGATGATAGGTTGCACCCTGGCAGTCATGATTTTGTGTGAAGGGTGTTTCTGTCATTTTTGGGACCTTTTCCATGGCTACCTTGCATCAATCAAGCCCACCTAGAGCACTTTGGGAGACTCCTTGGGTGTTGCAGGGACTCTGCCGATGCTCATTGAATCTGTTTATACAGACTGGGATGCTGAGCTGTAGTGGGCAGGGATGAGAGAAACGTGGGATCTCCACCATGATTTCAACAGCCTTGAGAGCTTCACCCCTCAGTCCTGCCTTGACCAGAGAGCTTCCCAGACATGGATTGGATCACCACCACCAGATAAAGGTGAGGGATAATGGGACACTTGCATGATAAGGGATGCTTCTGGGCACCCCTGGGCTGGGAGGATGGTTGCATTTCCCGCCTGTGGTGCACTATGCTGCGTTTGCTGTGGTGTGGCAAGTGAGCCTCTTTCGGGGTAGACTACTGCTGCACAGCATGTCAGGTGGGTTAAAAAGCAGTAACCACTCTAGATTTGTCCTGAAGTTAGCTTAGTGCAGATTGCGTATTTTGGCAGGATTGTGGATGAGCTCAGTTGAAACACGTCTCTCCACCATGACAGTCAGGCCCAACTCCCATCTTTTGACTCATTTTGATGAACTCATTTTGAGTAAGTAGTTGTTTGTTGTTTCAGTGTGCACAAAGTATGCACAAAAACCTCAGTTTCTCAGTTTTAAGACAAAGAGTTTTCTACAATTTCAAAATAAAAGTTTTAACTTACAAATCAAAGAGCTTCACCATATTGGACATATGTAATGTGTGTGCACTTGTACAGGTGTATTTTGGTTAACTCAATATTTGGAAAATCCTGGGACAATATCTCTGGAATTAACACTTTTGAATAAGACATTGAAAAAAACTGTAAGCGTGTTAACTTATTTTCCTGAAATTCTCTGTTTTCCTTTAAATTTGTAATAAAGTTTTAACAGTTGACATCTTAATCAAGTTCAGATAAGGCAAAGCCAAGGCAAATATTGCACATTAAGAGGATAGAAACATTGTTGTATTTCTCCTCTTCTCTGAATGACTCCTCTATGCAGACTGCCAGACCATTTTAGTTTTTACAGTTATAATTTTAATAGGTGGATGTGATGACACTATGTCTTATTTTGGAGCATTGTAGTAGTTTGACTGTTGAATTATTTATTGTGCCACCATTTTTTTTTTAACCAGTTTATGTCAATGTTCATGTAAACAACTGTTTTTTTTGTATTTTTGCTTACATAGACATTGCATTTTTTTTCTGGGCATATTGTAAATCTGATATGTGCCACTATAATTGAACCCCCAAATTATACTCACTTTTTTGAGTAAAACTCTTGTGGAGCTACAGTTCCATATAAGAAACCTAACTATTTCAGTTTGTACAGTTATAATTTTGATACATATATTTGATGGACCATGTCCTCATTTTGGAGCATTTAAACAAAGTACCTCGAACAAGCATACCATTTGTAAAAGTAGGCACGACGGGTATGTAATATGGTATATTGTACGGCAATTTTTTGCCAGTTCCCTAATAAAAAGCAAGGAAAGGTGCATGGCATACTCAGTTCTTGATATAGAAGTTGGTAAACGGTTCATGGCAGACTTATTCCTTCATGGGTCCTTAAGGGGTTACAGGGAACTAAGATGAAGGTGTCCATTTTCACAATAATGTATTTCGACATTTAATTTTATTCCTCAAATGTAATTTTATTTTTTATACCTTGCAAGTACATATTTGTTATCTATAGAGATAAGTAAATATGTTATTAAAATCCTCAGCGGCAACAGTTCCATTTTATAGACAGAAACTCAGATTCTCTGTACGACTGTTTGATGTTCATAGACGTTGTGTGCTGGAGTTCTGTATATGTGAACACATGTACTCATGGAGGCTTACAGGGAGTGCAGATTGAAGTGTTAAATAGATAGTGTTCTATGTCAGTGTCTGCATTGTATACATCTTCAGGGGTCATGTTTTCCAGACCTTCCATGAGATTAATAAAGCTTTCTTTATTACTGGGTGTTTCAAGCACTCTAGGGATCTTCCCTATATTCTCATGTTCCTGTAGAGGAATGTATGTAGAATCTGCGAGTTTCAGAACAAATCTGTTTAAGTCTTGAAAAACACAGAGGTCTATGGGTTTCATCCAGGGATCAAAGGGCAAGTCCTTTAGTAGAGGAAAACATATCATATGAGTGGAAAACAGATTAAATTGAAAATACTGTCAGTAGCCGAGAATGTCTTTTTTAGACACTCAGCTTCAAGTATTAACTATTAAATCTTCTGTTCCATTTCTAGCCATTTGTAATTCAGAAATAAACAATGTGCTCAATTCTAGTATGGCTAGAAGTTAGAAGAAATTGTGTATCTAGATACTTCATGGGTACGTGATGTTCTGGCGGATGTGTGGAAAACTCAAGTTGCACGTTGATACACCAAGGTAAGGTAAATGCTTGTTAACACAGAACTGTGAATTTTATTTCAGACTTTGCCAATAAAATAAACCAATGTCACTAACCAAAAAACACCAGATAAGTTGGTAACACCTTGATTGTGTTTATGTGGGACTCTTGGATGTTATTGGAAGGAGTGGAGAGGAGGCAGGACAGTTTTAGATGAGAACCTCACATTAAGTATACATACAGCAGACATTATATATAAATATATATATATATATATATATATATATATATAAATGTGAAAGAATGAGGCATATGGAAAGGAAGTAGGATGGTTGAAAGGGCAGTCTTTTTTCAGACAAGACTGTATTAAGAGCTGGTTGTCCATGGGCAGGAAAGCAGATGGAGGGATAAATACTGAGGAGTCCAGGAGGTACTGTGGGCCTTGATTGTTTAAGGCTTTGAAGGTTAGCAGGCCAATTTTAAAATATGTTCACCATTTAATTGGAAGCCAATGCAGGGAGTGGAGAACAGGTGTTATGTGGCAGGAGCGAGTTTGATTGGTTAGTAGTCTGGCTGCTGCATTTTGTACAGTCTGAAGGCGATGGAGTTCTTTTTCTGGGAGGCCCAAGTAAAGTACATTTCACTAATCTAGCCTAGAGGATGCATAGATTAATGTTGGCATATCATCCGGTGGAATTAAGTGTTGCATCCTAGCTACGTTTTTCAGATGAAAGTAGGCAGATTTTATTACAGAGGTAATCTGCAGTTTAAATGATAGTCCAGAGTCAATCATCACTCCGAGGTTTTGTACCTTTGATGAACTGATGAGTTCAGAGCCTCCAAACTATAGGCCAGTTGGGTGCTCATGGCATATTTTTGTTGCCCGGGGTCCCCTCACCAAGAGTAACTCTGTTTTGTCCACTTTAAGCCAACTAGCATTCATCCATTCTATGAGGTCTGCTAAGCAACTGTTGATATCTGGAGCAAAGGAGAAGTAGAATTGTGTGTCATCAGCGTAACAATGATACCTTAGGCCATGTCACCTAATAATGTCCCCCAGTGGTAGCAAGTAAATTGCGAATAGCATGGGAGACAAGATAGATCCTTGTGGAACTCCGCAGGCCAGTTCTGTTGGTGCCGATGAGCTTGATCCTAATGTTACTCTCTGTGATCTACCAGTGAGGAAAGATTTAAACCAGTTAAGGACTGTGCCTCCTACACCACAAATGTGCTGCAAGTGCTCTACTAAAATTCTATGGTCGGGGGCGTAGCCTGCGCTCGAGCTGCATGGACACGTAAGGACAGAGCTCCCCAGCTGACGGCTAATAAAGCACTAATACATAGCTATTACCCAGCACGAAACCACCCAAAAAGCTAATATTTCCCTCATGGCACAGAGAGGATCTCGGAAAACGGTGGAGACTAAGGAGAAACACTCCTTTTTCGCCGCAAAACCGACAGGCCAGAAGGCGCCGGCCCAGCTGCAACAAGATGGCGATGGGAACGGGGACGACAGGGACCTGTCGAGACCACACTGCCCACAAGACACTCTCCAAATCCAGGGAGAGCTCCTCCAAAAAATGCTCGACGAAGTGGCTATGAAAATCCAGGCCACAGTACACTCAGCTATAGCCGAGCTCAGACATTATGGACCTTGGCAACCGCACATCCCACATTGAAAATGAAATGGCCGACTATGTAGCAGCACATAACAGCATGGCGCAACGGCTATAAGACATGGAGGTGCGGTTGAAAAAACAAGAAACTAAATGTATGGACCTGGAGGACAGGTCCCGGAGCCAGAACTTAAGGGTCAGAGGGATACCTGAAGAGGTCCCAACAGCCGACCTCGTGGCCTTCCTAACAGGCCTATTCCAAGCCCTGGTACCAGACATCACTCCCAATATGCTACTGCTGGACAGGGCACAGAGGGTGGCGAAACCACAACACCTTCCTGCAGCCACCACAAGGTCGTCTATACAAGGGATGTACTCACCAAGGTACACTATTTCCATGAGAAAGAGGCCATCCTGTGCTCCAAGCGTCCACAACAAGACCTTCCGGAACAATTCCGGCCCATACAAGTCTACGCGCATCTCTCTGCAGAAACGCTGAGGCAGAGGCGAGTATTCAAATATATCACATCAGAATTAAGGAACAGGAACATCCCGTACAGATGGGGATTCCCGATAAAACTGCTGGTTTTAAAGGAAGGCAGGACGCATACTGCAATGGACGTTGCCGCGGGTACCTGCCTGCTGCGAAGCTGGGGTATCGAGACTCCCACAACAGGAGCTACGCTTAACCACCCAGCGGAGATCCAGCCGGGATGGAAGACAGCTAAGAACACTAAAACAGGGCGAGCACACACGGCCAAGTAACAGATCTGCCAGACGGCCAGGAAAACATCGCAAACTCTCTAAAGTCACCACACAGACATTGCAGATACTAGAGACCCTATGGACTCAAGGGTAACAGTTTCCACGGATATCACCTGACTGTGGGTAATATTCACGCTCTGGTATGGGTATGTGATATGGATAGACAGCAGAGGCCTAAACTTAAGTGGGGGGGCACATACTGTTCAGAATAGGAAAAAAAATAAAAATAAAAATAAATCAGGGGGCAATAATAGGAGGGGAGCTGGGCAACCAGATGCCCAAGAAATAGGCAGGGGGGCACGGCCTCCTGGAGGGGTTGTGAAGTCCCCATCCAGACTCATCTCACACCCAGAGTATGCTACTGCCATATACTCTCACCCCCCCCCCCAAGTTAAGAACCCTTACCTATAACTCATAGAAGTTGCCCCTCCCAGGCAGCGATGCGGCCCGAAAACAGATTGGAGACCCATAAGAGAGGGACCATATAAAATAAATAAATATATAATAACAAAAAAAAAACAAAACAAAAAAAACATATATCTATATAATAATTGAGAGGTTTCACCAACTTAAATATGCCACTTCATATCAGGAATTAAACACACTAAACGAAGGCGTGGGGACCTCGGCCAACTGAGTGTCCGGGCTCGGACCGGGATCTATACTCCCCCAGGGAGGTCATAGCTAGTGGGAGAAACTAGCAGGGAAAAACTTACTCTCCACTTCCCCTCGCTCTCTTAGTGGGGGACAATGTTGTATTTATGTTTTTGTATATATGTTATGCGTTTGTTTAATTTGGCAATGTATATGATCACACGGGTCAGCAAACTTCCTCGTCAACGCAAGGACCCCGATGCATTCAAACACACAGAAGGGAACTCTCAACCCCAGATTGGGGGCGATGTTAAGGAGGGGGGCGCCGAGCCCACTGGGGCCCCTTTCATGCCACTCACAACCCACATCACAGGGGACACAAGCGTTAGCCACCCTCAACATTCAGTCTAAAACTATACTCCCATAATGTCCAGGGCATAAACATACCCTTTAAACGCCACACCCTAGAGAGGGAACTCAGAAGGACACAGACAGATGTTGTACTCCTACAAGAAACCCACTTCAGAACTGGTGCCCACCCTCCAATAGGAAATCGGGGGTACCCTCACCAACTACACGCCACGACACCACAAAAATCTAAAGGGGTATCCATTCTTCTCAGTAAAGACACACACATCATAGATCCAGGAGGTCGGTACATAATCTGGCAATGCACTATAAATGACCTAGACTACACCTTAGTAAACGTATACTCTCCAAACACCAACCAGGGGAACTTCCTCCATAAAGTTCTAACCCAAGCAGATAGACTAAGAAAAGGCACCCAATAGTCAGTGGAGACCTGAATCACGTGCAGGACCCCTCCATGGACTCCACCAGGCCCCCCTCCTCCCGTCACTACAGCTCCCTCAAAAAACAAAGCAAGGCCATCAGAGCGGTGCTGGCCAACCATGGACTTCGAGATGTGTGGAGAGCTCTCCACCCGTCCCAAAAAACCTACACGCACCACTCCAAGGTACACAATACGTATTCACATATAGATAACTGTCTCATGCACGATTCCTCCATGACCCAAGTACTAGGGTGTGACATAACAACCTTGGATTGGTCAGACCATGCCCCAGTAATAACGACTCTTGCATGCACATATGACTTTAAACACAGGAGTCCCTGGCGCCTTAACGAGAGTCTGCTCAGAGACACAGAGTTTTGCGTGAGGTTGGAAAAGGAGCTGTGACATTATTTCCGCACGAACTCCACCTCGACGCAAGACCTGCACATGCTCTGGCTGGCCCATAAGGCAGTGATCAGGGGTACTCTAATAAGCAGGGTGTCATACATTAAGAAACAAAGAGACAAAGAAATTACACACATCACACAGAGTCTTGAACATCTACACAAAGAGAACCAAATACACCCAATGAGGGTACATAAGCAACAAATAGCTGCCCTGCAAGAAAAGCTTAAAGAGGTTAGACTTCACAAGTTTGGATTTATGCTCAACAGACTGAAAACACATGCCTACACACAAGGGAATAAGGCGAGCAATCTCCTAGCCCACAGACTGAAAGACAAACAACAACAATCACATATAGCATACATCTTGAGTAAGAAAGGTCACAAAATACACCTCCCCGCGGAAATCTGCGGTGAATTTGCGCGTTACTACAGCCAACTATACAACCTCAAGGACGACCCAGACACCCCAGATCCCTCGGCCACGACCATTCATTCGTACCTATCGGAGATTCCATTGCCAACCTTATCAGAAGCCCAAAAACACAGCCTGGCGTCCCCAATCACAGAGACTGAAATAATGGACTGCATAGACTCCATCCCTCCGGGGAAGGCCCCGGGCCCAGATGGCTACACAAATCAATATTACGCAAAATTTAAACACCTCCTATCCCCTCACCTTATGTCTACCTTTAATCATGCTCTACAGACGGGCACCTTCCCCTCAGAATTTTTGGCAGCCAGGGTGATAACCCTCCCGAAAGAGGGTAAGGCACCAACGCTTTGCCAGAATTTCCGCCCAATCTCCCTTTTGAACGCAGACACTAAACTATACGCAAAGATTTTAGCCACATGTCTACAATCCATCCTCCTGACAATTATCTCAGACGACCAACTGGGGTTCGTTCAGGGTAGACAAGTTTCGGACAACACCCGAAAAGTAGTAGACGTATTACAAGCACTTCACATGGACAGGAAACAAGGCCTCCTAGTCTTCTTAGACGCAGAGAAGGCCTTCGATAGACTGAACTGGCGGTTTCTAGACGCTGTCCTTAAAAAATTTGGGTTCCCACAAACGTATTCAACAGCAGTCAAAGCCTTGTATAGCACCCCCAGCAGTCTCATCCTCGGGCTTTCTCTCCGACCCGTTTGCCATTACAAATGGCACCAGGCAGGGCTGTCACCGCTTCTCTATGTACTAGCCTTAGAATCGCTTGCAGAAGCTATTAGACGCAACCCCAACATACATGGCATAACAATAAATGATCGAGAATACAAAATAAACCTATTTGCAGATGATGTGCTTCTGACTCTATCCCAACCAACCATTTCCCTCCCCAACCTCCAAAAAGAACTACAAAACTACAGCGCACAGTCATATTATAAACTCAACACTACAAAGACACAAGCGATGGGAATAGGCCTAGGTAAGGACGTCTTAGATCCGCTGAAGGCGTCGTTCAACTTTGACTGGAGACAGGACCACCTGACATTTTTGGGGATTAAATTGACGAGCTCACATAGAGCCCTTTTCAACACGAACTACCAGGCACTCCACTCTCAGATAGCAAACACTTTACGGAAATGGGAAGGATCATTTATGTCATGGGTGGGCAGCCATTAAAATGATGATTCTGCCAAAGATTTTGTACCTATTCCGCACTCTACAAATTAGGGTTCCTTAAATCCCTACAGACGACCTTGTCTAAATTTAGCTGGCAACACAAGAGACCGAGGGTCCCGTGGAGATTACTGTCCCGCACAGTGAGAGGTGGAGGACTGGGGTTCCCCGACGTTAGGGAGTACTACAGGGCCACCCAACTAACCAACAACTAGCCAGTCCCGGGCTCCTCAGTGGGTGACACTGGAGTCTTCCAGATTGGGGGGAAGTCGCCTATCACATCTCCTATGGGCCCCCAAAGAAGTACGCCCAAAGACCCCCAATATGCTCCCAACCACCAGACACATGATTTCAATATGGGATAAGAATAGACACAGGGTGTGCTCTCCCTCCAAGTGGTCACCAGCCACCCCGTTGAGAACCCTTCATGCACTAAACCCTTCCTTTAATTATAAAATCTGGGCCAAACACAAGATTACCCACCTACATCAGCTTATGCACCTGGGCGCACTTAGGACGTTCGCAGATTTGAGAGATCGGCTCAAAATTCCGCAGCTTGCCCACTTCACAATTGTCACACACGATTACAGCTGCTCATACACACTCAAGGGGGGCGAACTGCCAGGATCAATGACAAGATTTGAATGCAAATGTACTAGCCCACAACAACAGAAAAGAGCCCTCTCGGTCTGCTACAACGCGATCATCAACGAACCCCAAACTGGGGCTACCAGAAAGGTCTGGGGCTACCAGAAAGAATGGCATAAAGATTTGGGGAGAGAACTGTCCCCACGGGAATGGGACAGGGCACACACTGCGCATAAGGGGTCCTCACTATGCGCCTCACACCTCGAGACATTGAGGAAAATATTGTACAGATGGTACTTGACACCGAACAAGCTCTCTAAAATGTATCACTCCACTAGCAACAAATGTTGGAGATGCCAGGGAGTTCCCAGAGACACATTTCACATATGGTGGACTTGCCCACTTATCCAACCTTACTGGAAAATGGTGGGGGAGATGGTCAACCACAGCACACAGTCTCAGGTGCCCCTAACGGCGGAGGCCTTCTTACTGCACATGGCCCCACTTAACCTCCCGAAGCACTCCCGAAAACTAATATTTCTAATAGTAATTGCAGCGCAAATGCTGATTGCCAGACACTGGAGGTCTGACTCGACCCTCAAAGAGGAAGAGCTGATAGACCTGATTACCACAAATGTAGCGTACAAACGATTTGCAACATTACACATGAGCACAGGGAACTCAAATACTCACATGTATGAAATGTGGCAGAGATACAGATTGCAACCCCCTCCAGGCCGGGGACAGCCCCCCCCCACACACCCCACGCACTCCACAGTCAACAGAAATACACTCGCCCACCGAAATAACGCTCCTAGTGGAAAGCCCCCTAACCAACAGGTGTACACAACAGCAACAATCTTAGCTATTGCCATTTGTTGTAAATAGGTTCATGTTATTATATGTCTGTTACAATGTGTATTCTCACTTGGGAGACAATGTAATCTCAATCTGGAAATGCCTTCACCGAGTTTATGCAAGGCTTGCTGAAATTAAGCTGTTTTTCTCACAGGAAAATGTCTAGACAATGTTAAACAAATCACATTGTTATCCCTTTTCCCCTTCCCTTCCCTCACCTTTTTCTTTTTTCTGTACCCCTTCCAATGTCTTTCTGTATCAAAATAAAAAAAAGATAATTTAAAAAAAAAAATTTAAAAAAATTCTATGGTCAATGGTTTAAAATGCAGCTGAGAGACCCAAGAGGATTCGGATGGAGGAATCACATTTGTATCTTGCCTTAAGGAGATAATTTAACACTTGGACTAGTGCTGTTTCAGTGGAGTGGAGGCATCTGAATCCTGACTGGAAAGGATCAAAGATGTTCAAGCTTGATAGATGGGCCTCCAGTTGAGTTGCCACTACTTTTTCAAATATTTCCCCCAGAAATGGAAGGTTGGATACTGGTCTGTAATTAGCCATGCAGTATGGGTCTAATAAAGGTTTCTTTAGGAGTGGTTTTACCACAGCTTCTTTTAGAGGATCTGGGAAGTCTCAGGTTTTAGGTGAACACTGCACTATTTTTGTGAGGGCTGGGAGAGAGTGTTTCAATGCATGCAGATATAAGCTGAGTTGGAGCACAGTCTAAGCCACATGTAGTAGGCTGTACATTTTTCATGGTTCTTTTAACTCCCTTTATATTCACATTTGTGAAAGTGGACCATAAACTGGGACAATATGGCATTCCATTGTAGTGGTTCTGGTGTGTAACTGTTTGGCCTACTGTGATGGAGGCTCGGGTTGAGGAAATCTTGTCTCTGAAGAAGATTGCAAATGCTTCACATTTATCCTGAGAAAATTTGGTGGGGCATACATGCATGCTGGTTTGCAGAGCCTTTCTACTGTGCAAAACAGTTGCCTGGGTCTATTGTGGAAGAGTGCAATTTTGAGTGATAAGAATTAAGATTTATCTTGACTTGATATTCGTTTAGCTGTTCGGTAAGAGCGGCTTTATCCTCTGGATCATGTGTCTCTTCATTTCTCTGATGGTGCTATCAAGCCACGGTGCATTGTTGTGGGTTTTGACAGTGCATATGCGTGTTGGTGCAATGTTTTCTAGGGTATCTCTAATGGTTTTGTTGTAGAGTTGGACTAAAGAGGTACCCATTAGTTCATTTAGATCCATATGTGATGTTACATCCAATGGAGTCACCCCTTTTAATGATTGATGTTTGACTTGGTTCTGACTCTGGGATCTGGCTGATTGTGATACAATGGAAAAGTGAATGGAGTGGTGGTCTGACAAAACAACTGGATTTACAGTTGCTGGTGACACTTCTAGTCTCGACTGGAACACTAGATCAAGTGTATGGCCTTTTCTGTGGGTGGAAGTGGCGACGATTTGTGTGAACCCGAGTGCACTCATCAATCTGAGGAAATCCTGCCCAAGCAGGGAAAGGGTGTTATCAATCCAAGTGTTGAAATCTCCCAATATAAGCCATCTGGTGTGTTCAAGGTTTAAGCCAGCCAAAAGGTCTGCGAGTTCCTGAAGAAATCTCTTCCCATCTCCTGGGGTCTGTATTAACAGTAACCGGAATCCTCTATCTATTGAGAGGCTGGCAGCTACACATTCAAAAGATTGGGGTTTGTGGACTGATATTGGTCTGGGATTTAAGGATGATTTCGCACAGACCATGACTCTACCTCTTTTGCGATCTTGTCTCGGACGGTGGAATGGGGGATCTTAAATTTGAAATTCACTTCGATTTCACCTTGCTTTCTGACTTTCTTAAAAAAAAAAACTCACTTGCTCTGCTACTTCAACTGCAATCACTATAACACAGCCACATGTAGCAGATGAATCCATGCCATTTACATGGCATTCCATACATCTATCTATCAAGTGGTCTTTTGCAGGAAGAACCTAGGACTGCAAAACCAACAGGATTCTCGTGAATGGCTGCAATGGCAACCAGCATCAAAGACTGGATGCAAATACTGCAAGGGAGGATGTAAGACTAGACCACACCAGGGTTCGTCATCCCCCACTATGATATTTTACAGGTGAGTCATGTAACCACAGTAAAATGTCATACAGTGATGTATCATTAACATTAGTCACCATTTATGCATATTTCATGACATGCTGTATAAATGTATAATAAAACATAAAAAGATTAAGTTATCCTGGACATGTCAGCATTCATATTTGTCTGCAGGTCCTCCAAAACAGCATGATAAAGAAATTAGAATAAAGGTCAAAAGGAGATTTTTAGAATTTAATCTCTAGCATTACATTACCCGTGCCAAAGAATTCAGAAGTACACAAAGAAAGTAATTAATCATAATTTCTAGAAAAATATTTTATACCTGCCAACTTTGAGCTTGTAAAATCGGGATGGGGGACATCTTCCTAGGGAACATTGCCAGTGAGGTAACTTGTGTCACTGGTGACTACTGCAATGGGCAGGCCTACCCATTGTGGTATGTTTACTCACATGAGGAGACATGTGAGCACGCCAGGCTCATAGACTGCCTAGCAGTCAGCTTTCTACATAGTGGACCATGCTCAGAGTGCTGCTAAAGCACTCTCTGCATGGTGCTACTGCTTGTGCTGTACTATGAATGATGAAAAAGGATCCTGAAATCGGAACTCTCCTGCCAAGCGTAGAAAAGTTGGAAGGCATTATATTTCATTTTAAAGATGAAGTGCTCATCATTACATGTCGCAGGTCTGTGGTCCTATTCCATTGTCTCTTTCTACTCATGTTATGATCTGGAGTGTCAAGTAGATTGGTGTATACTTTAACAGCCATGTTGTATACTTTAACAGCAATATTGTTGAAAGTGCAACAAGTTGATGCTGAATGAGTTCACCTTTTTTGAATTTTTTTGTAGGACACCACCAATATGATAAAGGTGCTTAAACCTGGTCTATGGCATTAGTAGTATTAATAAAAGTCCTTTCTATGAACTTTTACTCTTACTAAAGGTCTTCTTATGCCTCATACCTGCTAAGGTCTGTGGACTGGTAAATGGATCACCTGTAAGATAAAGTGATCATGGCTATGCATTTGCAAAAAGTACCCTTAAAGCAATTTTAACATATTACTTTCAGAGGTAATCCAGATAAACTGAACCTACAAACATCTTCCTTAAGGATATCAGACTTGAACTTTTTGCATAAAGATCACTATTTGAATGCATTATGGTTACTCCCAAGAAAACTTATAAGCATGTTTATAAAATAATCCATTCCTAATGAGATTCTCCTCATCTTGTGGAGCAACAATGACTACATTTGTAAAATATGTTGCTGCCACAACATTGTGAATCACAACTTTAGCACAGAGTCCAGATATTAGCTAACGGCATTCATTTTGTTTTCTGGAGAAATTGAATAATCTAAATTGCTGGACATGATGACCAGGGACATGCAAGAGTATGAGTTTTTCTAAAAGTATATTGAAATTAGCTAGAGATGATAAATAGTTGCTATAATGTTCTTTTATTATTATTATTATTATTATTATTATTATTATTTATAAAGCATTAACAAATTCAGTAGCTCTGTACAATGGGTGGACTATTAGAGACATATTTGTAACCACACAGCAGCAGAGAGATTGAGGGCCCTGCTCAATGAGCTTACATGCTAGAGGGAGTAGGGTATGGTGACAAAAAAGGTAAGGGTGGGGTAGAAAAGTAGGTTGCTAAGATAGTATTCATTGAGGGCTTAGTGGAATCAGGGTGCGGGGAGGGAATGCTGTTCACAATTTAATTGATATTCTTTCCTAAAGAAGTATATTTTCAAAGATCTTTTGAAGGAGTGGAGATTGGGTGAAAGTCTAACAGAGAGAGGAAGGGTGTTCCGTAGGAACGGTGCAACCCTAGGGATGTCTTTAAGGCAAGTATCAGAGGTACGAGTATGAACAGAGATAAGACGTAGACGTAGGTCTCTGGCAGAGTGTAGGGACCTGGATGCGACATATTTGTGTATGAGTGAGGATAAGTAGGTCGGAGCAGCATTGTGTAGAGATTTGTAAGCAAGTATCAGGATCTAAAATTGAGTCCTATATCTTATGGGAAGCCAATAAAGGGACTGACAAAGGAGGGAGTTGTGAGAGGTATGGGCGGACAGGAAGATGAGCCTCGACGCCGCATTCATTATAGACTGTAACGGGACAAGTTGGGAACATGTAAGACCACTGAGAAGTGGATTACAGTAGTCAAGGTAAGAGAGGACAGTGGCATGAACAAGCATCTTTGCCGTGTTAGGTGTTAAATAGGGTCGGATGTGCACAATGTTTTTGAGATGGAAGCGGCAAGATTTAACGATTGATTGGACATGAGGGGTGAAGGAGAGGTCGGAGTCAAAGAGAACACCTAGGCAGCGAATCTGAGAGGTAGAGTGAATAGTGGTAACATTGACTTGGAGGGAAACAGACAAGGAAGTAGCAACACTTGAGGTATGGAAGACCAGAAGTTCAGTTTTAGACAGGTTCAGTTTAAGGAAATGAGCAGCCATCCAGTTGGAAATAGCAGAGAGGCAGTCAGAGGCACGAGTCAGGAGGGGGGGGTAAGAAATCAAGGGAAGACAGATAAATTTGCGTGTCAGCCACATAGAAATGATACTGGAAGCTGAAGGAGCTGATGAGTTTACCAAGGGAGGCAGTGTAGTCCAAAGACAGACCCTTGGAGAACACCAACAGAGAAGGATTGGGGAGAAGAGACAGAGAGGTAGAAAAAGCACCAGAAAAGAGCAGTATCCCGTAGACTGAGATTACGGAGGATGAGAAGAATCTGTTGATGATCAACAGTGTCAAAAGCAGCAGAAAGGTCGAGGAGAATAAGAATATAGTAGTGGCTATGGGATTTTGCAGTGATAAGATCATTGTATACTTTGGTCATAGCTGTTTCAACAGAGGGACGAGCATGGAATCCAGATTAACGTGGGTCAAGCAGAGAGTTGGATTCGAGGAAGTCGGTCAATCTCGCATACACAACTCTCTCAAGGATCTTGGAGGCAAACGGCAGTAGCGAGATAGGGCGGTAGTTGGATGGGGGTATATAAGTACACTTTGTGCTGTTTAAAGGATTAATTAATTTTAATTTGCCAGATTTGATACATTCATTAAAACTTAAGCTCTTTTTCCCCATAAAAAAAAAAATAACAACTGGCATTGCTCATGTTTCACTGTACTTGGTATTTCTTTCACATACTACAGTGGGCTATAGTGCTTATGATGCTTAGCGTAACCATTCAAGCTACTGGTAAAGGTAGGCAAAGAAAGAAAATCACAGATGAGAAATATGGCAGTGCACAAACATCCTTTGACTTTTTACTAATCCCTAGTTATGGTTCCTGACAGCACAGAAGGTTAATTCTGCACAAGTGTTGTGTTGATATGGCTGTTCCTCCTAGTCTAGGAAAATGAGTGAATCGCTAAATACACCAGAGATTTAGCTAAGATATTAAGTGCCAGACCTATCTAATGAGCTGTCTGAGCTAGTCTCCTGGTACAGTCTTAACAGGGGATCATATAAAAACCAGATGGCACAAATTAAGTAACAAACTTAAGCTCATTGTAGTTATTATGTGGAGCATCCAGTTTTAACCTGAAGTTGGGACTCCGGTGCCTGGGTATCTCTGCCTCCTGACTTCCTTCCTCTCTGTGCTGCAGTGTGAGGAAGGTTGAGCCAGGCAGATGGTGATAGGTTGAGATCCTCAATGATGATCTCACTAGGCGTTCATTAAAATAAATGTTTCCTTTCCACTTCCTCTTCAGTACTACAGATTGGCTCACTGTTGAGCGTAACTGGGCATATCAAGATCTTGAGTCTTTTGTGAAAATTGATTCAAAATCTTGACAATATCCCCAGGCTGTTTATAGACTTTAATTGTTAGATCAGTCTTTTTCTAGAAACAATTTCTGACATCTGTCACTTAGTTTGCATGGATATGTCTGAGAGTGGATGTCTTAGAATACACGTGCATTGCCTACACCTCTAAGGCTCTCATTGATTCACAGTATCAGGCAGCAGTTTACTGACTGTTCATAATTATGCTCTAGGTGCCAAACCCAAAAGGGAAGGCATAGTGCATAGTCATAGTGGAAGAGGGTGGGTTTGGGTTCTAATGATGGAGGGATAGGGAGATGTTTAATAATAGTAGGATAGGGTTATTCCTCAAGGCATCTAGTAGTATACCGAAACATAAGCTGTTTAGTGGCTTGTATCCTACCCTGGTAGGCTATTGATGGTAACATAATTACTTTTGTGTACAGAGTCTAGCCTTTTCACCATCTCTTTTTTTTTTGGTATTTATTGTATGTTTTGTAATTTATGAGTGTAAATAAAGTATTGACTAAATTTTTACCAGCTCTGGTGTGCATCCTGTTTTTTTTTATTGTATGATTGTGTGACTGCACATGTATTATATATAGACAATAGGAAGCAGCAGTGGATTTTTGTCTCTGATTGGAATTCTTTTTTACACCATAGTTACTATAACCATACAGTTATTTCTGTTCATGCATAGTTAAACAGATATGCATACGATATATTAACACAAACTTAAATATCCATCATCAATACACTCTGAAGATATTAAAATAGATAAAATTGTGTTTAAAAGAGACACGACCACTACATTATGTTGCTCTTTTCTCTTAAAGCATAATATGGGCAGCTGAGGCAGAAAACTTATTCAAGTTTGAACTGTTCGCATTTCATGTTCACTCAATAGTGTGTCAATACATCGCATTGAATGGCTCATGTAACAAAATCACCACTAACCTAAGTTCCTCTTTCTTCTCCTTTGCGTATGGTAAGCCAGAAAATTTCCAGCACTTTTTCAAAGAAACATAATGCTTTGATATGGGTAACACTGCCATAACGGCTTGCATTAGGGAATTTATATTTCATTCTTCTTTTCAAGTGTACATAAAAATCCCAGCTTAGGCCTTTTTGTCTTTTGGTTTCTTTGAACCTTTTCAAGCTATTTTTCAAGACTTTGTGCTTTCACTATGGTGTGCATTCACTGTAAAACCTGTCAGAGCCGCAATGAGACCACTAGCAAAACTGAGTGTCTTAAGGAAGGACCACACATCTTTACTACATATTTGCATTTTTAACACCAAGGCTCACAAGGGGGTGTAAAGTTAAAGAAATCAGCTCCTCTTTTTCTTCCTGATTTTACTGTTTATATATCCTTGTAGATTGTTTACAGTTCTCTTCCTGGTGGTTACCTAACAACGACGTCCGAGTGAAGTGTTGTAGCGGAACGTCACATGGGGTTCTACGCAGAATATTTGTCAATACGGAGTTTAATCACAAACTAGCCACTCAAAATCAGCCAACCTCGAGCTCTAAGAGAGCAAGGCCAAAGCCAGACTGCTCAGTTCATTTTCCAGCTCAGTAGCTGTGGTAATCCAGCCTAGCCAGCTGCTAACAAGATTGGGTCTGAAGTTTACCTCCACAATGAAATAATCAGATCACCATCGACCGAGATCAAATAATGACCCAGCTTTAGAGCAAGTTCAGCAGGCCCTTGATATCACTGTGTGGTCCTTGAGGGTTGATTAAAAAAAATTAAATGGCAAAACTCTGCCTCAATATTTTGCATTCTTTTTTTTGAGTGAGTTGATGTTCCTCTTCAACCAATTCTTTCATTTTTCTTCTACCCTGATTTAAAATTGAGACGTACCGTAGGAGAATTGGAGGATACTCCTGCTGTGTACTTGTTCTTAAGCTTGGCTTTATATAAAGTGTGTTGAGGATTTTTTTGTGTTTTTTTGTTTTTTGTTTTTGTTATTTTACTTGCAGTGTTACAGGCATGAAAAAGATGAAAATGTAAAACGAGAAACTTAAAATATTTTGTAGGCATGAACCACACACTCGTTTTACAGTATTGCGACGGAACATAACATAAACAGAATACTTGTTTGTTTATCAAACTAGAATCTCTGAAAACTTTCTCTTTTAGTTATGTTATCATTGCTGTTTCAGAATCAAAAGGATTATTCTGAGAGGCACACAAATGTGATTGTCTCACAGCAGATGGTGCACACTGCTTCACCTTTGAGAAAAGTTAATTAAGCCAAGCATATTGTGCCCATAGAGAGGAAAATGTAGATGAATATTGAGCAATCAAACTCAGTGTCTCCTTTTTTCATGCCTTTTGCAATAGGACACTGAATTCCATTGAAAAAGAATTATGTACAGATTCAAATTAATTCAAGTCTAACTTTACTCCCTTCCCACGTTTTTACAGGAGTACACACTAGGTCCTTCATACGTTTTGTCCACAATCAATGAGCCACTGCTGGGTCCACTAAATTAAATGAATCAGTGCAGAAAAATCTCTTGTGAGATATTAAAAGGCTGAAAGGCTGTTTAATTCAAATCCTTCCGTAGAGCCTTTTCACAGTCGTTTTTACATAGTACAGTATAAATTAGTAAAGTGCTCTTTTTTATCTCTTGTACAGTTGCAGAACAAAACAATCATTCCAATACGTGATCATGAATATTAGTAATAAAAAAGCAAGATGCATTTCTTATATCAATTTCAGGCTACATGTGTTAACATTTAATACCCCTGTATATATACAAGACTTCTTTTATGTTTTAAGATATAGCATTGGCCTGATAGTAAGTTGCTCCTGATTAAAGGCAGGATGCTTACAATTTGTTTCAGGAAAGGAAAATACCTAATTTATACTTAATTTGTAAAATTAATATTATTGGATTTGCTTTAATTTTGACCAATTTTAGATAAAAAAATATATACACAAATGGCCTATAATTAGATCAAGATTTGCATAGACGGATGCATCTCGCTTGGTTGAAAATTAGCTTTACAATAATAGCAAATTCATAATACATTGAAAAATAACAATGAAAAATTGGGATATGAAAAAAGGGCTTCTTTGAGTATATTCAACAAGTGCAGGAATGTCTGATAAAAAGAATCCTGAAAAGTTTTTAAAATGTTGGTGAGTTGCTTGGAGGAGATAAGCAGTAAAACAAGCAAGTGATACAGACAACTGGTGATTTTCCTCCCTTGTTAAAATTATATTAAAAAAAAGTTGAAGATTCACTGATATTATGATACTTTGGTGCAATCACAGGCTTAAATGCAATATGATCATGTTGTATGAATTCATTATTTGTACATCAGACAGGTGACTTTAAATACAAACAAAGTGAAAAGCAGACATAATTTCAGGACACACCACCATGCGGTCCAGTGCACCACTTCTTTATAGCATTCTACAGAAGGTAAGTTTAAATGGTTAGTCCAGGCACCTTGGCAGTAAAGACGGAGAGTATATTTAAAAGAAGGAAAACTACCACAACAAGAGGGCACAACAAGAGGGCATAGTCTTAAATTAGAGGGGAAAAGATTTGAAAATAATATCAGAAAGTATTACTTTACTTAGAGGGTAGTGGATGCATGGAATAGCCTTCCAGCTGAAGTGGTAGAGGTAAACACAGTGAGGGAGTGTAAGGGTAGGCATAAGGCTATCCTAGACTTAAGATAAGGCCAGGAACTAATGAAAGTATTTATAAAATTGGGCAGACTAGATGGGCCGAATGGTTCTTATCTGTTGTCACATTTTATGTTTCTATGACCACTTAAGGGATTTGAAGTTGTCATGGAAGTCTATATGCAGCCTGGAGTCTATATGCAGCATTTTTCTATGAAGCACTGCACATTTGGAGATCAATGTTTCTGCTGCAAGAGGTGTAACTTCATCTCTGGCAGCATCACTGGGATGTCGTGAGCCAACTAGAGTTCCGGGTTGGCTTATGTCAATTCTGTGCAAAAGAATAATAAGCGCTCTCTTCTCAGGGGTGAGCAGCAGTTCACCAACAAGGTGTTCCTCTACCTTGTGATAAATAGACAGATAAAATAGAAAGGTGAACAGCGCTAAAAATCAGAAAATGTACATACGTTTTGTAGAAATACTGGCCAGCAGAGTAACTTAAAAAAAAGAGAAACAAAAATACAAATAATGGTACAGTATGTATGAACGATATAATTCCACAAGAACAAAGGTGTTATATTCACACTCACACTTTGAGGAGCTATATCAGCTCGGTGTTAAGAGCCTGGACGGAATAATCCCCGTCTATGGATTTCTTGAGGTTCAAGACCGTTGGTGAATTTATAGGTGTAAATATTCGTTACATGAAAAACAAGAGTAAAATACACCACATGGTATAGTACGTAAATATAAAATATTGTGAAAAAAAGTGGATGATCCTACTTACATATACTAGAGCAACGACCTGCTCTAGTTTGGAGAATTTCAGGTGGAGCTCAATTTCTATCACTAGCCCATATTTAAAATGGCGGCCGGAACAGTTTCGTTTATGACACTATCAAGTAATTAATTATTATATCTTTTATGTCACTTATATGCTCTATGTGTATCCATTTCTGTAATTATTCAAGTTATTAGCTGATTCAATATGTTATTATGTTATTGTATACTTTTGATCCCTATTTTTGAACTTTCCACAAATTGCCCATATCCAAGATGGCGTCCGGAGAACTTCCTGTCTATGCTATCTTGCTGAAAACAGGAAATGAGGAAATACACATAGTAGAATCGATTTCCACTATCATATACTCTATGTGTGCCCACATCTGTAATTATTCACGTTTTTATCTGATTCAATATGTTATTATGTTATTGTATACCTTTGATTCCTATTTTTGAACTTTCCCACAAATTGCCCACATCCAAGATGGTGTCCGGAGAACTTCCTGTCTATGCTATCTTGCTGAAAACAGGAAATGAGGAAATATGCACAGCAGAATCGATTTTCATCATCAGAGAAGGTATATAATCTCAAGGACCCCAAGCAGCAAGCATTCACTTTTGAGAAAGCTTCGGCGAAACGCGTCAAGTGAGGAAGAATTTTGGACTTTTAAACAGGACTGGTTTTATAGTTTATTATTCACTTTTTACTTATTGTATTAAAGTATATATATTTTTTAAACTATCCAGTCATTCCTTTTGTCCTCCTTCCTATCCAATACTGCTTTGCTGCTATACCTGGGTCCACTATATCCCAAGGTGGGGATTATTCCACCTGAAATTCTCCAAACTAGAGCAGGTCGTTGCTCTAGTATATGTAAGTAGGATCATCCACTTTTTTTTTTTCACAATATTTTATATTTACGTACTATACCATGTGGTGTATTTTACTCTTGTTTTTCATGTAACGAATATTTACACCTATAAATTCACCAACGGTCTTGAACCTCAAGAAATCCATAGACGGGGATTATTCCGTCCAGGCTCTTAACACCGAGCTGATATAGCTCCCCAAAGTGTGAGTGTGAATATAACACCTTTGTTCTTGTGGAATTATATCGTTCATACATACTGTACCATTATTTGTATTTTTGTTTCTCTTTTTTTTTTAAGTTACTCTGCTGGCCAGTATTTCTACAAAACGTATGTACATTTTCTGATTTTTAGCGCTGTTCACCTTTCTATTTTATATGTCAATTCTGTGCATTGACAATCATTGGCTGATAGTGCCAAGCTGATGCTCTCACCCCAATTAATGTCCAGCAGGTTCAGCACCTGACTGCTGCACCTCTGCCGAAAATGGATGTTGTAAATGATGCTTCAGAGCAGACCAGGAGTCTGGCGAGACTCAGAAAAGAGGTCAAACCGTTGTTAAACAGGAATGAGGCCAGGGTACTCCTGCCATCATAACCACTTTAGTGGGCTGCAGCAGTTATAATGCCTGCCTGGAAGATGGTTGCAGCAGAATAGGCAGAGGGTGCAATACCTGCCTGGAAGGAGAGCTGTAGCGTGGTCGGCTGGAAAAGCTCCAAAAGGACCCCAGTCAGACTGCGGCGACTGGGGTTGAAGTGCTTCAGGCTCCCTCCTCAATGGTTAAGAAGCAGATTGGACAGAGGTACTCGGTCAGAGTAAAGGAGATTCGTCACCTTAATTAATACAAAGCTGTCTACTTTATATATTATTATAAACCAGTGATCATAAGAAATCATCTACAATTTCATTCTAAATGTGGAGAAATCAGCAGAGAATATTTAAATGGAACTAATTTTGAGTACTAGCATTTTAGAACTTTGTCCTATTATGTCTCTAAACGTGCCTCTATTTTTTTTTCTATTTTTTAGATTGACAGCTAATCACAACATTTTCATCCTAAACGTAACCAGTATTCGGCATATGAGTGAAATGTTACTTTAGCAAAACATATATTTATATATCTCTATCTCAACAGACATGACCTAGAAATGACTGAGCGAGGATGAGGACGAGCATGTCCTGGATTTGTTAAGTTTCAGGTAGAATTGAAGGAAGGTAGCATTTCAATGTCAAGGAAATGAAAACTAGTGTCAAACGCAGCAGATGGCTTGGCTGGGTGCCTCACTAAGGGTTCTTTATTGCAGAAAATAGATACATTTGTTTCAGAGGTGCAAAGGTTCTGGGAACATAAGGTGACAACTTAGATGAAAATAGTAGACACGAGTGGTGAGATTTGAACGAAAGGAAGATAAGTAAAAATTTTAAAGATTTAGGTAGAGTATCAAAAAAACATATGTTTTTCTATAAATATATGCATTTTGTAAAATTAAAAGAAATGATTTATTACATATACTTTTTACATTTGTACATTGTACATGATTGTTTGCAAGGAGTTTTAAGAGATTCTATTGTTATAATGAAAATTAGGAACAAAGTAATATTTAAAAAAAATTTGAATATTGCTTAAATTGATAAAATTTGGTACATTACCATAAGGTTAATGTCTGTGGATTTGGAAAGTTGTCGATTATTTCAAATAGTTCAATAAGCATCTGAATAACATCAACTAAATACCTTAATAACTTCATGAAGTGGATCACTAAACAAGAGTTTGTACTCTTGTTGTTCTGTAATAATTTTATTAAGAAAAAAATAATTTTGTTTTGAATTAAAACAATTTAGATTTGCCCACAATGTCAAGTTTCAAATATCAGTTTGAACCACTTACTCTGCCCAGACTCAAAAATGATCCCCAAAAGGTCTCTGGGATTACAACAAAGAAACTCAAATAGAATTGTCTCACTAGTGACCTTTTGAGGTCCAACTATCATATTACAAAGAGTAGCTCACAATTGGGAACATAGATACTTCGGAGATGGATGCAGAGGTAGATAGCTTCAGAGGTGGGCCTTGATAAATATGATATGGCAAGAAGGTGTCTTAATTAGCAAAATAAAGTCCAAAATTCAAGATGATTCAAATATTACAGTCCCTCGACAAAGAAAAACAGCAATGGTGAGGGAGATCCAAAAATATTATCTCCTATCCCTCTATTTCTTTTAATTGCTACAAATCAAGTAAACAAAAATAAGAAGTATATTATAGCTTTCTAAAATAAAATAAATACTTTTCAGAATATCCAATGATAGATTGGAACTAAATTTATTTCCAAATTGTATTAAATCTGTGTTATAGAACATCATGGGATATGGACTTGAGACTCACTAAAAACTCTATCTCCCCTACCTAGAGCATTTGGCACCCGGGGCGGATCCTGTGCTGGCACCCAAAAAACCTGCAAAATTTTTTTCAAAATTTTTTACCTTTCTACAAAACCCCCGCAACCCCCTTCCACAAATCCCCTGCTTAACCCCCCTTATAAAAACTCCTGGCCAATACATGTGCCAAACCCTTCTACAAATCCTTCTACAAAATCAACATTTACAGGCAGACATTCACACACTCAGTCAGGGCAGACAGTCACATACACATTCCTCCGTGCTTTCCTCCTCAGGCCAGCTTGTGTGAGCTGTCTGGCAGCTGTACCCTAACTACCATGGGACACTGTGCGGCCACAGCTCACACAGCCCCCTCCAGCCAGGGCCGGTGCAAGGATTTTTGCCGCCCTAGGCAAAAGTAAAGTTTGCCGCCCCCCCCATGTGACATCACAATGCCCCACCCATATGATTTGCCATGTTAACTAACGCCAGTGCTGCAGTGCCGCCGTGTTTACATTAAAAGGCCTGCAGCAGTGCAGGGACAGGCTATAGACACCAGAACCACTACATTAAGCTGAAGTGGTTCTGGGGACTATAGTGTTTCTTTAATGTGAGGTAAATTAGAGCTTAGTGCTACGAATAATATACTAGATTGCCTACTTACAACCAGATGAGGATGATGATGGGCTCTAGCTGCAGTCTGGCTTCACTGGTCTGGTGCAGAACAGTCTCTCTGCAGGCGGTTTGTAACTGTGGTCACAAAAATCAATGTTCTGGGAGAACGGGAAGCAGCTCCATTTTTTGGGGGTCCTTTACACAGCTCAAGGTCTGGGTCCCAGGGTCCACCTTCATGTTCCACCAATGAGTTTGTTCACAGGGGGTGGAGTGCGTAAGGGATGTCCTGATATGTGTGTAAGGAATGCATTAGTGTGAAATTGTGTGTGTATGTGTAAGGGCTGCAAGGTGTGTTTCTGTGTATGTATGGGATTCATTGAATGTGTGTAAGGGGTGCATTGAGTGTGTGTAATGAATGCATTGTGTGTTTCTGTGTGTGTAAGGGATGCATTGTGTGTAACGGTTGCATTGCTTGTGTATGTGTGTCTGTGTGTTTTTCTGTGTGCAAGGGGTGCATTGTGTGTATGTGATGAATGTCAATCTCTCCTCCCGCTCCAATTTCCTTCTCCTCCTCCCAATTTCTCTCCCCCCCTAATTTCTCTTTCTCTCCCCCCCTACTAATTTCTCTCTCTTCCCCCCTCCTAATTTCTCTTCCCCCCTCCTAATTTCTCTTCCCCCTCCTAATTTCTCTTCCCCCTCCTAATTTCTCTCACCCCCCCCTTTCTCTCACCCCCCCTTTCTCCTCTTTATCTCCTCGCTACCTGTGTTGTAGCGTGGCCGAGCCCAGTATAGTCCGCGGGTACAGAGGGAAGCTGTTAGTCCGGCCGGGTACAGGAGACAGCTTCTCTCTGTACCCGCGGACTATCAATGCTGCAGGGCTCGGCCACGCTACAGCAAAGGAAGCTGACAGGAGGGAGCGCTGAGCGCTTCCCTCCTGTCAGCCTCTCCTCAGGTTGCGCCCGGGCGGTGCGGTCCACCCTCATGGACGCACCGCCCGGGCAAAGCTGCAGCCGCCTGAGGCTCTTTACAGAGCGCTCGGGCGGCTGCAGCATGGGAGGGGCCGGCGGGGCTGGCCATGGCACCCCCCACCCTGCTGGCACCCGGGGCGGACCGCCCCCTCCGCCCCCCCTTAGTACGCCACTGCATCCACTAAACTTCATTTAAAAAAACAGTGAAGGCTTATCTTGGCAAACCTCCTTTGCCACTTACTACAGATTAGACAGGGAATAAGAATGTGGTTGAATTCTGGTTTCTTTTTGTTAATTCTGAAATTCATATTGTCAGAATTCGGTAATTATCAATTCAAATAACCAAAAAAATAATTTAAGAAATTTGTATAAATTCAGACATTTGTTATTTCCTAAAGAGTGCTGTTTAGTAGATAGCTTCCCTAATTAGGTACAATGATGTGGGATCTCCCAACTTGTGATATTAATGCGGTTTAGTAGTTGGATCTCCAAACTTGATACCCTGATGTGGGACCCCTCAACTTAGGATTTAACATTAGGACACTCCTAATAGATAGCTCCCTTAAGTGGGATTGCCTATTTAAGGATACAAAATCCAGAACAAATTAGAGCACTGTTTAGGAGATTGCTGGCTAATGTGGTACCCTTAAGTGGAATTGCCTTTTTAAGGAATTTAAATTAAAGTTTTTTTATATTGAAAACCACTGTATTTATGTGGCAGCACACATGCCCCCCTTTTTTTCTTTAGGGCCCCCGCTCAGGGGTTGGTGCCGGGGGGGCAATAGGTCCCCCATTCATATTAAAAGTCCCCACTCGCAAGTCATGAACACCAAAATTGAATGGTTACTGAAATGTCCGGGCTCAGGTTCGGGGTCAAAAAAATCGTAATGTTCGATACGAACCCGAGCTTTACAGTTCGGGTTTGCTCAACTCTAATGTTAAAACTATTCAATGCACCACATTAGTCATACACACTATCAAAGTGCTGTAACTGAATTATAAAAATAAAAATGACTGCACACAAAGCTACCACCACAGCACTAGGTAGCGTGCACAACAATTGCCACAGTACTTGGAGACACTCACAGCACTAGCTACAGCACCAGAATGTTTCCACAGAACCAGATTGCACCCACAACACTTCCCAGACCTTATAAGTGCCAGTAATAGTAATAAATTAATAATAATAATAATAATGGGCCATGGAGGGGGCCCTCTAACAGAGACTGTCTCAGCATCCATTAGAGAGTCTGTTAGAAAAAAAATAAAAACATTAAAATTCACCTGTACGTCTGTTTTGTGTTTCTAATCCCATCTGTTGAATGCCTTACCCCTCTTAGTGTATCTACCCCCTTAGTTTACTTTATCCTCACTTTTTCCCCTTTGTGTCTTACACCCCTCTTACTTTCCCCTTTGTGTGTGTTTTACTTTTCCCCCCAGCCCCTTTGTGTGTCATTGTCCCCTTCCCCAGTTCCTCTGTGTGTCTCTGGATCTTCATCCAAGCCCCTCTGTGTCACTGTCCTCTTTTCCAGCTCCTGTGTGTGAGTCATTGTCCCCTTCCTCAGCCCCTCTGTGTCCTTGTACCCATCCCCATCTCACCTGTTCGTAATTGTCCTATATTCCTGCCTCTCATTCAGTGGTGTCGCTAGGGGAGGGCCAGAGGGGGCCATACCCCCCCCCACATCATGCTGTGCCCCCTTTGGGCCCCCCAAAATGCCGGCAACTTGCTGGCCATGTTCTTCAATTATATTCCCTCGGACTGAAACAATCAGGACTGAGGTGCTGGGTGCTGTCTGTGGCTGGAGGGAGCACTGACAGGCTCCCCGGCACAGGCCCCGCCCCAAAATGAAGCCCCACCTCCTGCACATAAGCCCCACCCCCGCAGTAAAGCAGCAGACCATGCTGCTACAGAAGATGGCTGCCTGATCCCCAGCAATAGCCTCCAGTGACAGGTAGGCTGTGTGTGTGTGTGTGGACATAGCATTCTGTGTGTGTGTGTGTGTGTGTGTGTATGGACATAGCACTGTGTGTGTGTGTGTGTGTGTGTGTGTGTGTATGTATATGTGTGTATGGACATAGTGTGTGCATGGACTCAGCAGCAGTGGCGGATCCAGGGGGGGGCAACGGGGCAATTGCCCCCCCAAGAAAGCCAACGGTCTCCCTCTCCCCTGCCAGCACATGCAGGTGCTAGCCCTGCAATGTGCCTGTGGACCGGAGGGGAGATCAGAGATCTCCCTTCCTGGTCTGCAGGCACTGTGCTGACAGCCGGCAGGGGTGGGAGAGAGGACCCGGGAGCTCTGCCTGCAGCTCCTCCGGGTTCTACTCTCGCGAGCACGGAGCGTTTCCGTGGTAACAGCGGCAACGCTCCAAATCTCGTGAGAGTGAACTCTAGCCCTGGAGCGCGGGCTAGAGTTCACTCTCCCCACTGGGACCACCAGGGACTAAGAAGTGCCCCCCCTCCTTCCAGTAAAGGTAAGAAGGGAGGGGGGACATAAATATTTATATTAAATAAAAAAATAAAAATAAAAAATACACTGGAGAAGCCTGCTTGCTCGCCTGCTGCCTTTGGACTATGGCCCCATGTTAAGACATCTTTTTCCCTGCAGAAAAGACTTATTCGTGATTTTCTGCCGGGTGTTCGGTAGATTTGTTTGAGTGTGTTGTGCCCCAGATAGGAATCCCATGAAGCCCATTCGCATGAAACTGACCGTGTAAAGACTTTGGCTCCATGACGATTAAACTGTATTCATGTGGTCTGAGCGCCATTCGCTTAATAATGTGCGCTCAGACCTGAGCTATCTGGGGATATGTAGAACGTATATGTTTTATGTACTGAATGTAACTGAAGGTAATTTTATGTCTTTTACGGTTTGTTTTCTGCCATGTGGTTAATGGAGTTTTGCCTCTGTCTTTGGAGATAATTGAATTAATTCTCAATTATCTCCAGAGCAGAGAGGAGGGATTGTGATGCATTGTGGGATGCCTGTGTAAGTCTGTGATTGGTCCTTTTATCCTTTATGTCCCAGTCTCCCATTTGGTCCCCTAGGGGAGTGTCCACCAGGTGGGAGACCTGCATAAAAGCCGGGCAGTTAGCCCCAGTAAATCAGTTCCTGCTTAACCCTCAAAATGAAGTGTCGTCTCATTATTGGGGGAGGATTTACTGTATGCTGTTAGAGACTGATTGCCAGGAGTGTAAGCCGCTTGGGAGCTTTTCCTGTTCGTCTGCTAGCAGCTATTCGTGTGTCTCCAGTTCGGGAGTTGGTGAATTCGTGGGTTTGCAGTTCAGGAGATTGGTGCTTGCAGTAGCTGTTGGTGCAGCTGAAAAAGGGGAATATCGCCTAAACGGTTTTTAACCTCTTTTGGGCAAAACGGTCCGTTACACACACAGACTGCTGAATATATACACTCACTGCTGCATACACAAACACACACAGCAAGCAGCCTCCCTCATACATTGGCAACAACAAGGATCCAGTCCCTGCAATAGGTTCAATATGAAATTTTAGGATATGGTTATAAATTTTATTAAAGGGACACTAGTCACCAGAACAACTACAGCGTATTACATTTGTTCTGGTGAGTAGAAGCATTACCTTCAGGCTTTTTGCTGTAAACACTGTCTTTTCAGAGAAAATGCAGTGTTTACATTACAGCATAGTGATAACTTCACTGGCCACTCTGCAGATAGCGGATAGAGATCCTTCCTGAGTTATGGCTGACTAAAATGCATACATTCAGTGTCTCCCCCATGCAGACACTGAACTTTCCTCATAGAGATGCATTTATTCAATTCAGCTCTATGGGGAGATGCTGATTGGCCAGGGCTGTGTGAATTGTGCTGGCTCTGCCCCCGATCTGCCTCTGTCAGTCTCAGCCAATCCTATGGGGAAGCATTGTGATTGGATCAGGCTACCACTTCTGCTGATGTCAGCAGGCAGTGGGCAGGTCTAAAGTAAACAGGGGCAAAGTCAGCAGCTGCAGACTTGAATACAAGTAAGATTTTAATATATTTAGGGAGGCATGAGGGGACCAAGGAGGCTAGATGGTGGTTTTAACCCTAGAGGGTAAGGAATACATGTTTGTGTTCCTGACCCTATAGTGCTCCTTTAATCCCTCACCCAACAACCTCAGCCTAACCCAACAACTCAGGAGGAACCTTCATTCTATTGACCTCCAGCAACTGTCAGCTGATATTGATTCACAACTGCTACCCATCCCTTCCTTCTCCTGTCCCTCTCTGGCCATCTCCACATATAACAACACTACCCTCACCTCTGCCTTGAACGCTGCAGCCCTGCTCCAAACAAGCACCTCAAGATAGACACGCCCCCCAACAGTGGAATACTAAATCAACATTCTACCTGCAAAGATGCTTCCGTTGTGCTGAACGTTCCTGGAGGAAGTCTCGCACCCAGTCGGACTTTGTTCATTATAGATTCATATTGTGTTCATACAGCACAGCCCTTGCCCTCGACAAACAGTCATACTTTTTCTCTCTCAATAGTTCATGCTCCCGCAATCCCAGGCGTCTGACTCCTTTAATTCTCTTCTTCACCCTGCTTTGGCCACCCCACCAAACTAACCTCTCTGCCGATAACTTTGCATGTCACTTTACTGACAAGATTGAACAGCTAAAGAAAGAATTCTCCCTTCCTTGCAGTTCTCTTTCTCAATGACACGTAGCTCATGCCTTTCCTACCCTTCAGACTTTCTCCCCGGCTACTGAACAAGAGGTACACTTGCCCGGCTCACCTTATCAGATCTCTCTCCACTTGTCTTGTGCCTTCCTTAACGCACATCTTCAACTGCTCTCCTTCTTCTGGCGTTGTCCCTGCTGACCTTAACCATGCCACTGTAGTACCTATCTTGAATAAAACATCTCTTGACCCGTCCTCCCCCTCTAACTATCGTCCTATATCCCTGCTCCCTTTTTCCTCAAAGCTTCTGGAAAGACCTGTCCTTACCGGTGTGTCTCACTTCCTCAATTCCAACTCTCTCCCTGACCCTCTTCAATCCGGCTTCAACCCTCTCCACTCTACTGAGACTGCTTTTTAAGGTTCCTAATGACCTAATCGCAGCTAAATCCAAAGGCCACTAATCCATACTATTTCTTTTTGACCTCTCTGCTGCCTTTGACACAGTTGATTATGCTCTCCTACTTCAAACTCTTCAATCACTCGGTCTCTGCAGGTAGTTAGGTAGAATGTTGATTTAGTATTCCACTGTTGGGGGGCGTGTCTATCTTGAGGTGCTTGTCTTCTCATGGTTTTCCTCTTATCTCTCCAAACGTTTATTCAGTGTCTCCTTTTCTAATGATACCTCCTCTCCTCGTCCGGTCTCAGTTGGAGTCCCCCAAGGCTCTATCCTTGGTCCCCTTCTATTTTCTCTTAATGCTGCCTCTCTTGGCAAACTTATTACCTCTTTTGGATTCCACTACCACCTGTATGCTGATGACAACCAGGTATATGTCTCTTCCCTGGACCTCTCCTGCTGTCCTGCAATGTGTCACTGCTTGCCTTTCTTTCATCTCTGACTGAATGTCCTCCCGCTTTCTAAACCTCAATCTCTCTAAAACTGGGCTCTTTGTCTTTCCTCCTCCTAATACTGATCCTCCTCTTTAGCTCTCCCTTCAAGTTAGTGGTATACACATAAGCCCATCCTTGCAAGCTCACTGTCTTGGCATCATACTTGATTCTGGCCTCACCTTTGAGCCTCACATCCAGTATGTTGCCAAATCCTGTATATTCCACTCCGCTCTGCCCGTGACCTTCTTCTGTCCGTTCGCACCCGTACGTCCAACGTATGCTTTCCTGACTTCTCGTGGGCGGCTCCCTTCCTATGGAATAGCCTGCCTACCGCCATCAGACTCTCCCCTAGTCGTTTAAGAAGTGCCTTAAAACCCATCTCTTTAGGAAAGCTTATGGCCTCCCAGACATACCTGTCTCTTGCTCTCTCCTAAAGGGCAGCACTCTACGGTACTCCAGCTCTGCTTCACTCCTACCTTATTTGATAGCTATTTCCTGTCCTAACGTGTTTTACACCGCACCTCCTATAGACTATAACCTCGTTTGAGCAGGGTCCTCTTCAACCTATCGTTCCTGTAAGTTTTCTTGTCATTGTCCTATTTATAGTTAAATCCCCCTCTCATAATATTGTAAAGCACTACGGAATCTGTTGGCGCTATATAAGTGGTGATAATAATAATAATTAATAATAATACTGCTGCTCTGCCGCCCTTGGTGACTTAAAACCACAGTGTTGTCGACTAATATATGAGAATGTTGAGTCCCTAGAGCAGGAGTAGGCAACCTATGACATGTGTGCCATGCACAACACTCAACATGTCTTTGCACGGCACTCAAGGCTGCTAGAGCCATACAGGCTCTGGCTTATCAAGAGTCCCAGTGAAACTTCAGATATAAGAAAAGGTGGTGAAAGACAATCCTCACTTTATGCATTGCAGCACTTGTGAATGGGAATCCACACTGGAGTAGAGGAGCCCGCAGCTGCTGTTGCAGCTCCAGTCCTTAACCTGTACCTTGCCAGCCTGGCCCCACTAGAACCCAGGAAAGCCATCCACACTGCTAGATATACACAGATACACAGAATAACTCTCCCCTCATACAAACAGCTCACACACAATCTGCACAAACTCAACACCTCTAATAATCCACATACATGCACACAACCCTATATGCAGCCTCTCACATGCTCTACCCTAAACAGCCCCACACATACACAAACTACCAAACACACAATGTGACATATCCATCCACACACACAATTCCACAAGCAGCCCTCATACACAGCCCACATTCATAGGTACTGAATACCACAAACTACTATAATAGCTCGTGAACCTCTCTTTCCCCAGAGAGTTTTACATTTGAACACTCCCAATTACTGTACACAAACCCTCCCCTCTGCCTGTGATACAATTATCAAAGACAATGGACTAACTCAATTAACTTTAGCAAACCCCAAAAAGTACCCCAAAATACAACATATCCCTGATAGCCCCGATCTGGGTGAACATCATAAGTTGTTCAGGAATTTCCTGGAAGTCTTACTTTTGCCCCACCATGCACATGGTTCCATGCCCAAAACAGTTCCATACACTCAACAGCAAAACACTGCTGGACAATTTAAGATGGGCGCCGCCACATGTTTGAATCTGTTCCAGTTAAAAGTCCAAGGGGCAGAAACAGTACTTTTGAACATGGGTTATCACAGGGCAAATAATCCCAGGTTAGGAGACGGGCAAGCAGGCCCCTCCAAAAACCAGTGGTGAAGTGTAGTTTGTCACACAAAGCAAATGCAGTATAAATAACACAAACAGATTACAGCAACATACACACCTCAATTAAAAAAAAAAAAAAATAGGACCGGCATGCTATGGGACATCACAATCTTATTTCGGCACAGTGCTGCTAAAAGGTTGCCTACCCCTGCCCTAGAGTATTAGGAGGTCGGCCATACAACAAGGGGTTTAAGCCCTTATACAGTACATCAGACAGAAGACTTAATATGTATGGGCTTCTGGAGCTATATTTAGTTTTAACATCAGTTTAAAACATGGCAAGCTTCTGGTTTTATACAGGGAAATAGACAAAACCATGCCCTAATGCAGAAGCATAGGCAAGGTTATCTGCTGGCCTCTTACTAAGCTCTTTGTTAAGACATGGGCAACTGTTGCACAAGGCGTGGAATGGCTGAGACAGTACAGTGATTTTAAAGGTTACCAAGGTCAGCACTTTTCATGCCCTGAACATCAGTGTGAAATCTAGTTTTTAAACAAAAGGGACAATACAAACTTTTAGCAAACTGATACACAGAATGTAAAAAGTGCTGCCACATCAATACACCAGAATCACCAATGGCAGCACTTTTCATGTCCTGCACAACAGCATAAAAACAAATTACTCCACACAAAAAAAAAAAAAAAAAATATATATATATATATATATATATATTTATATTATTTAGCAAATAGTTGTGTAGGGTGTGATAAGTGCTGCTATGCCAATGATCTCCAAAGTCTCTGGGGCAGCACTTTTCACATCCTGGATTACATAATAAAAAACAAATAATACAATCTTTAAGCAAACTAAAAATGACTGTGTGGGTGGTTACATTTCTCACACGCATTTTAAAGTCACATCCTGCAAAACAGAATAAACAGCATAAAAAACCCAAAATATTTTAGCAGAACAGTTATACAGAGTGCAAAAAGCGCTGCCATGCCGGTATTGGTATTCAAATTCACCAACCTGTAACAGCATAGAAAAAAAAAAAAAAATCCTATAAAATGTTTTTAGCAAACTGATGAGCTGATAAAAGTACCAAATTATGGTGGTGTTTATGTGGGATTGTCATATTTATAGCATACCAGTTTAGAGCACAATAGTTCCCTTATTTGCTATCCTTAAATATGGGAATTCCATGCAAGGATAGTAAATTAGGAAATTATCTATTAAAAACAACTGACAGATCAAAATAAAGAAAAGGACATTTCTTAAAGAGACACTCCTGGCACCCAGACCACTTCTGCCCATTGGAGTGATCTGGGTACCAACTCCCACTACCCTTAACCCTGCAATGTAATTATTGCAGTTTTCATAAACTGCAATATTTACATTGCAGGGTTAAGTCCTCCTCTGGTGGTTGTCTAGCCACTAGAGGAGACTTCTGTGTTCATAGAACACGAAAAGTGGTTTAAAACGATGATTATTCAAGGCTTTCTTATGGGGAGGTTTAATGCGTGTGCGCGGCCACTGTTGCGCATGCACATTAGGTCTCCCCCGCCGACGGCCATGCATGCGCATTAGGTCTCCTCCGTCGGCTGTAGTCATCGGGGGAGGAGCGTAGGCAGAGCTTGACCCAGCACCGAGGGACAACAGGAAAGCAAACCTTGTGCAATCAGTAACCTTTTCCTATAGATGAATCTTACTTCAGACTATGGTGAGGCCTAATAGAAAGCAGAGACAGGAGATGTATTTGTAATATTGTTAAGCGAGCAAAGCAGGAAGGGGAATTTTATAACAGGACAGGAGGCTTCCTATTTTGCATTAACTCTCTTTACTAAACTCCACAGCAGTAAAGAAAAACGTAAAGAGTAACAAATAAATCACTGAGCAGCATAGTATATAAGGGTCATGCTGCCTGTACACTTCCTCTTTCTTTACTGCTCCATCGCAGACAGGTCAGAATATCTGCTCCTCTGGAGCTTTATACATTTATTGTCATTATCTGTTACATTCTATTGTTATTATCACTATTATTACTTTAATTTATTTCTGTTCTGTACTGGGCTGTGGGACTAGGGGCTCTCTGTGGGTTTCTACCCTCTTATCTGCCCCTCTGTTCATTTTGGGACCCTCCCTGGGCCACCCCTCGGTCTCCCCAGGTCCCACCACTGCCCCCCTATCCTGGAGTGCCCTCCTGGGCTCCCTCCTTGCGGCCAGAATCGTTCGCGGCCGTTTTCGCGCCGGCCTGCTTCTGCCCGCGGCCGGCCTCAAAATTTAGTCCCCAGCTTGCGGCCTACACTCGCGGCCGCCATTTTGGATCGCGGACATCGCGAGATTCACGCGGCCATCTTAGTTTTGCCTCGTGCATCTCATTAGGGACTCAGTGTGGCTGTGCTAACTTGCTGTTACCTCTGCATTGCTGTTTTTCACACCTTTTGTGTCTCACTCCCCTGTGACTGAAGGATTACCTGCTCAGCACTCCATCTAGCTGCTATCACTCTGCTACTCAGCCTCTGTGCCTCATCTGCTTCTATCAAGCTATATCCTGTGGCTGGGTCAGTCAGGTCAGTGCTGCTGCCTGTTTATTATTGTGACCTGCACTTAAGGGTCCCAACCCTGTGCAACCGGGGTGAGCCCCCACTATAAATACGCTGCTTACTGGGAGACTAGCTGTTGCAGTTCTCTCTAACTGGGTGAGCCCCAGTTTATAAGGTCACTACTATACCCTGCTGCGGTTATTCTGGGCTTGGTCCCACCATACTATCAAATCTGACCCTACGCCTATTATCAAGACCTGGGTGCCCGTTTATTGCTGTGCCTTTCAGTGACGTATCAGCCTACCCTAACATGGAAGATTCCCAGAACATCCCTGTGGACTTCCAGGCTATGATTAACGCAGCTGTCGCTGCCTCTGTGGAGAAGGCACTCTCCAAGGCCCGAGCTCCGGCTCCTGACGTACCAAAAACCCGCAGACGTACACGCCACGAATCGGATTCAGACTTGTCCGACTACCAGACAAGGGATGACTCCCGCCCTAAAAAGCGCCGTGACAAAGGCGAGGATTATGCACCCAAACCGCCTAAGGGTAAGGCACCTGCCAAGCGCAAATCTGCCAAACTACACACACCGGCCCCGCGTCAGGAGTACTTTTCAGACGAAGAGCAGGGCCCTGCCCAGTCCATGTCAGTGCTGGATGAATGGCAAGCTGACGCTTCTGAGTCGGACTACGACGCATGGGGCTCGGACGAGAAATCTGTCTCCGCTTTCATGCGGGAGACCCTCCTGGGTGCTGCCCAGACTGGAGGTGTTGAGGACACTGCGGACGCAGAACCTCCTCTAGACTCAGACACCATTTTGGACCCCTCAGGTCAGGCGATGTTCGACCCCCGCAACATACGGCACCCCAGATCGGGTGACTGGTCAACTCCAGAACACCTTTCCAGGTTTATGCACCTGTGGCTCCGCAAGCCTCTGGAGAAGGAGGTCCGCAGCCGACTCAGGTCTGAATGCTCACGCCCTTCCCTGCCGGATAAGGTCGCTCAGACCCCTGAATTCGACAAGGTCATGTCGACCTTCATGATGCGCAGTGGTAGAGACCCTCGCCGAGGGGTAGAGAAAGGTCTATGGGGCGCCCAGGATAACCTGCTGGATTCCGTAGGCCCCCTGGCTCGCATTATGTATCTGGCGGATGATGCCTACGCCAAAGCCGACTCCTTCTCTGCCGAGGACATCAGGGAATGGGCACATGACGTTCGTGAATGGGCACAACGGTGTTTTTGTTTCATTGGAAACACTAATGTTACGCTCTCTTCGGAGAGACGAAAAGCAGCGTTATACCGTATTAACGGTAAATTGGCAGACCTTGGCACAAAGGAGATTGGGCCCCAGGCACAAGGAAAACTATTTGGCGAACCGTTCCTCAAGGAACTCAAACACGTAAACGTGTTCACCTCCCTTAATAAGGCGCAATCCTCTATGCGCAGAGTTTTCAGGAGCAACCCTACCAGAGGGGTTTTTGGAAGGGCTGGCCGGCAGCGGGGCCATGCCGTCAGCCGCTTTTGGCCTTCAGGCCCCCGCACCCAACCAACACCGTTCTACCCGACAAGGGACTATCGGCAGCAACCCTTTTCCAGAGGCTCGGATAGAGGTCGTGGACCCCGCGGACGCGGACGTTCCCGCTTTGCTGACGCCTCTCCCTACGCCATGTTCCTCCACTGTTACCATGCACCCGCACTGCAGGCCGTATTTCCCTTTCTTTCCAGAATTGGGCCGCCCTATGCTCAGACACATGGATCCTACAAACAGTACAGGGATATATCATAGACCTAGTGGGGACCCCCTTTCAGGTTCAGCCCCCTCGCCCCATCCACATGTCGTCCTCCGACCACAACCTCGTCAACGCGGAGCTACGTGAGCTCCGAGACAAAGGGGCCATCCAGCCGGCCCACGACGAGGGTGGTTACTTCAGCAACATCTTTCTGGTTCGGAAAAAGTCAGGAGAATACCGACCGGTCATCAATCTACGCGCCCTCAACGCACATGTGGTCTATCGCCACTTCAAGATGGAGGGCATCCACCTCCTGCGAGACCTTCTTCGAAGCAACGACTGGTTCACCAGGCTCGATTTGAAAGATGCATATCTGTCAGTCCTGGTGCACCCGGACTGTCGAGCACTCCTACGTTTCCTCTGGCACGGACGCCCTTGGCAATTCACTTGCCTCTCTTTCGGGCTCAGCTCAGCCCCATGGTGCTTCACCAAGCTTCTAAAACCAGTGGTGGCCCACCTGAGATCCAGGGGCATTCGATGCATCATCTACTTAGACGACCTTCTCCTCTTCTGCTCCGATGAACACAGACTACGCCAACACACTCACTTGGCAGTGTCCCTACTGGAATCTCTGGGTTTCGTGGTAAACCAACCGAAATCGGAACTGACCCCTACTCAGACGATACAATTCCTCGGCTTCGAGATCGACTCGACGACATGCACTCTGAGACTACCAGCCTCAAAGATCACAGCCATTCGCAAGGAGATTCGCAGGGTTCTCCGTCTCGACTCCATTCCACTACGCAACCTGGCCAGGATTGTACGACTCCTCTCTGCTTCCATTCAAGCCATATTTCCGGGTCCCCTCCACTACAGGGCCATGCAACGTCTCAAGGCGAAATACCTACGCCACAGACCTAGTTACGACCAACCCGTCCCGGTGACGACGGAGGTTCGCGAAGAACTATCATGGTGGCTGGACAGCATGCAAGCCTGGAACGGCAAGGCCATATTCGGAGACACCCCAGACTTCGTATTGGAATCAGACGCCAGCCTGTGGGGATGGGGTGCCACCAACGGAACCATCTCCACGGGAGGAACATGGACGGCACAGGAGCTCTCCATGCACATCAATTGTCTCGAACTCCTGGCGGGATCCTTCGCGATCCGCAGCCTGGCCCGGGAAAGATCCAACTGCTGCATCCTCCTGCGCATGGACAATGTCTCCGCAGTCCAGTACATCAACCGTCTGGGAGGCGCTCGCTCACGCCTGCTGTCGGATATCACAAGGAACATCTTCGACTACTGCCTCCCTAGCAATATCACGCTTCAGGCGGAATACTTACCGGGAGAAATCAACCTCACAGCCGACTGGTTCTCTCGCCACTGGAGAGACGTCAGCGACTGGAAGCTAAACACGAGAATCTTCAGGGCCCTGACAGCCCGGAGAGGTCCCTTTCACCTGGATCTGTTTGCCTCTCGCAACAATCACCAGACCCCGGAGTTCTTCAGCTGGCTCCCGGACCCGGAGAGCAAGGCGACAGACGCATTTCTCCAACAATGGCCGTCGACAGGAGCCTACGCCTTTCCCCCATTCTCCATGATTGCGAGAACACTACACCAGATGCGGACGCAACAGATCAAACTGGTTGTCATAGCGCCCTTGTGGCAGAGCCAACCATGGTTCCCGGACCTCCTGGCCTCCTCCTACAGGGACCCTCTCCTCCTACCATCCTTCCCGGACCTGCTCACGGATCCCAAAGGGTATCTCCACCCACTACTCCTGGAAGACCGGCTACCCCTGGTGGCTTGGTCTCTTTCTGGGGTTCCTGGCGAGTCAGCGGACTATCGCAGGCTGCTAGGGACCTCTTATGGGACTCATGGGCCCCGGGAACTAGACGCTGTTACCTTTCAGCTTGGGCCTCCTAGTCTACTTGGTGCATGGAACGGGACTCCGATCGCTTTACAGCACCTATTCCCATGATTCTTAATTTTCTTTCCACCTTGTTTTCATCTGGCCGCTCTTACCGTTCGGTCAACGTCGTTTGCTCCGCAATTTCGGCGGCTCACACCCCTGTCGGGGGATCTCCCGGTCGGCAAAGACCCTCTGGTCTGCTGTCTACTCCGCGGTATGCGGCTCCGCCGCCCCCCGGCCCCCAGATACCCTCACCTATGGGATGTGGGACTGGTTCTCCGTTTTTTCAGGGATTGGCTTCCGAATGACCGCCTCTCCCTACGCCAACTATCCGCTAAGTGTGCTTTTCTCCTTTGTCTAGTATCTTTCCGACAGGTTTCGGACGTTAGGGCCTTCGACGTGGACGCTTTCGAGGTGGCCCCGGAAGGGGTCACGTTCCACATTTCCCGTCGCACTAAATTGGGTTCGACTTCGGTCTTCTACCCCTTTTTCCCCGACGACCCGCAACTCTGTGTCGTGTCCACCCTTCGCAGGTATGTTTCCGTTACCTCCTCACTCCGATCCTCTACGTCGGGCCAACTCCTAGTCTCCTACGTGCACCCTCACGCCCCAGTCTCGGTCACCACTCTGGCCCGATGGATCCGCTGGATCCTTTCCCTCGCAGGTATAGATCCCGCGTTCGGCGCCCACTCCGTTCACGGTGCGGCGGCTTCATCAGCCTTCCTGGCAGGGGCGTCCCTCTCGGATATTCTCCGAACGGCGGACTGGTCTAGGGAATCCACTTTCCGTACATTTTATTTTCGCACTCCCCCTTCTGCTGGGATGTCACTTCTTCAGCATTAAAATTGCAAAATAGGAAGCCTCCTGTCATGTTATAAAATTGAAGATTATGCTAGCTTTAGTGTACTAATAATCTTAATTTTAATAAGGACAGGAGGCGAGTATTTTCCCTCCCTTTTGTTCCCTACCCTGACTCCTCGGGGGAGTGGATCTTAAGGTGATGGATTTTGGGATTCATATTAGTAGTTCCACTATCTTCTGGACATATTCGGTATCCCTTCCATCTCTATTCCCAGTGTTTCCACCTAGACGGACAGTTTAGTTGTACAACATGCTTACACCTAACACATATTTAGCCTATGGCCAGCTTACAATCTGTCTGTACTGTTTAATTTACACCATTCTGTTAAAGCCCACAGGCGTGGACAATTACGGTTCAGTACCTAACCGATTTTATACTCTCCTTTCAGTGTAACCCTCTTCAGGACCTCCACTGGTCGCTGGTTCGTTAACCTCACGACTCCGTAAGATGGGATGACTGCTTCGTTTGGTCTTTCCTCCTATCTCGTTACTAGGAGTCTCCTCAAGTTCCGCTCGCCAGAGACCGCAGTTGCTGTTTCGTTGAGTTTCTGGATATTCGAGCTCTATCTGGACTTGGATGTCGCTTTAAGAAAGAGGAAGTGTACAGGCAGCATGACCCTTATATACTATGCTGCTCAGTGATTTATTTGTTACTCTTTACGTTTTTCTTTACTGCTGTGGAGTTTAGTAAAGAGAGTTAATGCAAAATACTCGCCTCCTGTCCTTATTAAAATTAAGATTATTAGTACACTAAAGCTAGCATAATCTTCAATTTGTCAATCTAGGGACAAATTACTTGGCTTGCAATGAGGTTTCAGAGGTTAAGGAAGTTTTTAGTGTTTTTGCCAATGCTATACGGCAGGTTGCTTTCACACTGTCATTCTCTGAAGTTCTGCCTGTGCATAACACTCAGAATGATAGGCGGATGCGTATTACGGACTTTAACTTGTGGCTTGGTGAATGGTGTTGGGAGCAAGGATTTGGCTTTATTTCTCATGGTAGCTCTGTGTGGAATGGACATAAACTGTACAAAAAAGATGGTTTGCATCTTTCTCAAAAGGGAACAAATGTTCTCAGTGAGCAGTTCAGAGGGTGTATTTAAACTAGGAGGGGGGGGCAAAAGGGTGATAAAACATCAATCCAATTGTCCCCCAAAACAAGGAGAGAAGGTGCCTGTAGCAAGTGTGTTAAAAAATGATAAGCTTCGAGTCATGTCTACAAATGCTTGCAGTTTAGGAATAAGATCCATGAACTTGTGGCAATAATGGCAACTGATAATGTAGATTTAGTCGCTGTTACGGAGACATGGTATAATGAGTAAAATGACTGGGACATAGCAATACCAGGGTACTCTTTGTATAGAAAAGACAGGGAAGGCAAGAAAGGGGAGGGGTGGCCCTGTATGTGAAGGATAGCATAAAATCTAGCCTAATAAAAGTTAGTGAGGCAAACAGTCCGTTTGGGCTACGTTAAAATTTGGTAATCACACTAACTCGTGTAGGTCTGATTTATAGGCCCCCAGGACAAATAGAAGAGTTAGATAATGTACTAGTTGAGGATATAGCTAAATTAACAATGAAGGGGGAAGTTATCATCATGGGTGACTTTAATCTTAATCTTCCTGATTTGAATTGGAAAACAAAAATAGCCGCTTGTGCCGAGGACACACATATTCTAAACTCCCTACTGGGATTGTATCTGTAGCGGAATGCCAATAATAAATCCACGAATTCCGCTGGTCCAGAAACGAATCCACAGTCAAGCGCTGAAACAACAAGGCGATATCCCCAACCTCCCAATAACCGGACGAGACACAATTTTGGGAGTCAACTAAAATCCTTTTAATCAGCAGGACAATTTATACAAGTCCCCATGCAAGGGGTTTCCTGAGTCCCTCCCCAGGGGCACTCCCAGAGGGGACTACATGGGGGACTTACATGACAACATATTTCTCCCATCAGGCACCGCTGCACGAGAGGGATCATCCTCCCAGAATGCACCGTTAAGGGGATTATCCCCTCGTGCAGCAGAACCGGCAATTCACACAAAAATCTAACTTATTAAATACACGGTGGATTTACACGAATGGACGTTCGGTAGATAGCTGGGGTCTGAGCGCATCATTCGTGAGATTGCCGCTCAGATCCCAGCTAAAATAACCGAACGCCGCACAGAAAACACATTTCTTTTAAAACATATGAAAAGGACCGATTACTTCTAGTGAACACGATCCTGAAACTCCCGAACGTCCTGGAGGCTCAGCGGTGTTCGTGCCGTCGAATAGCTATTGGTAATACTATGCGTTCGACAACTCGGTCCCGCTGAGGAACAAAGGATCCAAGATGGCCGACCGCTGCATGGTCGGTAGTCGAACGACGGCCACCCAGGAGAGCCTCTAATAACCAATTGCAACAATGTTGCAATCGGTTAACTAGCGCCACACGCCTCTAAGTGGGTGGGCTATTAGGGGGTATCGCGTTCGGTTCACGAACGGCTTTCTACAGTGCTGTTCATGAAACGAAAGAAAATCCCCATACAAAACCGCCATTTGCATTCGGCGGAAACAGCAGTACAGGCAATACAGAAAATACATTAACATCTACATAAGTGTAAAGCGCATATCTCGCCCGACCTATTGGCAACCCTTAAAGGCACAGTCTCTAGTTATTGTCCAAGTGGCTAGGTTTGCCACAGTATCTAAAACAAGTCGTTGAGGAACCAACTCGTAAAGAGGCCATACTAGATTTAGTGTTAACAAATGGAGATTTGGTATCAGATAATACTGTAGATGAAAGTTTAGGATCGAGTGATCAGTCAGTGTGGTTTAATACAAGAACAGTGACTGAGTCACACAACACAAAAACAAAAGTTATAGACTTTAAAAAAAAAAACATACAAAAAACCCCAGACTTTTCTAAAATTAGAATAGGTGTAAAGGAGTCATTATCAGACTGGAGCAATTTAAATGGAGTCCAAGAGAAATGGGATAATTTAAAAGTTGCACTGCTGAAGGCAATAGAAAATTGCATTAGGCTTGCCAGTGCAAGCAAAAAAAAAAGAAACCACTGTGGTACACCGCAGATGTTGCCAAAATAGTAAAAAACAAAAAGTTAGCATTTAGTAATTATTAAATTCAAAACAAATAAAAAAATTGAGGAAGACAGAATGAGGCTAAACAAGTGATAAGAGCTTCCAAATCACACACAGAAGAGAAAATAGCACAGTCAGAAAAAAAGGGGGACAAAACATTTTTTAGATACATAAATGAGAAAAGGAAAGTGAAACAAGGATTAATTAGATTAAAAACAAAAGAAGGAAGGTATGTAGAAGAGGATAAAGGTCTAGCTTTCCTGCCTTCAATGAATATTCTTGTTCAGTATTTATAGATGAAAATGAAGGAAAGGGACCTCAGTTAGGAAAAAGGGCAAATGAGTCATTTATTACATGTGAGTTTACAGAGGAAGAGGTTCTAGTTCAACTGTCAAAAGTAAAGACAAATAAGTCAATGGGACCTGATGGAATATTACCAAAGTTATTAAAAGAGCTTAGTGGTGTACTAGCAAAACCATTAACAGATTTATTTAACCAATCATTGTTAACAGGAGTAGACCCAGAAGATTGGAAGTTAGCGTATGTTGTGCCCATTTACAAGAAAGGTAATAGGGAGGAGTCGGGCAACTATAGGCCAGTAAGCCTTACTTCAGTAGTGGGGAAAGTGATGGAATCCATGTCAAAGGATAGGATTGATGAACATCTAAAAACACATGGATTTCAAGATCAGAGACAACATGGGTTTACTTCAGGGAGATCATGCTAAACTAATCTTATGGATTTTTTTGATTGGGTAACTAAAATTATAGGTCAGGGTGGTGCAGTAGACATTGCTTACCTAGATTTCAGGAAGGCTTTTGACACTGTTGCACATAGAAGGCTTATCAATAAGTTGCAATCTTTAAGTCTGGATTCCCATATTGTTGAATGGATAAGGCAGTGGCTGAGTGACAGGCAAAGAGGGTTATAGTCAATGGAGTATATTCGAAGCTTGGGCTTGTCACCAGTGGGGTACCTGGTCAGTTGTGGAAAGTATAGAATATTTGATAGAGTCCTAACCTCAACATTTGAGGAAAAGGATTTAGGGGTGATTATTTCTGATGACTTAAAAGTAGGCAGACAATGTAATAGAGCAGCAGGAAATGCTAGCAGAATGCTTGGTTGTATAAGAAGAGGTATTAGCAGTAGAAAGAGGGAAGTGCTCACGCCATTGTACAGAACACTGGTGAGACCTCACTTGGAGTATTGTACACAGTACTGAAAACTGTATCTCCAGAAGGATATTGATACTTTAGAGAGAGTTCAGAGAAGGGCTACTAAACTGGTTCATGGATTGCAGGATAAAACTTACCAGGAAAGGTTAGAGGATCTTAACATGTATAGCTTGGAGGAAAGATGAGACGGGGATATGATAGAAACATTTAAATACATAAAGGGAATCAACACAGTAAAAGGAGGAGACTGTATTTAAAAGAAGAAAAACTACCACAACAAGGGGACAGTCTTAAATTACAGGGGCAAAGGTTTAAAAAATAATATCAGGAAGTATTACTTTACTGAGAGGGTAGTGGATGCATGGAATAGCCTTCCAGCTGAAGTGGTAGAGGTTAACACAGTAAAGGAGTTTAGCATGCGTGGGATAGGCATAGGGCTATCCTAACTATAAGATAAGGCTAGGGACTAATGAGTATTTAGAACTGGGCAGACTAGATGGGCAGAATTGTTCTTATCTGACTTCACATTCTATGTTTCTATAGATGGGAGGGGAGAGTGGGAGGCATGAAAGGAGGTAGGAGTAAGACATTGAAAGAGGGGTGAAGTGAGAAACATGGAAGGAGGTGGGAAGTGAGAAACATGGAAGGAGGTGGGAAGTGAGAGACATGGAAGGAGGTGGGAAGTGAGAGACATGGAAGGAGGTGGGAAGTGAGAGACATGGAAGGCGTTAGGAAGTGAGAGACATGGAATCAGGGGAGAATGGGAGACATGGAAGGAAGGGGGGAAGAGAGAATTAGGTGGGGGTGAGACACATGGATAGTAGGGGTACGAGTCATGAAATGAGGGGGTGAAATACATGGAAGGAAGGGGGAACAAAACATTGAAGTGTAGTGCAGTCTGGTGCATTTTGTGAAATACTACTGCTGTGGGGCGGGTGCTGTGAAAAGGTGCAGAGAAGATGGTGCAAACCGTAGCAGAGGCAGTGCAGTGAAGCATGGTAAAGGAAAGAAGGTGAAAAGGTATGTGTACATATTAAATGACCGGGGACGGGGACAGCAAGGGGTAATAATAATAATAATAATAATAATAATAATAATAATAATAATATAAAGGATAACAAAAATACATGTTAATCCCTTAAGACTGGAGGTAGTACAATTACGCCCTATTTTAGGTGGCTCTATACGCCGCCGGGCGTAATTGTACGCCCTCTGGTCTTTTCTTACTTACTCGCTACAACGATGATATCGCCAGTAAAAGTGTTGTTTTTTGCATTTTTCATGCACAAACAGCACTTACACGGACGATATTATTGCTGTGATACTTTTTGCTGTTTTGAAACACAAATATTTGTGTTCAGTGAAATCTCCCGAGTACAACAGTACCCCTCATGTACAGGTTTTATGGTGTTTTCAAAAGTTACAGCATCAAATATAGGGCTTGCGTTTCATTTTTTTCCACATTAAAATTCGCAAGATTGGGTACAGTGCCTTTGAGACCCTATGGTAGCCCAAGAATGAAAATTACCCCTATGATGGCATACCATTTGCAATAGTAGACAACCCAAGGTATTGCAAACAGGGTATGTCCAGTCTTTAGTAGCCACCTAGTCACAAACACTGGCCAAAATTGGCGGTTTTTGCATTTTTCACACAAACAAATACTAATGCTAACTTTGGCCAGTGTTTGTGACCAAATGGCTACTAAAAAAGACCGGACATACCCCATTTGCAATACCTTGGGTTGTCTACTATTGCAAATGGTATGCCGTTATGGGTGTAAATTTAATTCCTGGTCTACTATAAAGTCCCAAAGGCAACGTAACCAATCTGGCAAATTTCAATTTCAAATGTAACGTGCTATATTTGACCCTGTAACTTCCCAAAACGCCATAAAACCTGTACATAGGGGGTACGGTTTTACAAGTGAGACTTTGCTGAATACAAATATGTGTATTTTATTGCAGTAAACGCAAACAGTATTATGACATTGACAGTTAAAATGTCACGTAGAACAAAAAAAAAAAAACGTATTTTCTCCAATTTTTTTCATATTAAATTATGTTTTATAGTTAAATATTTGATATTAAATGAAAGCCCTGTTTCCCCTGAATAAAGAATAATACATATATATATATATATATATATATATATATATATATATATATATACATATATATATATATATATATATATATATATATATATATATATACACACACATACACACACACACACACACACATATACGTATACACACACACAGGCCTGTAATTGTAGAAGGGTTACCTTACCTATTTAAACATTAACAACCCTCTTACCTGGGCCGATTTTTTGGTTCATTGCCTATGTGACCTATGGTTCTGCTATCAATCTCACAGATCCTGTCCGACATCAGGAACAGTAAGGTTCACCCCTCTGGCACCTTTTCTCGTGCCCTGTTTTGCCACAATCATTACTAGCATGAAAATTCAGACACTTCCACTCCCTCAGTCCATATCACTGAACCCCTGTCACAGAAGTATTCGGTTTTATTATCATATGGTTTGTTAGAACTTTCTCCGTATTCATGTCTCTACATAGAAACGCACTGACGAATTTGCTCCACTGTTAGAGGCTGTTACGGTATCCTCAGCATGAAATGTACAAACCGCCGTTTAGTAAATGCTCCCCTTTCGCAATAACATAGGTTGCATGCGTATCCAGTATAATCATGCAAACCGCAAGCAAGGGAACGCTGCAAACTCACGAACGGGATCCGTACGGGCACTTCACTCCACGAGCTCCAAACTCATGAATCGCCAATATTAGCCGAAAGCACGTATCTCCCAAGCGGCTAATAATCCCATCCAGCAGTCTCTAGTCGTCAGTAATAAATCCCCCCAAAAACGAGACCAAGCTCAGCATTGAGGATAAAACATGAACTGGCTTTACTGTGGGCTACCTGCCCGTATTTATGCAGGTCTCCCACTTGGTGGACACTCCCCTAGGGGACCAAATGGGAAACTGTAACAATAGATAGACATATGGCAGGTTAGGACCAACAGACACAGAATATTCCCAGCATGCATTAGTATTTCCTCCTCTCTGCCCTGGAGATAATTGAGAAGTAATTTAATTATTTCCAGGATAGAGGCAAATCGCCATTTTAAATTCAACATAGCAAAACATATAAAAATACATAACTTTACAATTGTCGAATGTTACCCATTCGTATCACATATTCCCAGATAGCCTGGATCTCAGTGCATATTATTGGCGAATAGCGCTCAGATCCCATACGCATAGTTCAATCGCCATGGAGTCAAAGTCTATTACAGTCTTACGGCATGCGATTGACTCCATGGGAAGGCTATCTGGAGGAAGTCCATTTAAACCTCCCGAAGGGCCGGTGTTCGCACACTTCTGTCGATTGAGAAGGGAGGTCGGCGGCTTCAGTGGTGTTCGGCTGAAAAAGTGTCAGTTTTCAGTTACATGAAATCAATGCCGAACACCGCTGGTCTTTTGGATGGTTTGAAATGGCCGACGCCTCGTGGTCGACAAACGAACGACGACCACCCTGTATTCGGTTTTAATTGATAAGTGTCTGTGGTTAACCGCAACATTCTAATTGGGATCAAGAGGTTAACCAGCAGCACACTTCTCTTCCGGGTGGCTGTCCGTTCGGTAGTTTTGTTCGGCGGAAAAGTAAATTCACGGAACAGGGGCATACGAACTGGTAATTCCATGAAAAGGCAAAACAGACGAATCCAGCAATCTCAGTCTATACAGATGGATCTGTCACAGAGGCCATTCAGCCAGTGTTGCTTACAGCCATTTGCCCCCCCACCCCCTCCCCTCCTGTTGTATGCTGCCATTTGGCTAGGTTTGTGTTCTGTGTGCATGCTGCACATTTGATCCTATTAGCATGTTTGGCTCACAACATTTTTTTTTTCTCCATGTCTAGGTGGGGTTTTCACTGCTCTTAGCCGCACTCGGCCCAACATGTGCTCATGGCCACTTAGCCAGCTTTGTTGCTATTGGCATGACAGACCCTCACTCCTGTTGGGGCTGTTGAGATCATGCCTCAATTGTACCCTAATAGACTGCTACTGCTCTGTACATTTGGCTTTGATGACATTTGCACCTATTTATTCTTGGCCTTGATTGCAGTCATGCAACTAACTGTCAAACTGTTCAGCACCTATTGTCTAATATACATGGTCACACAGGCACATTATATGCATTAAACTGTTCGGCTAACCACGTCTTTCGGGAGTCTAAGAAGGGGAACCAAGATTCACATGCAGAGTGGGCTTGTCGCCTGACCCAGGCAACCCAAAACTGGATGCATTCCCAGCATGCCAAGTCTCCAGAAGAAATCCTCCAATTGTTCCTGCTGGAGTAATTCTACAACAGGCTTCCCACTGAGGTGCAGGAATGGGTGAGGGACAGGCAACCCAATACCCTAACTGAAGAAGCACAGCAGGCTGATGCCCCACTACCATCTCCATCTAAAGACCCCCCATGCGTTTACACCAGCTACAGCAACCCCACACCAAGGCCCATTTATCCATGTATGTTATTAATTATGGGTGTACTTCAAGCAGGTCAGACATGTTTAACTGCATAACTATAAGTTACTATACTGTATGGTATTGTGTTAGGTTATAGCCTTCTAAATCAGCCATACACTTTGCCATCTAGTGGCAAAAATACATAGTTAAAGTTAGCACAGACTTCAATTTACACTTTACAATACTTGTTAATCTGTACAGCCGTTCAACCTAATCCTATGTATTGTATATTACATTTTACCATCACACAGACATAAATTATGTATATCTTTTTTTCTTATTCAGCTTGAAAAAATAGAGATATAGCTATCAATTCATCCAACCTCGTAAAAGCTCTGTTGATAAGCATTTGGCCTACATTTGGCAACTCAAAATATTATTGGTGTATTCACATTCAGCTGAGTCGGTTAAAATGAGTTATATTTTCATTAAACCTCACAGTATGTAATTAAGTAGATGTATCATTCCTATTTAGCCTCTGGTCAAATATACCACTATAACTTTGCTATCAATTCATTTCAACTCATTCAGCCTCAATTGGTAAGCTTTGACCCACATTCAGCCACAGAACATATTTTCTTTGTGGCAGAACCACTGCTTCTTTGTATGTTTTACACTTTTATTGTGTGTTTCCCCTTGTATTTCACATATTGTGCCCCCTTTTCCTGTTTGGGAGCATCCATACGAATAGAACTCATTTGTCTCCCGAATGGGGACCACCCAGTACCCCATTAGAATGTTCACACAAATTACTTAAAAAAGCTCACACCAATAACATAAGTGCAAAGCTGCAAGGGAAGTTATGAGTGCTCCCCTGGATGGCCGCCATTTCATGTAAACGAACGCCAACCAGGGGGGCGTTCGTATCCCAAAAGGAGATGCTTCGCTTGCATGGTGTTCGTACAGGAACCTCACGAACAGAGATCGGTCAGGAAAATTTACTTTTGTGGGGTTCCTGAGGTTGGTGGGGATGCTTTTGGGGCACTGGCTATAGTGGCAGCCTTTCGGTACCAGGGAGACAAAGAGACTAGGTTTTTCTGCGCCGTGGCTCCCAGGACAGATGATCCTGGGATGAAGACCCCTGGCATGTGTGGCGGGCTTTCTGTGCCTGGAAGACAAAGAAACTAGATCTCTTTTCCCACGCCTTGGATCCCAGGCACAGAGGATCCTGGGATGGAAACCCCTGTCTGTTTGTGTGATATACCCCTTGCAGGGATTTATACATAAATGCAGTGTGTGGCAAAATAAAATTGTGTTGTACTCCCAGAGCTGTGTGTCGTCCAGTTAACGGGGGATGGGTGCCTTCATACTGTAAGTGGTTCTAGAGTGGCTGAGGGAAAGAATAAGAAGAGGTAACTGGTCGGGTTACCCGGGGTCCGCTACATAGAAACATAGAATTTGACAGCAGATAAGAACCATTTGGCCCATCTAGTCTGCTCAAATTTCTAAATACATCTGGTGGCAATGGTGGGATGTAGACTTCCCAGCCAATCAGAACCAGCATTCGTTAACCAAACAACTTCATGAATTACGCCGTGCTGAAAAAGCAGACGCTGAAGGAATTGCTGGAAGCCAAAAGGACAAGTTACCGTAAACCGTCCCAAGGCTGAGATCATTGCCTCCCTCATGGAGAGTGACCGCCCTAGTGACTTCCAGAGAGAAATGAGGATCCGCCTGGCTTACTATTGAAAGAGCCCTTGCAAGAGATCATGGACCATCTTGATGGTCCAGACATACATAATGGCACAGCAGGGTCGAGCAGCAGAGGTGCCCCCAGCAAGTCCGGCAATTGCCAAACAGAAGCCCAAAGTGCCTTTAAAGAGTTTACCGAAGCAGAGGAGGACATTGACGAGTTCTTACAGGACTTTGAAAGGCTCTGCATGCTACACCATATTGGGTCCCTCTGCTTGCCGGGAAATAAAGCAGATGCCTATAGAGCCATGCCAGAGGACGAGCTGAGAAACTATGACTTTGTAAGGAGGGTCCTGCTGGCTAGATATGCCATTACCCCGGATGTTTGTCGCAAGAAGTTTCGGGAGTCTAAGGGGAAACAAGATTCACATGCAGAGTGGGCTTGTCGTCTGACCCGGGCAGCCCAAAACTGGATGCATTCCCAGCATGCCAAGTCTCGAGAAGAAATCCTCCAATTGTTCCTGCTGGAGTAATTCTACAACTGGCTTCCCACCGAGGTGCAGGAATGGGTGAGGGACAGGCAACCCAATATCCTAACTGAAGCAGCACAGCAGGCTGACGCCCCACTACCATCTCCATCTACAGACCCCCCCCATGTGTTTACACCAGCTACAGCAACCCCACACCAAGGCCCACCTGCTCCGTTACCAACCCAGATGGCACCCACCCGGGCAGCCATCCAATGTCATCAATGCTTCTGTTATGACCACACGAGGAGGGATTGCCCTCAGCCGAGGGATAGTCCCAGTGGATTCGCCCACAGCCCACTCTGGTATTGCAAGCCATTGCCCACTGTTACTAGGCTGCTCCGACGTACACCCCAAACCCCAACGAGGAGACATGGACCTTCCTGCACGAGGCAGATCCCATCCAAGCAGCAGCAGACAACCGGGATCATTACAGGCAGCCGGTCCAGTTGAACAGGTGCACCATACAGGGTCTGTGAGACACTGGAGCATCCCTGACCCTGGTGCAACACCAGCTTGTCAACGGAAAAGACTAGGGGAACAGTCGCTGTCCAGGTAGCAGGGGGAACCATCCACTGCCAGGGTCCATCTCGACTTGGGCGCCGGAAACAAGATAGGTAGGGCTTATGAACCATCTACCGGCAGATGTATTGCTGGCTAATGACCTGGGCCAGCTAACCTCCACGTATGTGTCCACCGATGGCCCCAAGGAGGCATACACTCTGAAGCTGATGTAGGCACCAGTAACCTTCCCCTTGTCACGGTCCTCTTGCCCTGGGATACCCCTGCATTTGGGAGGGAAGTAGTCTCTGACCCAACCCTCCAGAAGTATAGAGATAGGGTGGCCACTAGTCAGGCAGGGAAGGAGAGCCGTTTATCTGGGACAAGTGGAGCCGGTAGGTTCAGGGACACCTACTACCACCAAGCAGCTGGTGATACCCAGGAAATATCATCATGAGCTACTGAAAATAGCTCATGGTATCCCTCTGGCATGGCATTTGGGAGTGAGTTGTACCAAACATCGTATAAAATCAAATATATAAAATCAAAACCTTACAGTAAAAAGTAAGTCCTTGGTAAGGTTCCTGAAAGTCCTTTGTGGTGCAAAATACGTTTCGCCTCTCCAGGAGGCTTCCTCAGTTGCTGCTGTGTAGTGCTGTCTGAGATTTATTTTAAAGGCTCCATAATTGGCGGTCTTTCGGTGGCATTCGTCCGCGTGTCACTTCCGGTTCCGGGTATTGCGTTCCATTGGTGGAATGCATCTGACTCACGTCCTTATCTGTTTCCTCCGTACGTTCCACTGTGACCTTTGAATATTCATTAGTTCTGCTTCCTTGTTCGATCTTTTCAGATTATGCGTTCTGCTAGTATGGGCAGTTCATTTTGAGTCCATTGGATGTTACGTGGAGACAAAAGGAGTGAAAAAACTGAAGGCAAATTACAGTACCAGTATGTTCAAATTTATGTCCATAATAAAATGTATTTACTTCAAAAAAAGAGAGATAAATATTAAGATGGAGAGTCATTGATGCAGGTACAGGGAGATGTATTAAATATATTATGATACATTATGTTATAGTCATAATAATCATAAAAAACAGGAATAATCTTTGAATGGTATTGTTATTGCATATAAAATAACAAACTGGCAGAGTTTACATTCAATTCGGATATATTTGATAGAAAGGTTGCAGTTTCAATTTTTATATCCCACAAAGCTGGAAGTTTGAGCCTTATCTATTGACTCCAAGCTTGCGAGTGTATTTCCACCCACTCTTTATATTACATTTGGTATACTGACAATATTGCAACATTGTTTGCCTCTTTGCATTTTATTTTTAGGACGATATTTGTCTAAGAATTAGCTATACAAAAATAAGACAGACACTCCACCTTGCATGTATGTATATTTCTGTTTTTCAGTGAGACTTAAGGGAAACTCACTAAAGTGTTAGAGTATTGAATATTATTCATATTACAAACCAAAAATCACACATTTACAATAAAAGGCACTCCCACACATAGCACACAATCCTTCCCCTCTGCTTGGTAGATAGAATTAGTACAGTTACTGATCCAACTAATACAATTATCTCCAAGCACAGGAAAAAAAAACACCCCAAAAGTACCCTAAAAATACATAAAACCCCACACATCCCCTGATAGCCCTGATCTGTGTGACTAACATTCAAAAATCACCCAGATCAGTTCAGGAATGTCCTGGAAGTCTTATTTTTGACTGACAGTGCACATGGTCCCATGCCCAAAACAGTTCCAGAGAATTGTAGATTACCTATAATCTTAATTTTTTGTACCTATAATCTTAATTTTATTAATGACAGGAGGCGAGTATTTGCTTTAGTCTCTTTACTAGAACTGCGCAGCAGCACAGAAAAACAACCAATCAGAAAAAAGTTAGGTACTATAAAACCCCCTTCCCATTGCATCATTTCCTCTTTCAAGCTGCGACAAAACAGAACAAATGCATAAAAAATAATGGGAAGCAACCAAGTCCAGATACGATGAATACAGCAATGTCCAACGTCTGAGAAGAACTGTCAACCGGATAGCGTTGATGGACTGAAAATAAGTCAATGTCCACCATCCACGAAGAAGCGCCACACCAGATAGTGCTGAAGGACTGGAAACTGAAACAAGAGAAAAACAGAATCGAACAGGTTGATTATCCAATGAAATGTATTTTGAATAAACTTGTAGATACCCAATGTAGCAAAATTACCTTAATATGTAGATATCCCAACCCTACTTATGAAAAACAGACATAAGGACAGGTGACAGGTAGCAGAAACAACAAACAGTTGTATACGTACCTGATTAATCCAAACTATAAAATTAAACAAGGGAGGGATAAGAACGGGTGGGAAATACTCGCCTCCTGTCATTAATAAAATTAAGATTATAGGTACACTAAAGCTAGCATAATCTACAATTTTATAACATGACAGGAGGCTTCGTATTTGCGGTTTTAACGCTCAGCCAACAAATCCAACGCTGCTTGTTTTACTGGTACCCATTCCGAGAATATTAGAGCAATCCTAAATGGACCTTCTAACTGCGAGAAGTAACCTCCGTTGATAGATCCATTGTACGTGGGGTTACGACCTGTTCCCTAGCAGTCGGTCCATGGGCTGCCAAGCTGACCTATTAGCCATATTCCTGTAGGTGTAAAGTGCCGAGGGGTTCGCGAGAAGAGACTTCCACCGTGTCTCGACTCTTGATGTGGGAGGTGATTCCTCCGATCGTGTCAGGTTCACCAGGCGATGTGGCCTTGCAGACAAACTCCAACCTCAGGCCTGCGCCTAAGTCCACCGTCAATACCCGAATAGAACCGAAGTGTCTAGTCGTTCCTTTATGACCTACCTGGTGAATTGTCTCCTCCGAAATTAAAGTTAAATGCAGATAATAGTGTGGACAATACTAGCCGTACCCTAAGAGACTCCAGTCTACCAACTGGACTGCGTAATCCACGACTGCGGTCTAGAAAAGACATCCAGAGGGCGTCCAGTCAAGGTCTCAAACTGAACTCGTGTGGTAAACGGTGGTCAACTATTCTGGGAATTGTGGCTCCTGGAAAGCTCAAAAGGATGGGACCAGAAACCTGGGTTGAGATTTCCATCCAAATACATCATCCTCTAAGAGTGCTAAGATGGCCGGATCCAATAGAGTTTAGGACCCGTATCACACAGAAGAGCCCTTACGTGTTGCAGTGAGAGTGAGATACTCTGATTACCATTTGTACAATCCTGTTCCATGCCCGACCAGTCAATATTCGTGTAGGGGTTCCTGGCGTACACACCACCTACAAGATAGGGAATAATATAGTGAGACCCCTAGGTTCCTGTCACAGACTGTCCAAGCATGTATCTCCCAGTGTAGGTTTCCTTGATGGTAGTTGAATAGGAAGACTAGTGAGAACCCAAACCAAGATGGTTCCCGTGATGGATATAGATTCCGAACACTGTTCTCAAGATATGTGTTCAGAGTTGTAGGAGCAGTCCTGCCAACTTTATCTCAAGATTGTAAGGACCAGGGAAGCCAAGTCCTGAGAATTTCGGTTTCTCCATGCGATCCATGCATACGGTGCACCTGAAGACCGTTTATGTGAATTTTCCAGTCTTGTTACTCGAGCATGGCCGTGCCAGTTTGCCCTATGCAGGTCTCAGGATCTCATGTCACCCTGACACGGGAGAATAGTCTGCACAATTTGTACACAATGAATATCTGAAACAGAGTGCAATGTCTGTTTGATATAGCACAGGTTATACCAAAACCTGTACTCTTGTAAAAACTGAGGCTCCTCCTTAGCCGTACTGTCTCCCGGAATGTGTGTACATAAGTGGGAAACCTCCCCCACTAATACCTCTGAGGGTATTTCTCATGTGGATTACAAGATGGATCCAGTCAAACTATGTATACCTTGCCCGATCAGGTAGTCCTCTAGAACGAAATCAGTGGCGGTCATCATATTTAAATTGGTTGTAGGAGGGACGCCCCTCTATGCTGTCATAGTTGACCTGTACAGGTACAAGCCTGTGTGAGGAACAAATGGACGGCACCATAGTGCGTTGAGTGTATGAGAGAGTCGCACTCTGTAAAATGTGATCGCACTCTGAGTCCGCGCACGGTTGGTGGTATGAGCGGGCCACACCCGTTAGAAGTCAAACAGAGTCTACCTCTGTGTCCGGTTCCTTCTATGAGAATGAGTCACTCGGAGCATGTCCTCTATATCCAGCTCAGTGTCGGGCCGTGGTTGAGGGAGGGCCGCGCCCTCTAATAATGAATCAGTGTCCGATTCGGTAAATGAGAGGGGTACGCCCACTACTCTTGAAAATAAAAATATCAGTCTCAGGCCGAGGTGAAGTAGGGCTGCACCCTCTGTAATCCAAACCAGAGTCCAGTAGAGACTCAGGGTGACCTTATTTAACATAAGCAAAGTATACAACCTCGGGCCGTGTCCGACCTTAAGAGAAAGGGGTGATGAGAAAAGTACGTTTCGGAGCTGAAGATGGTAACTATCAACGGACCGCCCAGATCCCGTGCGTGCGGGCTCCAGGATGACCGTCAGTAGTCTGAGGAAAGCTGGAGACGTTCTCCGCAATCCACAAGTGCCTGGGAGGTCAAGTCAGGCCTCTCGATGACCCGAGTGATAGGACAATAGAAGGCACGAAAACAAAGAAACGACCAATGAAGTAGAAAATTGAAAATACGTACCTCGGAAAGCAGGTCGGCTAGCAGACTGGAAAAAACGAATCAAGTGAATCCAGTTGAAAAGGTCAGGAGCTAAACATGACCTAGAAAAACACTACCAATACCTAATATGGCGTCTGAGCACTGTTCCCTGCTTGTGCGAAATTCCCCTTGGAGTTGTGTCGTTGTTGGGTATAACCCGTAATTGCGTGCCCGGGAATTCTCATAAAAACTTTGCCCTTCAGGGCATGAGGTGTAGGGCCTTCACCCCTCCAATCACAGTTAGATGTCCATATCCTGGTGTCCTCTTGGATAATCTTGGACACCCACCTAGAGGGTACTGAGCTTACTTCAGTGATATTCCCCCAGGTTTGTGGTCCAAAGGGGGGTTCGGGCACAAGTAGAGCAGGCCAATCTTATGGCACAGACCGAGCAGGTCAATCTTATGGGCACAGACATAGCAGGCCAACCGATGGGGCACAGACATAGCAGGCCAATCGATGGGGCACAGACATAGCAGGCCAATCCTGGGTTTCATATTAAATGAGTAATGGGGACCTCTGAGTTTGGCAGAGTCCCCTAAATAGCTGTAAATCCTCCAGGTATCCTGTGACCTAGACACTAATCTTAGACAGCATACTACTGTGTGAATAAACCGTAACCGGGACTGGCGGTCCCTCAGTGCCCAGCAGGCAACATGGAGGTAAAACCAGTTGTATTGGGTTTAAGCTGGACATGTTCCAGTGAGTGTCCATAAAATCAAGCTCTGCTGAGCAATACCTTCTTTAAAGTGCAAATTGTAATGCACATGTACATACAGATCCGTATGAGATATCTTATCTTTATTGTAGGTCATCATCATCGTACCGCCTGAAGGGTATTGTACTCATGGTCTCTTCAGGAGTAGGGCAAAAACAATTGCCAACTCGATGAATCTTCCCAAGAAGCCTGATAAGATAGAATAGTATCGGCATAGACAGGACTGACATCTACAGTCGGTGAAACTCACAGCAATCTGTGATATCTATAGCACTAAGACTCACAGCAAGCCGTGCTATATACACTGACATAGAACTCACAGAAATCTGTGATTTATGTATACACTGTCCAATAACTCACAGAATCCGTGATATAAGTATATACTACCCAAGGAAATCCGCGATATATATACATATGGAAACTCACAGTAATCCGAGAAATCTGTGATATATCTAGGTGGAAACTCACCATAGTCTGTAACATATCTACATGGAAATTCACAGTAATATGTGATATATAGACATTGACACTCACAGTAATTTGTGGAATATATACTCATGGAAACTCACAGTAGTCTGTGATATATAGACCTGGAAATTCACAGCAATCTGTGACATATAAACATGGAAAGCTAACAGTAATCTGTATAAATAAACACATGGAAAACTATCAGTAATGTAAAGGAAACATTCCCCAAAGAAAAGAAAAGAGCCAGAAAGACACATAAATCTCACAACCAAGCATAATTAATAACAATCATAAATAAATCACACTAAATCCCAAAGCCACCCACTATAAGCAGGAGGCAGTGGTACTCTGACCTGTACTGACTGCGGAGCAGCAAAGAAATAAGAAATGATGCAATGGGAAGGGGGTTTTATAGTACCTAACTTTTTTCTGATTGGTTGTTTTTCTGTGCTGCTGTGGAGTTCTAGTAAAGAGAGACTAAAGCAAATACGAAGCCTCCTGTCATGTTATAAAATTAGTGCTAACGGTCAGTCTGTCTGGAGTACAAAAGTACATACTTCACATAAACAGAGCCTTTACGTAATTTAGCCAGGTCTATTGCAGGAGCCATAGTCACAGGGTAAAAGGCTGGCCAGCAAAAAAAAAAAAAGAAAGAAAAGTTTTTAAACTACACTTGCAACCATATATACGGTTCTATAGGGGTCACTGTTCAAGTGAGAGTCGAAATTCGGCAATGCCAGTAATATTAAATCTACCCCACTAGTGGTCACTGTTCCCCCAGTTGCCTCTCCTCCTACCCCCCCCACCACAAAAAATAAAAAAATAAATAAAAAAAAAATAAAAATCATCTCCAGTCGCATATCGTATAGAACAGACAGCACACAGATACGTGCTACTAGTCTATGCTTTTAAATGCCAAACAATTGTGATGCCCTCTAAATTGCTAAGGACCATACTAAAATAGTCCAAGACAAAGCAGTAACCCACATTGAAACATATCTATTAGTCTAAATACTAATCAGGACCCATGGCTTGGCTTTTCCCCAACATCTTTATTCTCAGCCACTTTCTAGCTGTGCCATAATTATTTGCCAACCAGTCACCAGCCCTGATAAATAGATCAAATAAATAAACAGCCTATGCTACTTGCTCGCCCAACATACATTTCAATCAGTCAGTGATACCAGAATCATCAGAAGCGCCAACAGACTTGCATTGCTGGGGGTTTAAATCCCCCTCCCTTCTACCCCATTGGTTCCCCTCTGTCATGTGACCCTGCCAAGTTAAAACCCCGGTCAGCTGTGTTAATCAGTGTCCTTAGTTTGTTACCGAGTGAAGTGTATCAAACCCCATAGAACATATCCGTTTAGGCCCTGGGGAGTCAGCATAGCTAAACGGAAAAGGGCACATGTATGAGTGTGGGGATGGTGCTAGTGATTAGCTATATGTGTTTAGGGGAGTGGTTATGGGTTTGTAGTGGGGCACGGATCATCTTACCTCAGTGCCTTTTGGGATTCTGGCCAGCAAACACCTCCCCTGCCTCTGTGCTCCTGTTTGTCCTGGGCCTGCATGCTTTACCTGCTTGAGGGATGGCTGTGGATTCAGTCCTGTCTGCCCTCAGAGCTGCTGCTGCCCTGGATGATGGCAGGCACCTTCAGGAGCAATGTGCTCCCCTCCAGCCTGGCCTGCCTGCCGGTGTGGGTTCACCCCCCCGCGGTCAGGCCTCTCCTGGGGCCTCCCACGTGGCTACTGCCCCCTGTAGGCCACAGGAGCATGGGCTGGAGCTCGGCTGACCCCTGATCCTTCAGGCCTGAGGCACCACCAGGCCCACGTGTCAGCTCCATCTGACACGCGACCTGCTACTACTGCCGCCCCCTGCGCACCCCCAGCCTTGGACAGCAGGCCAGGGGTGCCAGAAGACCTACACTGCATCCTGGGGGTCTGGGAGGCCTTCACGGCGGATCCAGAGCCGGGCCGGTAATGGTGAGTGGGCCCCTCAGGGCCAGGCTGTGCTGCCGCTGGGGGGTGGAGGAGGGTCCTCCCCGGGCTCTGATGGCTCCTCTGGGGATGAGGGTGGGCCGGGGGGGTCCCCCTCTCCCTCTGGGTTCTGTCCACAATTCTTCCC
>OW240915.1:121330339-121448745 GCA_933207985.1 Pelobates cultripes
CTGGCCTTTGAATAAGAGTCAAGGCTGGAAGCGCGATATTCAGCTGCGCTGCCTGCAGTCGCTCCTGAATGAGCTGAATTTTGCCTGTCGGATCATGCCCGTGGGGAGGGTCTTTAACCGGTGTCTTGCTAAGGCGACAGCCATGGTCTCCGGGCCTCGCCATTTCATTCGGCTGCTGCGGGAGATTTTGGGAGTCCTTCTTAACTGCATATCATGGCCGGTCCTGCTGGCAAAGGCCGGAGGTTTCTAACGCCGACCTCCACCTATTTACGGACGCAGCTGGCACGGTGGGGTTTGGGGCCATTCTGGGCTCTAATTGGTGTGCTCCCGTGTGGCTGGACAGTTGGCATGTCTCTGGGCTCACAAAGAATCAGGGCTTTTTGGAGTGTTTCCCCATTTTGGTGGTGGGGGAGGTCTGGCAGACACGTTTCAGGATCTAAGGGTAGTGTTTCACTGCGACAATTTGGGGGTTGTTCAAGCCATTACTCGGCGGACAGCCTCCTTCCCTCGCTTGCTTAAGGGGCAATCACCTCGCAGGCGGATCTGGAGGGGACGCCTTGCCCGGCGGACAGTCTGGCAGAGTGACGGAATGGGTCCGTGGATCGGTTTCCACGGCCACTTGGACGCTATGCTCCTGGGGGCCGTGCATGTTGGGGTTTTGGTGATTCCTAGTAGGCCATGCGGTGGTGGGGTATTGTTTGCCACCAGTCGGCGCCCTGCAGATCATATCACTATAAGTGTTTGACAATCCAGGTCGAATGTTGTTTCGGGAAGAGTATGGCGGTTCGGCTGTTGCACTTTTCCTTTGTAGAGAACTGTGAGCTGCGCCCAGTATGCACGGGCCCTCTTTTGAGTTATGCGGATGGGATTTAATTTTATTTTTCTTTCCCATTCCCAATTTTTGGGTCTTTTGCTCAAGTCTGATGGTTCTGGGGACTGTCAGCAAAGAATCTTGTGTCATTCTTTTCGGTTTAGCGCTGCCTTGGAGGCTCTTAGAATGGGTATGTCAGTGCACGTGGTGCAAAGAACCGGGAGGGGGTATGGTGAGATGTCTCGGTAAAGTAATGCTGGTTTCATGGAATTTGTTCAATCCTTGGGGGGTTCGGGTTCAATTCTCAGCGGCGGCAGCTCATCTATTCATTCCTTTGAGGTAGATAAATGAGTACAAGTAACAATTCCCAGGGTGCACTTGGAAAACAGATAATATATAGATGTCCTTTTTCTGGTTATACTCCCAGGTGAGATGCGGGTGTCCGTCTGGGGGGTGAGCTTTTGGGTTGTGTGCCTTCTGAAGCGGAGGTTCGTTGGTTTGGTGTCGGAGGTATGAAATGTGTTCGGCTCCTCCCGGAGCAGGTTCAGCTGTCCACCTGTCCCTAATGTTCGGGTTATCCACCTGGCAGGCATTGAGCTTGGGATGATACCAAGGTGGTTTTTTGGCGTCTGCCCCTAAGAGGGTATTGGTGCGTGTTTTAGTTCTTTCGTGATGCGTGGTGTTGGGTTCACTGTATGACCCTGTGTGTTAAGTTATATATGTTAAGTTATTTATGTTTAACGTTTTGGTTTCAGAAAAGAAGAGAGATTATGATTATAGAGATTATTATAATAAGTTCTGGATGTGTTATGCAGGACTTGTCGTATGTTATAACAAAGCAGTTCTAAAAAAATAAAATTAAAATAAAACGATTTTAAATAAATGAATAAAAAAAAAAAAAGAATCAATAAATATCCCCGATTGGTCGGAGGTCAATTCCTGTATCTTTTGGCAGCGGGCCCATAATCAGTGCATGGTACGCTGCCGTATGAAGCAAAATTGGAGGGCCTTTTGAGGTGTTTGAAGGTAAGGGGATTTTGGTTTGCCACAGGGTGTTGTCGCGCATGTGGCAGCTACTGTGTTTCTGGGTGATGAAGGTCCGGCTAGATTTTTTTTCGTCTTGCCATGCAGAAAGTGGTGGAACAAGCCTGGTTGGTTTTGGTGGGGCTCCCCACTGATTTTAAGTTTAAAACAGCGGGGTTTGTGGCGGGGAGCGTGTCCTTGCCAACAGGGTTGGGGAGCAGATGGAATGTCAGGAGATGGACATGGTGGATCTCAACCTCCCCTGCTCTGTAAGGTAAACGTTTAAGTTACCGAATAGGACGTGCCCACCGAGCAAAAAGCAGGCTGGTGGTAGAGCATTTAAGATGATGGGAATTTTTGGTTTGGACGAGGGGGGAGGCGAGACACCAGTGGGTAAAGTTTTGATGCATAGGCACCTGGTTAAGTTCGTTGGCAAGGACGGTTATTTAAGTTGGAGGCTGTAGGGCAATAAGTGTAATTTATATGTTAATTATGGTATGTATATATATTTATCTGTTTATTTATATTTGAATTGAAGAAAAAGAATAAAGTTCGGATGAGTCCTACAGTTGTAAGTTTAATAAATGCTGTGGCCTGTTTCATCCAATATTCGTTGTTTGTCATTATTGGGGGGAGAATTGGGGTAGTCTCCTTACTCTTAGTCGCACCACATTCCCCGCTATGTACATACAAGACTGTGGGAGGTGCTAGCAGTATAATGCACCAAAAATAATCATTGTTTGTAGTGTTGGTGGTCATAGCAAACCATTTTTAATACCAAATGGGAATATATTAAATCGCACTGGTGATTCCTAATGGATGGAGCATAATGACTGCCAGGATGATAAGTAGATGAATACTCTGACATTGTTGAATTTAGCTCTCATTTTGGTTGCTATAGTAACCCATATAAACAAAACTTACCTCAGGTTGCCACAAGAGGGTGGCTACTTGATAATCTAGTTATTAACTACTCAATAAACCACACAAAAGGGGGGCACGTTTTCTGGAAAACCCATGGGTGAGAAGCAGTGGCGTATTCACAAACCATGGGACCCCGGTGCGAAAATGATCCATGCCGCCCCTCCCTATTCCCCCCTGACAGACACACACATACATAGAGAGAGACACACACAGACACATACAGACAGGCACACATAGATACATACAGACAGACACACACACAAAGACAGGCTGGCACACATGCAGACAGACATACATAAAAAAAAAAAGAAAAAAAAAAACACACAGACATGCACACATACACACAAGCAAACCCATACAGACAGACACATACAAACAGACGGAGACACACACACCCAAAGACATACATACAAACAGGCAGACACACAGATACAGACACACAAAATGTTTAAGTCACCTTCCTGTTTCCTACTTTAAAGTTGTGTTATGCAGGGTGACTTTCCCTGGGGTCCAGTGGTGACCCAGGTGGATGGGAGTCAGAGTTCCCACTCTGACTCCCTCTGATTCCTCCTGCGCAGCTCTCAGTGTTAGCTGGGAGGAGTGACGTGCAGTCACTTCCTCCCAGCTTGTGATGGCATCACTGGGGGCCTGGCCGCGCTGTTAAAGCACCCAGCACTGACCGGGCCCCCTGACAATCCACATCATTCGGGTGGCCCTGACAGCATGGGCCACCCGATGGACCCCTTGGACAGCGGCCCCAGCAGTTTGCCGCGTGGGCCGGGGCCGAAGATGATGGCGACGGATACCCGGTCAAAGGGGTCCGCAGGGCAGCTGCGACCCCGGTAAGTACGCCACTGGTGAGAAGGGAAATTATGATTTCTTTCTGTAAGGATAAAGTTAAAAAAGGGAAATCAATAAACAAAATTTGTGAATAAGGAAACACAAAAATAAAAATATTTAATACTGAAAAAAAAATTAATGAAAAGGTGATAAAAAATACGTATAATGAAACAAATGTGTGCAGCAATTAAAGTAGTAAAATGAAAACCATAATAATGATGTCTATGCCAGAAAAATCTTTATGGCAATTATTGCATAGCTATTGTGTTCCCCCAATAAACAGTTATCTGGGAGCTAGTTTCTATAATTTGGCACTAATTTCAAAAGTTCCCACATGAGTAAATAAAAAAAATAAAAAAACCCCAAGACTACAGAAGCTGATCCAGGGTGGAAGGAAGACGGCGAGACTCCAGTTAAGCTACGACAGTGGTTGTGGAGTCCGGTGCGGTGGTTGTGGTCCTCGGCGCAAGCTAGGAAGCATCCATCAATGGAAGGTACTCGGTCGGAGTATGGGGAGTTCCGTTACACTTTGTAATCCTGTGTACCATCAGGTCTAGAAGGGTTTTCCTCTGGCCTGAAAATATGTATTTAAGCAGTGACTGAGTGATCAATAAACCGGTCCTTCTTACCCTCAACTCGCAGCCTCGACTCATGTTGTAGAAGAATGCTTTATACTAGCTCTACCTATAGCTAGCTGGATATCTACACTTACATGATTACCACTGGATGCTGTTTGGAACTTCGCTATTACTCTCCAGGATCAGGAACTAGGACATCTAAGCGGTCCAACCCTCAGCCAGCCTGGGGTCAACTGTAACATTTGGTGGTAGAGGTGGGATGGTCCTTGAGTTCCCAGGAGAGACCCAGAGCTTATGGACAAATTGAAGCGCACTACGTTAAAGTACTTAGAGAGCCGACATGGAACTACCAGCAACCGACCTAGGAGGGAGCTGATTGAGGAGCTAACGAAGCTGGATCAGAGCTTCACCATGGCATAACCTCCGGTTATGGCTGGTGATGAGAAAACCAGGATTGTCCGGGAGGAACTCCCACTATATGGGCCGAACCCCTATGCAGAGCGGATCCGACAGGTAATGGCCGAGGCAGATGCCAACATCCAGTCAGCCAGAGCACACAAACTCAGCATGATTACAGCTCAGCATGGCCCCGGGTCGACAGCAATGACTACACTTCCAGAGGCTACCGGGAAACAAAAGGTACCATTCGCAGCATTCAAGTCCTTCCTGGAGAGCGAAGGGGGAATCAACGAGTTCCTGGTGGATTTTAAAAAAGACAGTGTGCATTACAACAGATCCCCATCGAGGAATGGCCCACCATACTGTCGGGAAAACTATCCGGGCGAGCCTCCGATGCATTCTGGACCCTAACCCCAGAGGAGGTGTCACAATACCCCATTGTCAAAGACACCCTGCTGAGGCGATACGCAGTAACCAACAGCAATTTTGGGACACGAAAAAGAAATCGAATGACACCCACATGGAGTGGGCTCATCGGTTACGCCGGGCTGCCACTCATTGGATTACCAGGTGCCAGGCAGTAACTGCCGAGGAAGTACAACAATTGTTTTTATTAGAACATTTCTATGAGGGACTAGATCTCAACCAGAGGGCATGGTTGAAGGACCGACAACCAACCACATTGACTGAACACCATGATCGTCGGCTGCACGAATCTTCAAATGTCTGAATTTCCACACGAACGGACATGAGAGACAACTCCTAAACGGTCCCACGAAACGACTTTAGAGCACCTTTACCTGCAGGACCAACCCGATATTCGGGACCACCCAGCCACAGTTATGATCGGCCCAGGCAAACCTGTCACAGATGCAGCCAGCCTGACCACTTCATGAAGGACTGCCCACTCAGCAACGACCATGCCCCAAGGAACTACAATACTTCATCATCCGGTCCTCCCCGACGAGCTCGGGCTCTCTGTGTGGACCGAGAGACACCCATGGAGGAACATCTGGGGCCACTCCATGAAACAGATTCCTTATAAGCAGCCTCTGACAACCGCCAGTACCATAGACAAGAGGTATAGATGAGGGCCTCACCGCTCAGGGACTGAGAAACACAGGCGCTACAATTACTTTGGTGCAAAGTCGCTTGATACCTGAGCACAAGCGTTCAGGACAAACAGTGGCCGTTCGGGTGGCCGGAGATGTATACAGGTTACTCACTGCCAAGGTACACTTGGACTGGGGAGTGGGACAAGGCATTGCAAACGTGGGGATCATGGACAATTTAACAGCAGAGGTTCTGTTGGCCAACGATCTGGGTCTGATGACATCAGCGTATGAACCCTCTTATAATACCGAAGCCCACCCTGTGACTACCCGGGCACAAGTGAGGACACAGCGGGAGACACAGGTAAGACTGACTTTTTCCCCAAAACCCCTCACGCTAACCCTTGCAGCATTTTGAGAGGAAACTAGAGCAGACCCGACTCTCCGAAAGTACCGAGAGAAGTCAGAGACTGGGGCTGGAGGGGCTAGATAACGAGACCTTCTTATTGGAGCAGAATAAATAATATAGGATGACGGAAAAGAAGGGCCACATGAAGCGCCAACTAATAATCCCTCACATGTATAGACGGGAAAATCTTAAGAGTAGGGCACGATATTCCCTTAGCTGGCCATTTAGCAGTGACCCGTGCCCTACACCGTATAACTCACACCTTCTTCTGGCCAGGGGTACACACTGACGTGAGAACATATTGCAATACATGCGATACCGGTCAGCGGGTAGGGTGAATATGCCGATCATAGAGGATACATTTAGCAGGGTCGCCATAGACTTAGTGGGACCACTAGCTACCCCTAGTTAATCAGGGAAATGGTATATCCTTACCGTGGTGGACTATGCAACCCGCTATCCAGAAGCATTGGCCCTGTCTAACATTCAGGTGGACATCATGGCTAATGTGTTGGTTTAGGTGTTCTCTCGGGTAGTATTCCCCAACGAAATCCTATCCGACAGAGGCACTCAGTTTACCGCCGAGCTCACCCAACAGCTATGGCATGTATGCAAAATAAAATCCCTGCTTAGCTCCCCCTATCATCCGCAGACCAATGGGCTATGTGAGCGGTTCAATGGAACCCTCAAACAGATGCTCAAAACTTTGCCCAAGAATATAGAGATTAGGAACGATTCCTGCCGCACCTCCTGTTTGCTTATCGGGAGGTGCCCCAGTAAACGTGAGGGTTCTCTACCTTCGAACTGCTCTATGGGTGCAAGGTACGGGGACCCCTGGACCTTATCTGTGATCACTGGGAGGGAGAGAGAGAATGCTGGAGTGCCCATCGTGCCATACAACTTCAGGACCATATGGAGCAGTTGGCTAGGTCTGTCCAGACGGCCCACAGGCAACAAAAAGTATGGCATGATGGGGGGCCCGGAAAAGGAGTTTTTACATAGGACAGAAGGTGATGGTACTTGTGGCAAACCTAGCCACTTTAGACTGTGCTGTTTTATGTCTAAAGGTTGTCCTAGAAAGCTGGTCTAATTCTATTAGTTTCTGTATTCCCTTGTAACTGTTATAGAGAGCATTTGTATGCTAGTGGCCGAAAGCTGCTAGCATTCATATGGTAGTTTCACGAACGGGGACTTTACACACTGTTCGTGAAACGAATAAAGTACTGAATGGGAGCCCACACGCAGGGGCTTGTGTGGCTCCCATTAACCGATTGCAACATTGAATCTGCGGCAAATTGATTTCCCAGGTGGCAGTCGTTCGGCTACCGATTGTCACGATTCCGGAACCTAACACGCTAACAGGTCACAGAGAGGAAGGGTGCTATACCGGTCCTTAGAGTGGCCGGGCTAAGCACACTAAGAATGGTCAGGAGACAAGCCAAGTAAAGGGAGCCAGAAAACGGGAGAACGAGAAACAAGCCGAGGTCAAAGGAGTGGAGAAGACAGGATAATCGGAATAACGAGCCAAGTAATCGGTAAACAGAGAGCAAGACAAGAACACTACGCTACAGGTATCACAAGACCACAACAGGGCACTGAGGGACAGGAAAGGTAAGTATAAATACCCTTGGTTTAATTCTGATTGTTAATTCTGATTGGAAGTTATCCAATCACACATGGGGGATATCTATACCTCTCACTGTGATTGTGGTACTGTTCCTTTAACACCGGGTCACTCACGTGACCCCGGCGTTTACATAATTCATTGACCTCCCAGCGTGCAGCCTTACACATGCTGCCGCTGGGGGGCGTGGAGGACGCGGGCGACGAGCGGCAGAGAGGAGACGCCGCTCGACGACAGGTAAACAGAGGGGAGACCTCGGGCGGCGATGGACTGAGGGTGAGTGCTGCAAGTGGCGTGCAGCCTCCCCTCCTAGCCGCCCGCGGATCCCTGACACCGATCACGAGGTGGCGGCCATCTTTGATCTTCCTTTTGCCCAGCGGTGTTTGGTCGTCGAGTGCCTGGAACTAAAAATCGTCTACTCAATTACGCGAATACCGCTGGACTTCCAGGCCGTTCGGGAGCACCGGTCTTTCGGTATTTATTTCTCAATTATGTATTCGGGACTTTTAGGATGAATGTATATTAAGTGTATATAAGGGTGTTTCGTGCAGCGTTCGGTTATTTATGCTGGGATCTGAGCGGTACTTTCACAAAGTGTGCGCTCAGACCCCAGCTATCTGCCAAACAGTCACTCGGTACAACAGCACGAATAAAATATAAGTTACTGATTTTTGTGTGAAAAGCCAGTTCTGCTGTACGGAGGGATAATCCATTTAACAGGATATTCTACTGGGAGTATCCCTCTCGTACAGCAGTGCATGGTGGGAGAAATGTTCTGTATGTTCAGTTCCCCATGTAGTCCCCTACTGTATAACTCCTGTAAAGTGATTAAGGAAACCCCTTGCATAGGGAACCACATAAATACTGGAGCTGTGAATAAAATCGGCAGTTGACTCCCAGAACTGTGTTTCGTCCAGTTACTGTGGGATTTGGGATATTGCCTTCATTTCCAGTGCTTTACTTGGATTACTTTATGTACCAGCGGAGATATTGGGATTTAATATTGTAGCTCTGCTACAATTGGTGGCAAGCGACTGGGTCCAACCTTACAGCCGAAAAGCGGTGTTCGAGCAATAGAAAATGCCGAACAAGAAAGTGAATGGCAATTCGTATGCAACAAAGAACCGAACACAGAGGTGAATGGAGACAGATTATAGTGCATTGAAACGGCAGATGTTGAAGGAACTATTGGAAGCCAGGGGTAAGATAGCCAGCAATAAGTCAAAAGCTGTGCTTATTGCCGAATTGATGGAGGGAGACAGAGCTTGCAGCGCTACACCCCCACCAGACATGGAAGAGACCCCATTCCAGAAAGGAGAACCAGGCTGGAATTCCTACCCCAGCCAGTACCGCTGGAAATGCTGACGGTACTGATGGCGGATGTGCAGGAGTATGTGATGGCACACAGACCGCAGGATTCACCCTCCAGAGCAGAATCTACTGCTGGTTCAGTCATCAGCCAGGTAAAGCCCAAGATACCACATAATGCTTTTAAAATGTTTTGTGAAGACAAAGATGAGATTGATGGATATCTACAGGATTTTGAGAGACTATGTGACCTGCATGATCTGGAGCAGGCAGTGTGGATACCTTTTACTGCAGGCAAATTATCAGGTCGGGTAGCCGAAGCATATCCGGCCGTGCCCAGAGAGGACAGCAAAAATTATGCCAGGGTAAAACAGGCCATATTAGAGAGATATGCCATTACCCCCGAGGCATACCGGCGCAGGTTTCGAGGGCTTCGCAAGCCGGATAAAGACTCCCACGCAGAGTGGGCACACAAGCTGGATCAAGCCTCCAGGGGTGGATACAAGCTAGCCAAGCTACCACCATGGAGGAGTAGCGTCAACTGCTATTGTTAGAGCAATTTTACAATGGCCTGACACTAGAGGCACAAGAATGAGTGAGACAGAAAACCCCTCACCCTAACAGAAACTGCACGACTGGCGGACTTTTCTACACGGTGCCATCTCGCGGGTATTTGGTGCATAAATACATCGTTTAGTAGTTTTAAACTAAAGAACAGGGGACACATTTAACAGTAATTCTTTTTCATATAGCATGTATATTTTCTGCGGAATCTGCATTAAACCGTATCTTCCAAACTACTGAACGGATCTGGGTGAATTTATGCAGTTCACGCAGATATCCTGGTTCAAATTATATATTTATGGGGTTATTGCATGTTTTGGGGTCCCTGTGATATGTTTTATAATACTGTATTTCTCTGCCTGTGATAATTATATTAACCATTGTATTCAGTAATCATATCACAGACAGAGGGGAGGATTTTGTGTGGGAGTGTCTGTGTGTATTGTACGGATTGATTGGTTGTATTTCAAAACCCTGTGGGCAGTACCATGTTTGTAGAATGTGAATAAAAGAGGCTGTATGTGCCAGTACAGTCAGTTCTACTTCACCCTCAATTTGGAGTGCTGTCTCTTATTGGGGGAATCTGCTGCAAGGGATTGCTATGCTCTGCATACTCTCTTGCTATATTCACTGCTAAGCTCTTGTAAGAGCTTGTTCCTGTTTTGCTCTCTGGAGGAGTCTACGTTGGTTATGGTGTCTGCTGCAGTGTTTGGAGTCCTCAGGAAGCGCTAGGAGCATCCTTCAATGGAGGTACCCAGTCAGGGTGCCAGGTGATGCATTACAACTACCAGGTTCTGTGTGGACTTTCGCAAACACAATGACAAGACTGTGACAGATGCATAACCAATGCCCCAAGTAGATGAGCTACTTGTGGCAAAAAACTAACCACTTATGACTGTAGTTGCATTAAGGTGTTGCTATAGCTTTAAGGTTGTTAGAACCAAGTGTATTCAGCTATATGTATTTCATGCGAACAAGAGCATTCGTATGCTGGCGGCCTGAAAGCCACCAGCATACATACAGTAGTTTCGCGAACAGTGAATTTCAGGACCACGAACAAACTACCGAATGGGCGACCACACACAGGTTGTGTGGCGCCCATTAACCGATTGCAACATTGTTGCAATCGGTGGTTAAGGGCTTTCCTAGGTGGCCGTCGTTCGGCTAACTACCACACGGCGGTCGGCCATCTTGGATCCTTTGTTAGCCCAGCGGTGTTTGGTCGTCGAGGGCCTGGAACTAAAACCAGCTACTCGACGGCATGAATACCGCTGGACTTCCAGGCCGTTCGGGAGCCCCAATCATTCGGCAGGTTATTCCCTTACAGTCAATCGTGTTTTAAATGTAACTAGGAAATAATGTGTATTTTGTGCAGCGTTCGGCTAGTGATGCTGGGATCTGAGCGGTATTTTCACGAACTGTGCGCTCAGACCCCAGCTATCTACCTAACGTCCATTCATTTTAAATATAGTGAATAATGTAAAAAGTTATGGATTTTAATGTGAAATGGTAGTTCTGCTGCATGGAGGGATAATCCACTTAACTGTATATTCCAGTGGGAGTATCCCTCTCGTCTTGCAGTGCATGATGGGAGAAATGTCCAGGTTGCTAAGTCCCCCATGTAGTCCCCTACTTACAGCCCCTAGAGTGTCAGTAAGGAAACTTGGGGACTTGCATAAATATTGTGTCCTGTGAATAAAACCTTAGTTGACTCCCAGCCTATGTGTGTCGTCTAGTTCTTGGGAGGGAAGGATTCTTACAACACTACCGGGATTATTGTATGCTGTATTTATTTCCTTGGATTATTTTATTCTGTTCCTGTTACCCAGCGGAGATACTGTGGATTATACTAACTCTCCGCTACACTACTCGATCGTATAGCCAAGGGAAATTACTTAACCACCATTGACCTCTGTAAAGGTTATTGGCAAATTGGCATTTGTTACCACGTTTGGTCTGTACCAATTTAAGGTCATGCCATTTGGGTGTGACAGACCGCTGGCACTCCGACGAGTACCTCCGCCAATCGATGCTTCACCCACCCTGGTCTCAAGGTCAGGATCCAGCTTACAGTGGGCAGACATCTCTTGCCCCAGAGACCGTAGCAGGAACAAGCTCTTATAGCAATCCCCCAAGCATGAGCCAAGGCTTCAAGAAAGGGTCAAGCAGGTCTGTTTAATGCAAGCCAGCAGTTACAATTTATACAAACATTTAAACCCCAACAGCTTCATTTACATACAATAGGTTACATAGATTACTATAGTACAAGGAAGGGTGGGGTCAGACAATAGCAAGGGCAGATGGGAGATTGAGGAGGGACAGAGCAGCTAGTTTAAACTGATCTGGCAGTGTCCCTTGGACAACGCCCTGCTGGAGAAACAATAGGACAGGAAAAACGGGGGAGGGGAAGAGGAACAGATAAGCAATACATTCAACATACTCCTAATCTGTATCTGAGAGATAATGTATTATCTCCAGGTACAGAAAAATAGACAATTTACACCCCAAAGTACCCCCACGATCCATGGAAACCCCACAAGAGTCACATCCTCGGATAGCCCTGATCTGGGTGACCAAGTTATTTAAAAATCACCCAGATCGGTTCAGTGGTTTGTTTTTTCCATGGAAGTCACATGTCTTTTTGCAGGGCCCATAATCCTGGGGCAAGAGGCTGGCAAGCAGGCCTCTCCAAGTACAAGTGGTGAGGTTACTTTCGCCACATTGGGCTTATTGGCTTTTACAAGACTGTTTCTGGCCCTTTAAATACTGTGGGAACGGATCTGCACTTTCAAAGTGGCACTTCGGATGCAGCCAAAGTAGTTGAAGTGGCCGTTCAACAAATGAACATAAGGTGGCGACCATTTTAATTTAGCCAAACACGATCAGCAGTGTTTTGCTGTCGAGTTCATAGAACTGAAATCGGATACTCGATGGCACAAACACAGCTGAAGTTTTACCTTCTTTGGAACTCTCACACTTTGAATGGAGTCGAACGGCGTTCGACAATACAATCGCCAAAGTAACATTAGTATTACAGTAACATACAGTATTTGAACTGTAGTGAATGGACCGACTGCACAGCCAAAATCTATGGAACTGTTTTGGGCAGGAAAAACATGCTAAGGTCGGTCAAATAAGACTTCCAGCTAACTCCCGGACGGCTGAACGGATTCGCGTGATTTTCGGATATGTTTGTTCCCTGTTTATGCTTGCTCAGAAAATGTAATGTATAATTTTAAAGTTATAGAACTTGTGTATTTTTTGCTTGGAGATAATTGAGCTGATACAGTAATTAGCCCAATTATCTCCCAAGCAGAGGGGAGGAATTTACTGTAATGAATGGGAGTGTTTTAACTGTGTGTCTGTATATGATTGGTTGTTATGTTTGTGTTTCCAGTGTCCAACAAGGTCCACGAGGGTGGTAAACCTGTGGGGAAATGGGTATAAAAGAAGCAATAAAGCCTCCGTGCATTCTGTTCCTTTTTGACCCTCAACAGTCTTGTCTTGTGATTGGGGGGGGAGGGGGAGGAAACTGCAATAAGCACACTAGGGAATGGTTTACTTTGTATACTCCCTTGAGCTCTAATCACTTAGCTCTTTTAGGAGCTGTTCTTGATCCACTCTCCAAGAGGAGAGGTCTTTTTCCACACGGTCCTGGAGGACAGAAGCTTATCAAGGGCGGAAGGAAGACGGCAAGACTCCAGTTAAGCTACGGCAGTTGTGGAGTCTGCGGTGCTTGTGGTCCTCGGCGCAAGCTAGGAAGCGTCCATCAACGGAAGGTACTCGGACGGAGTACAGATTAACCACAAAACCGCAGCTCCTGGGTGGTTAAGCAGGGACACACTCCTCAGGTAGGGTGGTTGATGTTCGATAGTTTGTTCGGTATTGTAGAGGTGAACAAGGTTAATTAGCGGCACACACCATGGCAGGGTGGTCAGTCATTTGTACATATGAATGACCTGATACAGTTCTTTTGTGAAATTAAACAAAGTAACAAGATAGTAGCAGACAGAGGGGATTATGCGAAGCAACTTTTGTCTTTACCTTTGTGGCACGACAAGTTGCCTAGTGGGGATTGGTTCAGATTTGGCCACTGCCTTCTCAGACTCCCTGTACAACAACCCCTTTTCCAAGAAATATTTCTCTCCTTCAAACCCAACCTGACTAAAAGTGACCCGTTCCCTATACACTTTGAGTATGGGGTCAGGGGCTACCACCCACCCAAACTCAGCAGGAGCATCCCAGGGAGGGGTCTCTTACCTGAGACTCCGGGTGTGAACTTTGTTCCATGGTGCGGGCTTGCTGCCTTATGATCACTGGGTATAGTTCCTTCGATTTGTATTATGGCACAAAGGCAAATGTGGGCTTACCAAAGTCGTTCCCTGGTAAAACTTCCTTAGGCAACTCCTGCATCAACCCAACCTCCACCATCCATGACCCCGCACCACAATCCAGATGAACCCTTGCAGTCATCAACTGGTAGTCTGCTCCCCCAGGCACATGAACGGCTGTTAAACTTCCTGGTCGGGCAGAGTCAGGAACTAAGTGCCGCTTGACCAAGGTGAGGGTGGCTCCAATATTTAGTGACAAACTTCATGCCTCTAGTGCCAGTATTTTTGGCACTGGTGACATTGTAACCTGTTGCGGAGTTGGAAGTGGGGAGATACGGGGGCTGGACATACCTCGCTTCATGGGTGAATTGGTGGCCCCGGGGTAGATAGGGCTGCCTGGGCAAAAAGTATTTGTGGTCTTGGTCTCTGGTGGCAGTGGGCATCCATGTATTTGCCCACCATGCTTCTTCAGTGATGGTAACGGGGTTACGGTCCCGTATCCATTCTTGGATGTCTGGAGCCAGTCAGTTGTAAAACTGCTCCAATAATAGCAATTGGAACAGTTCCTCCATAGTGTTCGCTTGGTAAGCTTGCACCCACCTGAGAGCAGCTCGGTGTAGCCAGCATGTCCATTTGGGATGGCAGTCTCTCGCTCTATCTTCTTCAGAACCCTGAATTGCCTGCGGTATGCCTCTGGAATAGTAGGATCACAGCTTTTACTCTGGCATAGTCACGGATGTCATCATCGGGCTGGCCTGGTATGCCTCGACTGCTATCCAGGAGAGTTTGCCTATTAGTAATGGGACAGAGGCAGATCTTGTGTAGGGTACATTGACTCTCAAAATCCTGGAGGAAAAGATCAATATCCTCATCCGCCTCCACAAGGTTCTTGATTTTACCCTGAAACATATTTTCTTCGATCGTTTCAGTCCCCCTCCATCAGTTCAGCAATAAGGGTAACCTTCAGCTTGTTGCTGGCTACCTTACCTCCAGGAGGTCTTTTAACATGGACTGCATTAGGATAATGTAATAAACCTCCATCCACCATCCATTCGGGAGACTGCTATCCACCGACTGACTCTTGTTCCACAGTGAGCTCTGGATCCCAATACTGCCAACCAATGTAGCAGAGCTATAGTCCTTACAAGAACTTTCTCCACTGAATCCTTCACAGAGTTGTAACAAGGCGCTAAATAGTGAATAGGTATTTCCCTCCCCATAACTGGATGGCATACAGTTCTGAGAGTACAACACATTTTTAGTCATAGACAAGGTCTTTTATAGCCAGATCCCCAGCATGGGGTCTCCATACAGTTACATTGTAAGCCCATCCAGGCATCTCTGTCTGGGAGATAATTGAGTCAAGGACCGGTTAGTCAATTCTCTCCCGGACACAGAGCCGAACATAAGAAATACAAAAACACCCCAAAATATGGTTAAAACACACAGGAACCCCACATGTCATACATCCTTAGATAGCTTGTATGACCACCCAAGTTGTTCAAGTAGTGCCCAGATCCAAAAGGAATTGTCCAATTGCCACCAGGGTAAAGTTTTGACTGGCCACACAGTTCCAGAGTAAAAAGTGGTCTTGGCCACTGAAATATCAGGAGTTCCTGTGGTCAAATAAATGTACTTAGGGAGGGAGTGAGTGTTCCTCATGGTCAGTCCCTCAAATTAGTGCTCTCCTGGCATGTCAGTACGTGGGGCAAAACAATTAGACAGGGAACCATGTCAAGTGACTGAATATACTTCCACGAAGTTGGCCGCCATCTGCCAGGGTGCATGGTTTTGGTGATCCATCCAGTTTCAGCTTGTTCCCAAACAGCAGCCATCCATGAAGAGATCTTATATGACATTCAGTAGAGGGAAGGTATAGAGCCGGGGAACACAGTGTTTGACAAACAAATGGGAGACTCTAACAGGTCAGTACAAGTAACTGAATGTATATAGGACCAGGTCCACTACATGTGCACTAGTTTTATGAAGATATCAATGGTGAAAAATTTCAACAAGGACGGTGGGAAGCTGCTTTTGTGTTTCAGGGTGGTCATTGGGTTAGACGTTTCCCGTTTTTCCAGGAGATACACAATGGTTTGAAGGTGCTGGTAATCTGTTTGGGTTAATCCCATATTTCTAGCCTGTTATTGATATTATTACTAAGTATTGGCCCATTTTGTCCTCAGTTGACCAAAATGGTGAACCATCCTATTTGATATTCCAGGTGATTTAAAAAAAATGGAATCTCCTTCTAGAAGGGGTGATGTTAACCCTGAACTGCTCCACTGGGAATCCAGATGGATATACATTTAATTACTCTGTATTTATATAAATCAGTGTACAAATGGGAATTTAGTTCAGAGATCGAGTATCATTATTATAGTCTTGATTTTTTGTATTGTTAATTTTTTTTACTCATTTGGGAACTTTTGAAATTAGTGCCAAATGATGGCAACTAGCCCTCAGATAACTGTATAGTAGAGACCGCAATGGCTATGCTATAATTGCCATCAAGATTTGTCTGGCATAGCCAACATCATTATTACGGTTTTCATTTTATTACTTGGATTGCTGCACACATTTGCCATCATCATATAGACAGACACATTTGTTTCAGACTTATTTTTTTTTTATCCCCTTTTCATTATTATTTTTCTCTTGAGTTTCATGTTTTTTTTTTAATTCTTTATTTTTGTTGTGCTTGACATATCAAAGAGTACTTAATACACAGTAGGTAGTCTAAACATAATTTGTCACAACATAGCATTCCAAGTGTATAGGTAAGCCAGCACATTTTTTGTGTATAGAAGAAAATGTAAGTATGACAAGAAAGACACAGTGCAAGTGGATAAGAACAGTAGAGTAGTATGCATGTAGGCTCTATGCACTGGGAAATAGCTTTATAGAGTAGGAAGTTATTTGCTGTAAAAGTAGATAAGCTACAAGCTTAGACCCCCCAGAGGCCCCCCCAAGCAAGCCATGAGTAAGAGACATAAGATTAGAAAATTAGAATTGGCACATAGGCTGTTTCGTTGTCTAGATATACTGCCTGGGAGTCCTGTCAGAAAGCAGTCCCCGATAGAGCCCTGGAGTCAACCTCTGTCTTGCAGGGGCCGTGTACAGACCCTCCATAGACGTCCCAGCATGGGGCTCAGTGGTGTACTTGGTAATGTTGGGTTGCTGTGTGTCATTCAGGTAAGTCACGTGTGGGTAGTGGGGATCCCCTCGATGGTCTCATGATTCTGCAGTCCATGCATCTCACGGTGGGCCTCGGCCTATAGCTTCGGTCGACGTTGTAACAGGAGCCTCTTTCTTCACTTTTAGCTGCACTCTGTAGACTCCATGCGCTTGTCCGGGTCTCCTGAGTAGCAGGCCTTGGGTCCCTTCTGGTTTTTCTTTCGCATGGTGCAGTGATGGTCATTGCATAAGGGGCATGCTGCATCCACCATCTTGTGGTCGCGTGAGTGCCTGTTGATTCTCCCGCGGGGAACCACTTGTCTTTAGTGCTGCCAGGGAGCCTCTAGGGAGTAGACCGGGATAACCCCCACCGGTCCAAAGGGGGGGGGGATGGGGCACTAATCAGCAGCGCAGGTCTAGGGCAGGGATCGGCCGCACCCCCACTCACCCAGATTCTCTAAGTCGCACAGCCAGCTCCGGCTTCCCTGGTAGCGTGGACACCCGGTGGCATCAAGACACACACTGGTAACACCGTGGTCGGTGCAGGAGCACCCCAGGAGCGCCCGGCATCGTCGAAGAGGGTACAGATTGCAGTAATATCTGCTTTTGTTGGAGTTCGTGCCGGAGCTCTCCCTAGATGCCTCTGTCCGGCATGGCGGTCAGGCCCCGCCCCCCGAGTTTCATGGTTTTTGTGTTTCCTTTGAATTTTTCCTTTAACTTTATCCTTATAGAAAGAAATCATAATTTCCCTACTTAACCATGGGCTTTCCATTGGGGTTTATTTTGTGTTTAGCTGATAACTGGATTGGATGCCCCCTCAGAGGTATTCGTTTTGTTTATATGTGTTACTATAGCAACCAAGATGAGAGCTACATTCACCAATGCCGTATAACTTCATAAATGTCAGAGTATTCATTAAATTATCACCTTGGCAGTCATTATGCTCAATCCATTAGGAATCACCAGTGTGATTTATTATTTTCCCATTTGGTATTATAAATGGGTTGCTATAGCAACCAACACTACAAACAATAGTTCTTAAAATATATACAAAGTGGTTAGCGCACTAAGTACAAAGTGAATGAAATACATATGTGTCTAGTTCTGTGAAAAATAAATGCTCACATAGGGCAATATAATCTGTGCAGTAAACCAATATAATGTAATTGTTTTATCTTATCCTACTCACATTTTAATTAGCCTGCACTAGACTGGCTCAGGTAAATCAGTTTTGGTATGATATGGTGGCTTCTAGAAATTGATTTCACCAATACATTCATCCCAGCAGTCATATAATGGAGATAACAGACAGCAAGTTGGGATAATAAATATCTGTGACAAAAACTATGTATTTTATTAACCCAATTACTTTCTCTGCGTTTGGTAGAAGGATCTACTGAACACTGACCACTCCCTTGGTTCATTAACTTCAAATAAACCACAAACTTATGTGCTCTCTCTGTGTGGCCACCATTAGTATAACCGAACAACACATGCTGGAGAAAACAGCGGCCATCTTGTCGCACGAAAGTATGCAGCGGGACATGGTCATCGAGTGTCTGGAACTATAAGTCAGGCACTCTAACTCGAAAACACCGGTGAGTTCATTTGAACGCCTGCTTCTTTCCACAACAAGCCAGGAGAGCGCTGTTTGGAAGTCGCTACCTATGAGACAGGGGAATCGTTAGTCTGTTTGTTCGTATGGAACTTGCAAAAGTGACCGACCGCTACCACTATTTCTCTGGAACTGATTTGGGCAGGAAACCCCTTCAAGAGCCTATCGGTCATCCAGGGCATTCTTCATCCTGAAAAGCATAACCTTGAACTGGTATAGCCCAAACGGGTTGACAATTTCCAACTTCGGGATGGCCACAAGCTCCAGGGGGAATTTTCCAATAACCCTTGCACATATCTATGTTAGGTTAAGTAGTTAAGTAATTCCCCTGGCCATACGATCTAGCAGCTCGTCTATCCAGGGCATGGTGTAGACATCAGTGACTGTCCAGTCATTTTGTTTCCGGTAGTCGATACAGAAGCGAGTTGTACTGTTTCGCTTAGGTACCAACACTACCAGAAAGCCTGGGGCCCTTGGATGGCTCTATGACCCCTATCGTTAACATGTCCTGTATCTCTTTCAGCATGTTCTCTCTAACTGCTTCAGGGATACGGTAAGTTTGTTGCCATAGTGGAGTTTCTCCCTCGGTCTCAACTCTGTGGACCGCAGCAAAGGTGTACCCAGGCAAGGAGGAGAACATTTCCTGGTATCCCTGGAGCAGCTGGGTGGCCTCAGTCTTTTCTAAGAGGTTCAGTTTTTCCCCTAGGCTGACCTGTTCTATGCTACCCGGAGACAGGGCAAGCCGGTCAGGTAGGGAAGTGTAAAGAAATCCCCTTTTGTTGTATTATGTATAACCATTGCATTCCCTTTTGTTACACTATTTCTGCCCATTGCATTCGGTAGATGTAACTACCGAACAAAGACCACACCTCTGGCTTTTTAAACATCAAAGTCTGGTTCAATTGCTACCTCTGTCTGTGCGGCCAGCGTTCGTACAGTCGAACGCCACGTGGCAGAGAAAACCGCGGCTATCTTTGTTCGTGCGAACAAAGGCAGCGGGACCTGGTCGTCGAGTGTATGGAACTGAAAACGGACACTCAACTTCCCGAACACCAGTCCCAAACAGACGAACGCTGGAACTCTATTTACCGAATAGCTAGAAGAGTGCTATTCGGTACTTTGGTGTATTCGACAGAGGGGCACGAACGCTGCTAGGAGCCAGAGGGATCCATTTGGTACTATTATTGTCTGATATTTCTAAAGTGACCGGCAAAACCCACCAAATTCATGGAACTGTTTTGGGCATACAGCCCAGGGTGAGCCGGTCACAGAAGACATCCATAGTTTTCGCGAACCCCTGAACCGATCTGGGTGAAATTCGAATATGTTGGTCACCCAGATCAGGGGACATATTTGTGGTGATACCCCAAGTATAAAGGGGTGTTCCAGTTATTGGGGAAAAAAGTGATTTTTCAGCCCAGAGATAATTAAGTTACTATCTTATCAGACTTAATTATCTCCAGGGCTGGGGAGGGAACTGTGGGTGTGTGAAAGTTTTACTGTATGATTGGTAAATATTTGTTGTCCCCTTGCATAAAAGCTGTGTGCACCCATTAAAAGTTAGTTCATCTTGTACCCTTCTTCTTGACTTTGGCTGATGTTTGGGGATTCGTGTGTTTCACTAAAGGGAATCGTCTTGTGAAGCTATTGGGATTACTATATGGTTCGTCTATTCTATCTACCGAACGGAGGGCTATATCACTAAGGCTCTGGCGGTTCGGGAGGAAACTACCGAATGAGGTTTAAATATACTTGGTTTCCTTACAGGAAGGTTCTTACTATCCTCTGTCCTCTTGAAGTAGGGTTTGAGCATGTTCACATGAAAGGATCATCGTATCCTCTTGTCCAAACATTTCCCTACAATGTAGATAATGTCGCTGATGCACTCCACTATCCGGAATGGTCCCTGCCAGGCAGCCTGAAGCTTGTCTTTTTTAGACAACTTCAGCGCTAACACCTTCTGTCCTACTTTTTGGACCCTATCTCAAGCACCCCTATCATACCACCTCTTCTGGCGCCGCCTGCAGATTCTCCCTAACAGAGTCAGTGATCCCTCAACTCCAGAATGTAGGGTACAACAGGAATCCCTCCCTCTCCTGTATCACCTTCCTATATGAGGTCTAGGGGTCCACATACTTTTTTTTCTGTATAGGAGTTCAAAAGGGTGAAACCTGTGGACTTCTGGGGCACTTCGCGGTAGGCAAAAAGGAGAGGAGGAAGGAACCTTTCCCAGTGCCGACAGGAGGCTGTGAACATTTTAGGTATCTGTTTGAGCATGCCATTAAAATGTTCACATAGTCCATTCGTCTGGGAATGGTAGGGAGAACTAAACAGGAGTTTTACTCCACAACTTTGCCACAATTGCTGGGTCACAGTTGCCATAAATTGGGTCCCCTGGTCAGACAAGATCACCAGAGAAAAACCTACTCTAATAACCTAATTTATGGTTTCTGCCTCTATATTAAAGAGGGCTACTGACTGAATATCGAGTAGCATAGTCTACCGCGGTAAGAATGTATTTCTTGCCAGAGGTTCTTGGCTTACTGAGGTGGCCTATCAAATCCACCGCTACTCGGTGGAAGGTTTCTTCGATTATGGGCAAGGGATGTAGTTTGGTCTTCAGATGGTCACCCCTCTTCCCTATCTTTTGGCAGGCATCACAGGTCCTGCAGTAATTCTGCAGATTCTGTGTGATCCTGGGCCAAAAGAAGGTCTGGGTTAACAGGTCCTTAGTCTTCTGGATACCCAGATGCCCTTCTAAGGGAATGTCGTGGCTGAGCTTAAGTAGCTCAGCCCAATACTTGCAGAGCACTACCAGTTGTCTTTTTTGCCACATGTGCTGCTCCGTTCCCCGTCCCCCTTCTATAACAACCCCTTCTCCCACTCAAACCTCTCCTGCTCTATATTTCCTCAGGGGACTCTGCCTCTTTCCAAAATCCTTCTAGTGTGGGGTCTGCCCTCTGCTCACATTCAAAACCTTGGGGTGTACCCCAGAAAGGGGTGGGGTTCTCTGCTAGGGACGGGACATAGGGCCCTACTTAAGGGTTCTCGGAATGCATTGGCTCTCCCCTGCGGGCTTGTAGTCGTGGTAAATCTCCTCTGGACGGGGAGCGATGAACTGCGATGTCAGGCAGCCTAAGTCATTCCCCAACAATACTTCAGAGTGGAGGTCTCGCATAATGCCGACCTCCAGGTGTTTGGCCCCCGAACCCAATTTAAGATGAACTTTGGCTGTTGGTAGTCAGGATGGCGCCTCCTGCCATGGAGAGGTGTCTGCGGTTAACCACAACGTTCTAATTGGGGCCAAGAGGTTAACCAGCAGCACACTCCTCTCCTGGATGGTCGTTCGTTCGGTTGTTTCAATCGGTATTTTGTAAGCACACAAACAGGGGCATACGAACAGGAAATTCAGCTAAACAAAGGGAAACAGACGAACCAGCAATACAGATGAATCTGTCACACCTTCCATCGTGGTATTCATCTGCTAACCTTGCTGTCCCCTCCTTGGTTCCAGGCTTACGATCTCTCACCCAGTCACGGATCTCAGTTGGTGCGTGGTCAAAGAACTGTCCCAGCAGCAACAATTGTAGCGCATCTTCCAAGGTTGTGGCTTGGTATCCCTGCATCCAGTTCTTTGCTGCCCGGTACATCCTGAAAGCCCATTCTGCAAAAGAGTCAACTACTGTTTCTTAATCCCAAAATTTCCTCTAGTATGCTTCGGGAGTTACAGCGTACTGGACCAGTAAAATGTCTCTTATCCGCTCATAGTTGTGTATGTCGGAGTTTGGTACTGCCCGGTAGGCTTCCGCTGCTCTGCCTGATAATTTGCTGCTCAGGATCGTTGCGCAGCTCTCCTTATGCAGGTCCAGAGCACATTGTCTTTCGAAATCTTGTAAATAAGCATAAATATCCATTTTGCCATCTGTAAATGCAGCATAATTCACTTTCATACACTGTTCTCTATTACTAGATCCTGGTAGTGATGCAGTGTCTTGTTCAACATGTCCATTCTGGCCTGCCGTGCCATCTGTGCTGCTGTGCCTTGCTCCAGGATCTGTACAATGAGCTCCAGTGGGGGATTTGGTCCAAGGATATTGAGCCGCTATCTCACATCTCTCTGGAACTCGGCCTCTTCTCTGCTTAATGCCGCTGCCTTGATCGCCCTCTATCAGTTCAGCTATGATCGTTACTCTCTTTTTATTACTTGCCTACCGACCTCGAGCTTCCAGCAGATATTTCAGTGTTGTTCACTTGAGGCTTTTTTACTGCCTTCCTGTGTTTGGGAGGTCCATTCGAATCCCGTTGCTTGAAACCAATTGTAACGAACCTCAGATACTTTGTGAAATCCTAAGGACTTGGTAATTATAGCAAGCTGATTTGTACTTTCCCGAAATCCAAGCTGGTCATTCACATACCCAAACATCAGTTGAGACTTGAAGGGTACAACTGGAATGTTTTATTATGGACAGGTGGCCCACTTATATACATAGACCCCCAGCTTTGGGTCTCAAGCAAGGACATAGCAGAACAGGATTAGATAATTTAGTGTACTTTACTAATTATTTCCCAGGCACTAGAGGTACAAATCATAAGATATAAAATACCCCAAAATACAACACATATAGGAACCCCCACAATTATTGTATCCCCAGATAGCTTGGATCTGAGGGCCCAAGTTGTCCAAATAGTGCTCAGATCCCATGAGCACAGCCGAATCACATGGACATAGCAGAACACTCCCATAACACGTCCTAAACACATCCAAGACACTCCCAGGCATCTCTGTGTCTGGGAGATAATTTAGTGTACTTTACTTAAACTAATTATCTCCCAGGCACTAGAGGTACAAATCTGTGATGCAACACCGTCACTGAGTGCCATGCCTACATATGGACCCTGTAAAAAGACTGTTTGTGTGAGTTCCCTGGTTTATGTTTGGGGTTCCTATATGTGTAGGATGTATACTTAAAAGTTTATGTTTTGTGATCTGTATCTCTAGTGTCTGGGGGATAATTGAGTTATGCAAATGTCTCTTTTGGAACCAAGGTGTGACGAGACCAATCTCGCCACATTGCATTTAAAAGACATCTTTTTTACCTGCAGAAAAGCTTCATTCGTGCTTTTCTGCCTGGGGTTCGGTAGATTTGTTTGAATGTATTATACCCCAGATAGGAATCCCATGGAGCCCATTCGTATGAAACTGACTGTGTAAAGACTTTGGCTCCATGGCGATTAAACTGTATTCGTGTGGTCTGAGCGCCATTCGCTTAATAATGTGCGCTCGGACCTGAGCTATCTGGGGATACGTTACATGTCTGTTTTATGTAATAAATGTGACTATGTATTTTAAAGTGTTTTGTGTCTTTTTGCAACCATGTGCTTAATGGAGTCTTGTGTCTGTCCTGGGAGATAATTGAATTACTCTCCAGAATAGAAGACTCTGAAACTGGTTTGGGCCAGAAAGCCATGCTTCATTTAGTCACAAAGGACTTTTTACTAACTTTTGAACCCCTGGTCTGATTCATGCCATTTTTTAATATGTTGTTCCCCTGAATGGATTGATTGTGAATATGTAATTTTATGTGAATGTGATGTATGGTTTTCGAGTTATGAAAGTTGGGTAGAAAGTATGTTTTAACTGTATGTGTAATTGAGTTTCCTCTCAGGATAAGGGGAGGGAATATGTGGGATGTAACTGTGATGTGATTGGTTGTTTTATACCTCCCTGTGGGCGGTCCTGTATTTGCAAGACTGTAATAAAAACCAGGCTGGGTGTGCCAGCACCTCAGACCACTGCTTGACCCTCAACACGGAGCCTTGTCTCGTTCTTGGGGGGATTCACTGTATGCTGTTAGAGACTGATTGCCAGGAGTGTAAGCTGATTGTCTGCGTTTCCTGTTGGTCTGATAGCAGCTATTTGGGAGGTTCCAGTTCGGGAGTTTGGTGTTCTGCAGTAGCTGTGCCTGTATCTCTGGAAAGGGGGCCGATCGCCTAAACGGTTTTTACCCCTTGTGTGCAAAAGGGTTTCGGGAAGGCTTGACCTATTACCACATCAAATGATGAAGGCAAGTAGGACTTGTTTTTGTGCTGTTTGTTGTATACTCTATGGGACTGGATCTGATTTTATTTTTGAGGGGGGGAGGGAATGATGATTATTTATTTGGGGGAACAGTGACCCCTAGTGGGGTAAATTTACTATTACTGGCATTGCAAAGTTTTAATAAACTCACCTGAACAGTGACCCCTAAAGAACAGTATATATGGTTGCAAGTGTGGTTTGAAAACTTTTTTTGGGATAGTGATCTTCATGGGTTTCAACTAACTAGGGGGATAGTGTATAAACTGCAATTCCTTTTACCAAATGGAATAAATTATTGATACAAATTATATACTTTTCTAAGTTGAACACAAGTTTCTCTTATGATACTTTTTTTGTGGGAAAATCACAGGTGATTTTTGTTACTTTGTTTAGACGATGTGCTCAATTTTTAATTCATTTCATATTAAAGTGAAAAAAAACCTAAGTTTTAATTACACCACCATATTTTCCACTCTACAAGTATTGTACTGTTTTCATTCTACTGTCACACTTATAATTCTGTATATGTATTATTCCTATTGCGCTCTCGAATAATAAACTATAGCCACCACTATCAAATCATCTATCCTCTGTGCTAATTGCCGAATGGGGGCATAACATAGATAAATAGATGATTTAGTGTGTAAGCACGGTTAAAGACCATAGTGCAATGTTTCTAATTTTATCACATGACAGGAGGCTTCATATTTTGCATAATCTTCCTTTACTACTCCACAGCAGCAAAGACATATAGAGAAAAAAAGTTAACCAATTAGAGACAGGCACAGAGTATAAGAAACCTTCCACTGAGTCACTTCCTCTTTCTTTGCTGCTCCATCACAAGGCAGGTCAGAATATTGTGTGTCTACACTTGTCTTGTTATATTTACTTAAGTGATTTTTCTTACTGTATATGTATTTATGTAGAGTTTTATCTGATAGTAGGGATGATTTTTTTTTGTTTTGTAGGGTATAGACTTTGGATGTCTGTATCTACTTTATCCCTTTTATTCCCGGTCAGTTTTTTTTTTTGTTTATCTTACAGTTGTCAGTACATAATACTGTTTTCATTAGAGGCCCTCTCATAAAATGTTCTTGTGGCTACACTCGCCACTCCACAGGCAATCTCCCACCGCCACATGCTCTCCTCAGGGAGAGCGTGGGGCACTGTAGAGATGTCCCGTCTGTCAGGCTTCTGCGTTCGCACGCTTTTAACATGTGCTCGCATTCGCCTAGTCTCTTGGCTATTGGCTCTTGGCTATTTCCAAACCATTTTTTTTTCAAATTAACGCTAGATTAAGTTACATTCTAACACTAATATCTGTCAGGAATCCTGAATAACCCTTCACTTGTATATATTTTTTAAAAGAAGACAACCTAAGGTATTAAACTTGGGGTATTTTGACTATTTTTGTACGCTTTTATGCAACCATTTTACCACCAAATAATTGGTGATTTTTTTGACACACATAGCAATTTAAGAATACATGTACGGATAACTTTAAGGGTTAATGCCAAAGAACACCTTACTATGTGTTCAGCAACATCTCCTGAGTACAGTGATACCCCCCATTTATAGGTGTGTTGGGTTCTCTGGGGGCTAAAAGACCTTATTTGGAGGGTGTGCATTCCAGTTTTCCAACTTGGAATTTTCACAGCTGGTGTCAGGATCATATCCTGACAACTATGTTTTATCTTCATTTATTTATGTCCCATTAAAAGTTACAGCTCTCCACCATTAGCTGCCTCCCTAGACACTAGTCACCTCAGTCCTCACCTGCCTAGGACTAATTACAGATCCTACAAAAGGATATCAGTGGCCTTTACATTGAAGTTGGTGATTTACCTGAATCACTTCATATCTTGGCTCCTGTTAACCTGCTCCAGATTTACAGTCAAACCTGCTCCTAACAATAACCTGCTCCACCCTTACCTATACTTCAAACCAGCCTACCTCTGTTACCAGCCTGCCACTGTTACAACCCTACCTGGAAATTACAGACAGACATTCTTTATTATTTGCAAGTAACCTGTTCTGTGGCAAGTATCCTGTTTTGTGGCATATTGCCTAAAGTCTGTTTTAGGTAATATTTCATAATATGTCTAAAAACACTAATAAAAGTACTTGAAGTCAACCCTGGCATGTCTCTTATCTGACCTGCACAAGATCATGACCGAATGTAAAGGCCTTAAACTGGAGACTACAGGGTTAACCAGCTGTGGTAGACCTCCCTGCCTCTGGATTATTTAAAACCTATTTCGTCTGTTTGTTCATCAGTTCCCGGTTGTTCGTATGTTTCATTGGTCTTTTGATGAATGCAAGCAGGAACTACCGAATAGCAGGCCACCCAGCAGGGAAGTGTGCTGCTCGTTAACCTTTCTGCCCTTATTAACATTGTGGTTAGCTGCAGACACGTCCAACTCCCGAACGGTCGGCTAGGTGGTCGTCATTCATATGGCGGCAAACATCTTGGACAGTCGAACACCCAGCGGTGTTCGTCGACAATTAAAACCACCCTAAGGTGCAGGTATCCAGGAGCTTGAAAATAGAAACTAACAGTGATATAGAAGAAATATAGTATGTATGGCTTCAGACAGTCAAATACACAAAATTACAAATAATAAAACCAGAATTCAAATTAGCATAAATAATTGGCAATATATACAAGAATTCTATGTGTCTCACAATGGGATTGCAATTTTGTACTAGAATGATAGATTGTCCCAAGTAAATAGTCCTTGTTATGATGAAAATGGTTATTATTTCATACTCTGTAACTAATCCTTGTACCACTTTGTATCCCAAGTAGCTATGACTCGGCCTGTAGTGACAGTGCCAGGTAAACAAAGCACCTATGAATATAAATAAATATACTTAAAATATATATAGAATTTTAAGAAAGATACAGAGTCCAAAATTAGAACAAATGGCAATTTAGTATAGATAGACTAAATGCCTAAATAAACAGTCACCTTGAAAGAATGTTCACTGTAAAACCAAGTTGATGGATACAAATATACAAAATTTATTCCGATAAATTGTTTAAAATAGAAAAATAACTGAAATATTGAGGTAGGAGTACAGTCTATTATGTCTCAGATGGATAGAAGTTCATAACCTGTGATCCAGACCCGGAGGGGTTTGGATTGAGATAGGAAATCCTTCTCTTCTCCCTCCTTGCAGCCGGTGAGGACGGCGTCTGAGTCCCTGTACCCTCCGCCTCAGACCTCACAGCGAGGGGGTGGAGCTGGAACTCTCAAGAGAGAAAGCCGATGTAGCTGGATACCGGGTCCGGAATGTTGTGATTCACAAGACAGATTGTAGAGACCTGGCTGACTCCTCCCAAGTTCAACCGTAGAATGCCTTGCCTTGGTGTTCGTCGACAACCACATGGAACAAATTTTGGACACTGCTCCCCACGAACACCGCTGAGATCACCAACCATCTATCGCTTTGTTCCAATTCATATGAACGCTGTGCAATTCGGTAAATTGATAATACACGAACGGAACTGTACCAGATTGTAAACCCATGGAGCTCATTTGTTTCGTCGAACGCACAATGTACAAACTAACTCCGTGGCGATTTGACTATATGTATGGTGTTACAGTTGCCTCTAGGCTGGCTGGAAGTTGGACCGGAGAAAGGATGCTCCTAGCGCTCACCAAAGGACCATCAGCACCGTAGACACCATAACTACTGCATAGACACCATAAGTACTGCAGACTCCACGAACCACCGCTGCTGGGCTGGTATCTCGCTGTCTGCTGTCCATCCTGGACCTACGACCAGGCTCCAGGGTCCAGTGGGTGATCTCTCTTCCTTCTGCAGGGCAAAGCAGGATTAGGAACAAGAGCTCTTACAAGAGCTCAGTAGCTAAGGGAGTATGAAGAGCATAGCAATCCCTGTAGTGATTATAGCTGTCCCCTACAAACATGAGTCGAGGCTGCAAGTTAGAGTTTCAAGTAATTCTGTTTTATTGGCACCAAAAGGACCTTCTTTTATGCAGGTTTTCCTTACATAGGACCACCCTCAGGGTTTTACAGAACAACCAATAACACACGTACATTACAGAAAACACTCCCAGCAATTACACACAAAATCCTCCCCTTCTGCCTGTGATATAATTATGGTACACAATGGTTAACATAATTATCACAAGCAGGAAAAAAAAAAAAATAGTTTTTATACATGTACTATAACTTTAAAACCATACATCGAATCTTCATGAAATTTACATATGCAGAATCAGCACACTTTAAATATAAAACATAACCAAAAATCACACAAATCCTTCCAGTGGATAAAAAGTTAGATGGAAGTCCTTTATGACCAACCACAAGCACATTTTTATGCCCAAAACAGTTCCACAGATTTGGGCTGTGCGGCCGGTCAATTTTATGCAGAACGGGACTTAGTCTCTGCAGCTGAAAGTTCAGTGTAGGAGAAGGTAAGGGTCAGCGGTGTTCGTTGAAATGTGTAGCCGATTTCATTTCCATGGATTTGGCTACACACACCGCTGACCTCGTTCGAATAAACAAAGATGGCCACCGCCACGTGTTGGTTTGCACAAACTGCGGCCACCCAGCGGTCGGCAATTTACCTACAGCAGGCTCCCAGCCTGGGAGGTAAATTGCCTGCACACTTCCACTTCTGGGTGGTCCGCCTGTGTGGTACTTGGTTCAGTAAGCCCCATTTACTGAACCAAGTGGGAGAAAGCCAGGAACAAGTTATTTTACAGGTCTGGGGACATAGTCTTAAAGGGGCATTGTTTACCAAAGTCACAATATGTCCCCAGACGGTTCTTAAAGGGTCATACACACCCAATAAAAGTCCATAAGTTTTCAGGGGCACAATCTCCCAGGGGCCATAGTCATGAGGAAGGAGGCTGGCACATAGGCTTCTACACAACCCAGGGAAGCAGGGCAATTTGTCATTTAAAGGGTGTCACGGGTGGCGGTGCAGAAACCAGGACCCCTGTGTGCCTGATAAAAAGTGGGAGTCTTCAGCATGGAAGTGGATTACAGGGCCCGGTGCAGGGTAACCGCACACCCCCTGGTGTTGAGCACCAGCATTTGTGCAGCCACATACCAGAACCCTGATTCAGGTTATGCGGATCACAGGAACTAGGAGCAGGTAATTAAGCAGACCTCCCAGGAGCTGAATAGGGAGGCTCTGCAGCAGGGATGTATCCAGTACTGAAGCAAGGCACCATAAAACTAGGAGAACAGGGCAAGACTAGAAATAGGCACCATACATGAAAACAAGACAAAACTAGGAGAACCCAGAACCAGGGCAGGACAGAAAGCATAACCTAGAACATGTACACAAGACATGAGAAAAACAAGAACATAACATGGGCATGACTGGACATGGACTGGGACTACAAGACAAAACAAGAGGGAACATAGCTAAGCACTAATTATGAAAAGTATGGGGATTTAGTCACATTATATGATCATAGATTGCATAAGCCTGCCAACAACACCAATGTACCCCATATCTGGCAGGTCCTACACTGCCTAATGTATGCTAAAACAGCCACACTAAACCACAATAGCACTTACCTGCAAGAAAGGGCAGAGACATGAAACACTGCTGCAGGTCCAAGCTGAAGCAAAAGGAAAGTGGAAAACAAACAGGTGTGGCAACATAAAACAAACATTTAAGTGAATCCAAGAGACTGGGAAATCCAGGGACAGAATATAAGAATGAACTCAGAAACCCAGCAATAAAGAAAACCAGACATAGACCAGAAAACCAGAAAAACCAAGCAAGGACAGCAAAAACAATACTGGATACCAGAAGCCATTGCCAGAATGATCCGCAGCGAGGAACAGGATGTGACAAAGGGCCAGTTACAAATGGCAGTTTGTAACATATGGGATCTGAGCGTTCTTCGGTTATATTGAGCGCTCAGATCCAAGCTATCTAGGGATATGTTGAGTGTGGGGGTTTCGTTCGGTATATATTAGGAAATATGTATTTTAATGTGTTTTTACTATTATTGTAAAATGGGGATATTTTTTACGAAGTCAGCAACCGAACACTCCTAAGTGCCGAACAGGAATCATACGAATTATCCCCCTGTGACTTAGTGCCCTTCGCCACTTGGTCCTGAAGAGGCTTGCTTGCCATCATCTCCTACTTGGCTGAGGACAGCTCCCAGCCCGAACATGGAAGCGTCTGTATGGACAATAAAACGTCGATTAGGGGCTGGGGCAGCCAAGACAGGAGCATTAATCAACGCAGTTTTGAGGGCTTGGAAAGCCGTTTCACAGTGGGGAGACCACAGGACCTGTCGGGAAGGTTTTTCTTTGTCAGGTCGGTCAGGGGTTTGGCAATGGCGCTATACTCCGGTACAAATTTTCTGTACCCAGAAAGGCTACCCAGAAAGGCTAGTACTTGGGTCTTAGTGTGGGGAGTGGGCCAGTTGGCGACCGCTTCTATTTTAGCTGGCTCCGGTCGTTGCTTCCCACAGCCTACCCGGTGACCCAGGTACTGAACCTCAGCCATCCCAAAGTGACATTTTTCAGGCTTTAGCGTCAGGCCGGCGGCTCGAATCTGGTCTAGGACTATTCCCACATGAGCCAGGTGTTCTTCTCAGGATTCACTGTGGATCGCTATGTCGTCCAGATATGCGCAGGCAAACTCCTGGAAGCCATCAAGGAGTCTGTCCACCAAGCGCTGGAAGGTAGCGGGGGCATTCTTCATCCCGAACGGCATGACCTTAAAGTGGTACAGACCGAACGGGGTGACTAAGGCCGACTTGGGGACAGCCTCCCTGGCCAGGGGGATTTGCCAGTAACCCTTACAGAGGTCAATGGTAGTTAGGTAGTTCCCCCTGGCTATGCGATCTAGCAGCTCACTCTGGGCATGGGGTAGGCATCGGTGACAGTTTTGTCATTGAGTTTCCGGTAGTCTACACAGAATCTGGTGGTGCCGTCCTTTTTGGGGACCAGCACCACCGGGGATGCCCAGGGACTATCGGAAGCTTCAATGACCCCTAGTTGCAGCATCTCATCTATTTCCTTTTTCATGCCTGTCCTTACTGCCTCCGGAATTCGGTAGGGCGCCTGTCTCAAAGGGTTTTGGCCGGGGGTATCTACTTGGTGAGTGGTCAGCTCAGTGCACCCTGGCTCTTGGGAGAACATGGCTTGTTTCTCTCGGAGCAGTTTGTGTAGCTGCTCCCTCTCAACTGGGCTAAGTCTGTCCCCGATCTGCACTTGGCTCACTATTTCAACCGGGGAGTTAGGGGTTAATAGGTCGGGTATAGGGAGACTCTCTGCGTCCTCGTGTGCAGGGCTACATATGGCTAACACTTCCTCGGGTCTCTGCAAGTATTCCTTCAACATGTTCACGTGAAATATCTTCCTTAAGTTTTCATTGTGACAGCTGGCAATTACATAAGTGGTGTCTCCTCTCTTCTCTACTATCTGGTAGGGACCCTGCCAGGCTGCTTGTAGCTTGTCTGCCTTAACTGGTTTTAGTACCATGACTTTCTGTCCGAGACAGAAGCTTCTCCGCCGTGCCCCCCGGTCGTACCAGACTTTCTGTCACCCCTGGGCCGCCTGGAGGTTGGCCTGGACTGACTTAGCCAATTGCTCCATTCGGTCCCTGAGCTCTAGTACGTAAGGCACGATGGGGACCCCGGCGTTCTCTGTCTCTCCCTCCCAGTGCTCACGGATCAGGTTCAGGGGACCCCGTACCTTGCAACCGTATAACAGCTCAAAGGAAGAGAACCCGGTGGTTTCCTGGGGCACTTCCCGGTAAGCGAACAGGAGGTGCGGCAGGAAACGTTCCCAGTCCCTATACTCCTGGGTAAAGGTTTTTAACATCTGCTTGAGGGTTCCGTTGAACCGCTCACATAGCCCATTGGTCTGGGGGTGGTACGGGGAGCTAAGAAGGGATTTTATTTTGCAAACGTGCCATAGCTGCTGGGTCAGTTCTGCCGTGAACTGTGATCCCCTGTCGGATAGGATCTCCCTAGGGAATCCTACCCGAGAAAACACCTGCACTAATGCATTAGCCACCGTGTCTGCCTGGATATTGGATAAAGCCACAGCTTCTGGGTAGCGGGTAGCATAGTCCACTATGGTAAGAATGTATCTCTTGCCCGAGGGACTAGGGGTGGCCAGGTGTCAGGAAACAGACAGGGATCCAATACGCAGAGTGCGCACAGAAGGAGGTACGTATACCGGACCTTAGAATGGCCGGACTAACGTAAGGACAAAGCAAGAATAGTCAAAAGGAAAGCCGAGGTCAAGGGAGCCGGAGGACAGGTAAGCGAGATTACAAGCCGAGTCAAAGGAGAGGAGAGGACAACAGGACAAAAGACAAGCAAGGGTCAAAACCAGAAAACACTAGATAAAGAATGCGCTGAGTGACTAGCAAGCTAGAACCACGACAGGGCAATGAGCAGTAGTAAAGGTTTCCTTTAAATACCCTGTACCTAAATAGAGACCACGCCCCCAAAAGGTCCGGAATAGCGGTTCCCGGCACTTTATGCAAATGTCGACGTCATGACGTCGACGCTAGCCGTCACGTCATAAAAGGGGGAGGAGCTAGCGCGGCCGGCGCGAAAACGGCCGAAATATGCCGAAATGCTAGGGGAAGGGAGCCCCTAAGCAGAGAGGATGTCCTCCCTGAATACATCACCAACAGGTACCCTGACAGTACCCCCCCTTCTAGAAACGCCCACCGGGCGGATGGGACCTGGCTTAGAAGGAAAACGAACGTGGAAGGCCCGTAGAAGACGAGGAGCATGCACGTCTATACCAGGAACCCAAGACCTCTCTTCTGGACCATAACCTTTCCAGTCTATGAGGTATTGCAGCTTCCCCCTAGAAATACGAGAATCAAGGATGGACTTGATGATATATTCCTCTAAAACTAAGTTTTCCTTGGTGGATAGAGGGTATACCGTACCCCTGGGAGGCATAGTACCAGGGAAAAGTTTAATAGAACAGTCATAAGACCGGTGGGGAGGTAAAGTATCCGCCTTACCCTTGTCAAATACAGATTTGAGGTCTAGATATTGTAATGGTATCTGAACGTCTGTGGATTGAGAAGTGTTAGCATAAGAGTTCACGGGACAAACAGAAGTAACTCTCTGCAGACATTCTTTCCTACAACCCATACCCCAAGAAACGATTTCTCCACCCTCCCAGTCAATCTGAGGGTTGTGTCTCTTGAGCCAAGAATATCCTAGAACCACTGGGACTGCCGGGGAGGAAATTAACAGAAGGGAAATCAACTCTTCGTGGAAAATACCAACAGTAAGCTTAACGGGTTCGGTCTCATGGAATATTACTGGTTCAGATAAAGGTCTACCATCTATGGCCTCAACGGCCAAGGGTGTATCTCTCAATTGGAATGGGATACAATGCATATTAGCGAAAGTTTGGTCTATAAAGCTTTCTGCTGCTCCAGAATCTAATAATGCCATCGTAGTAATAAACCCCTTTTCCCAAGCTAGAGAGACAGGAATCAGAAGCCTATGGTCTTTTTTATTATGCATAGAGGACAGTAATGAAACACCCAAGGCCCGTCCTCTAAGGGAACTTAGGTGCGAGCGTTTCCCGGACGATTAGGGCAACTGAGACGTAGGTGACCTCTCAGCCCGCAGTATAAACAGAGACCCTCCCTTCTTCTGTACTGTCTCTCAGCCTCAGATAAGCGAGTATTACCTATTTGCATAGGTTCTGGTGGAGTAGGATTATAGGAGTCAGGGTTCTGAAATGAGGGAGCGAGTCTTACAGGAAGTCTAGTAACTCTTTCCCGAGTGTTCTGCCTCTGTCTCATGCGTTCATCTATTCTGGAAATGAAGGATACTAAATCCTCTAAATTTTCCGGAAGTTCTCTTGTGGCAATTTCATCTAGAATTTCATCAGACAACCCATTCAAGAAAACATCCATAAAAGCTTGTTCGTTCCATTTCACTTCTGCTGCCAATGATCTAAACTCTAGAGCATATTCTACAAGGGTCCTATCTTGTTGTTTAAGGCGTAACAGGGATCTGGCCGCATTAATCTTCCTCCCTGGGGGGTCAAAGGTTCTTCTAAAAGCCGTGACAAACGCAGTGTAGTTGTAGACTAAAGGATTGTCATTCTCCCAAAGGGGATTGGCCCATCTAAGTGCTTTATCTATTAGCAGGGTTATAATAAAGCCTACCTTAGCCCTGTCAGTGGGGTAAGCCCGGGGTTGTAGTTCGAAATGTATACTTATCTGGTTTAAAAAACCACGACAAGCATCAGGCGAACCCCCATATCGTAATGGTGACGTGACATGGGAAGATGCGCCTACAGTGGCTACTTCCAAACCAGTACTTAGCGAGTGGCTAGCAGTGGAACGTATTTCTTCAGACTGGGTACTGGAGCGTGTCAACAAAGTTTGTAACGCTAAAGCCATTTGGTCCATTCTATGGTCCATGGCCTCAAATCTGGGGTCAGGAGGACTAGCACCTGCAGGATCCATCATGGCCCTGTCGTAATGTCAGGAAACAGACAGGGATCCAATACGCAGAGTGCGCACAGAAGGAGGTACGTATACCGGACCTTAGAATGGCCGGACTAACGTAAGGACAAAGCAAGAATAGTCAAAAGGAAAGCCGAGGTCAAGGGAGCCGGAGGACAGGTAAGCGAGATTACAAGCCGAGTCAAAGGAGAGGAGAGGACAACAGGACAAAAGACAAGCAAGGGTCAAAACCAGAAAACACTAGATAAAGAACGCGCTGAGTGACTAGCAAGCTAGAACCACGACAGGGCAATGAGCAGTAGTAAAGGTTTCCTTTAAATACCCTGTACCTAAATAGAGACCACGCCCCCAAAAGGTCCGGAATAGCGGTTCCCGGCACTTTATGCAAATGCCGACGTCATGACGTCGACGCTAGCCGTCACGTCATAAAAGGGGGAGGAGCTAGCGCGGCCGGCGCGAAAACGGCCGAAATATGCCGAAATGCTAGGGGAAGGGAGCCCCTAAGCAGAGAGGATGTCCTCCCTGGATACATCACCAACAGGTACCCTGACACCAGGGGCCCAACTAAGTCAATGGGTACCCGGCTAAACGGCTCGTCAATAATGGGCATGTTAACGAGGTGTGCCTTGGGGTGGTCTCCTCGTTTGCCTACCTGTTGGCACACCTCACACGTATTACAATAGGACCTCACATCTGCATGTACTCCTGGCCAGAACAAGGTATGGGTAATACAGTGCAGGGTACGGGTTACTGCCAAGTAACTGCCAAGGGTACGGGTTACTGCCAAGTATGGGCATGTTAACGAGGTGTGCCTTGGGGTGGTCTCCTCGTTTGCCTACCTGTTGGCACACCTCACACGTATTACAATAGGACCTCACATCTGCATGTACTCCTGGCCAGAACAAGGTATGGGTAATACAGTGCAGGGTACGGGTTACTGCCAAGTGCCCGGCTAAGGGAATATCATGACCCACCCGGAGGATATCTCGCCTATACTTGTGGGGTATTACTAACTGTCTCCTCCGGTGGCCCTTTTTCTCGGTGTGTCGGTACAGTCGGCCCTGTTCCCACGCAAAAGTCTCCTGGTCTGATCCCCCAGTCCCTGTATCAGCCCTTTCTCTATATTTTTGGAGCGTCGGGTCAGTTTTGGTCTCAGCCTCAAAGGCTGCAGGGGTGTCCCAGGGCAACGGGGTAGGAGGGGGGGTCACAGTCGGGTTAAGTCTTACCTGAGCCTCCCGCACTGGTGAAGGGTCTCGTACTCGTCCAGCTTGTGACCGGGTCGTCACAGGATGTGCCTCAGCGTTGTAGGAAGGGGCATAAGCGGAAGTCATAGGTCCCAGGTCGTTTCCCAGCAAAACTTCGGCTGGCAAATTATCCATAATTCCCACCCTCACAAGTCCTTTTCCCACACCCCAATCCAAGTGTACCTTTGCTGTGGGTAGTTTGTATATGTCCCCTCCAGCCACCCGGACAGCCACTGTGTCAGGAGAGCGTTTGTAGTCGGGGACTAACCGGCTTTGTACCAAGGTGATCGTGGCCCCGGTATCTCTTAACCCCTGTGTGGGACGACCCTCTAGCAGTACCTCTTGCCGGTGGTGTTGTCTATTGTCACTGGCGGGATACACAGGATTAGCTTCATGTAGGGTCCCAGGTATTCTTCTAAAGGACTGTCTTGTTCCAGACAAAACGCTCGAGCTGGACGATTGTTTCCCGTTGGAGCGGAATTATAGTTCCGTGCGGGGTAATTGTTGTTGAGGGGGCAACTCGCTATCAGGTGCCCCGGTTGCTTGCACTTATAACATGTGGGTCGGGAGCGTTCCTGAGGGTAGTGGCTGGGTGGTCCCGGGTACCGTGTTGGACCTGCGGGTACAGGGTTGCGAAACTCCGTTCGTGGAGTTGTTCGGTATCCCTCTCTTGCTTCGGGGCGAGTTACCGTTCGGGCATTGTTGAACTCCTGTACTTGCGCATCCCGGTGTTCGTCTGCCAACCGTGCTGCTTCGTGTAGGTTAGCGGGACGCCGGTCTTTCAACCACTCCCGGTCTTTTTGTTCCAGACCCTCTAATAAGAAAAGTTCCAATATTTCCGCGGCCGTGACGGCCCGACACCCGGTAATCCAATGGGTAGCAGCTCTCCGCATACGGTGTGCCCATTCGGCATGTGTGTCATTCGCTTTTTTCTTCGTGCTGCGGAACTGCCTTCGGTAGGTGTCTGGGGTCACAGCGTACCGTTTCAGCAGCGTCTCTTTTACTGTGGTGTATTGGGCTACCTCTTCGGCGCTGAGGGTTCGGAAGGCTTCCATGGCCCGCCCGGTTAATTTTCCTGCCAGGATACGCGGCCACGCGGCGACGGGGATCTGATGCAGGGCACATTGTCTTTCAAAATCGGCCAAAAATTTGTCTATCCCCATCTCATTCTCCGCGAACGGCTTGAATGCCGCGAACGGAATCTTTGGCTGTTCGGCAGTTTCTAGGGGGCCGTTGTGGCTATCAGCGGTCTTCATGCTCAGCTCGTGGGCTCTAGTCCGCTGTACGTCCGCCTCCGCTTCTGCCATTAGTTGCTGTATCAGCTCCACGGATGGGTTCGGTCCGTACAGAGGCAGCCTTTCTCGGACAAGCCTGGTTTTCTCATCGCTGCATGCTGCCGTCGGTTCTGCCATGGTGAAGCTTTGATCCAACTCGTTCAGGTCGGCAATCAATTCTCTCCTCGGCCGGTTACTTGCGTTCCCTCCACGGCTCTCGAGTAAATCCTTTAACGTGGTACGCTTCAGCTTATCGTAGTTACTCTCCATCCGTCCTATATATCTCTTTCAGGAATTCCAGGATGATCCCGCCGCTGCCACCAATTGTTACGATTGCCCCCGGTCTAGCAGGAGGGTTGATCGCTTGGATGTCCTGGTTCCCGCTGCAGAGAGTCGAACGGAGGTCTTTCGGTAGTAAGCTGCAAATGTAGAATATCCCCAAGCACGATATAAGCATCAATATCCCGGATCCCTACAACATGAGTCGAGGCTGCAAGTTGAGGGTCAAAACGAACTGGCTTTACTGGCACATAGCATGGCAATTTATGTGATTCCTCAGGTCCAAGGACAGCCCCCTGTGGACCTGATGGAATACAGGTACAGTACAGACAAATATCCAATCACAGTACAGTGTATTATTTGAATTAGTACCCGCCCAGCTTGGAGATAATGAGGCCAACGGTTATACAATCTAATTATCTCCAAGCGCACAAAAGACCACGTTTTATTATGTCCAAGAAAACTGCATAAAAATCCATAACTTTTACATTAATACATGAAAACCGCTCATTCTACCCTTCATCTGAAGGCTCGCGTTCGTGTATATAAAACAGGCGAATGGCGCTCTAATCCCACGAACAGAATGTACTGTTTCTGCCGTATAAAGTCCGTTCGGCATTTTGAGATTGTTAGTCTTTGTTGGCGGCCATGTTTTCTGCTGGTTTAGCGAGCAGGGGGACTTCGTGTCTAACTCGTGGAACTAAACTCGGTATCAGTCCATGCGAAGTCCCACTGTCTGTCTGGTAGTGGGCTCATTCGGTAAGGGGATGAGGACCACCTGGGAGCAGGGTACTTGACCTGCGGTTAATCGCAGAAACCACAAGTTAACGAGCGCCACGTGACCCGCTGTTGGGGGTCGTCGTTCGGTATTTTCCCTTCGGTACTTTGGGTGCGAACGTCGATGCCCCCATGCCTACCAATTACGTTGTGGTTAACCGCAAACCGCAGACACCTGGGTGGTTAATGGCTGCCACACTCCGAGGGCCGGGTGGTCGACCATTCGGTAGTTTGCGGGGTGACGGGGTTAAGTGGCGGCACACGCCAGTTTCTGGGGTGTCCCCCGTTCGTACCACGAATGGAGCCTTCATAAGGGTTCGCGTAATCCATTCGTGTGGTTTTCTGCTTAACTTATGCAGTGGCAAACAGTATCAATCAGTGAGTTAAAACAGCAACATAGTGATTTCCAGTCTTTTGTAACAGACACTAAGACACAAAGAGATCTTCTACATCAAGTGTACAAGCATATTCGTTGTTACCAGTTTTGTATATATCCAACCGTTCTTCATCATTCCTGGAATTTTAACTATTCGTTATCTCGTATGGTTCTTCAGTTGATCGTGTTGTGGTGGGACCACTGCCTGTTCATGAATTGCCATGTGTTATTCCCCGTGTTTTCCCCTGTGTTGTGTTATATTCCCATGTTTTACCTGTTCACACCAATCAATTAGAACATTGGCAACTTGCAACATAAGTGTGAAACCACCAGGGAAGTAATAAATGAGTGCTTCCCAGGGCGGCTGCCGTTCGTATAGATGAACGGCGGCCAGGGGGAGCATTTGCGTCCCGAAAGGAGACACTTCCCTTGCCTGGTTTCACCCAGAGACCCCATGAGCGGAGGCAGTTACCATTCGGTGGGGTCCCTGAGATTGGTGGGGACACTCTCTTTGTGACAATGTTTAGCAGGCTTTCTGTAGCTGGGAGTCACAGAGGTGGGAAACTTTCCCGCGCTGGGACTCTGAGGTACAGAGGCTCATAGGATAAAGAGCCCCTGGTCCCCAGAGGTGGAAAACCCTGAGGATGGGTGGCGGTAACTGGGGACAAACGGACTAGAGTTCCTGTCACATGCACAGGCCCCTTGGAGGGGGAGGACCCTGAGAGTGGGCATGGAGTGGTGTAAACAGGGGACAAAGCGACTGGAGTTCCGGTTCTGTTATGCGACCCCCGGCAAGGGGAGGACCCTGCACATTGTCATTGTGTGTGATCCAGCTCTTGCATGGGGAAAGTATAAAGCAGAGTGTGGCCAAATAAGTTGTTGTTGTACCCCCAGGACTGTGTATCATCCAGTTACTGGGTGGGAAATGGATCTCTCTGGGTGGCTGAGCAAGGCCAACTGGTCGGGTTGTCTGCAGGCACGCTACACGTGTGACTTGTGATGTCGCCGTTATCAAGAGTAAATTACTCAGTGGAAGGTGTATCTAATACACTCTGCCTGTCTGATTGGTTCCTTTTTTTTTTTCTCTATATGTCTTTGCTGCTATGGAGTAGTAATGGAAGATTAAGCAAAATAGTCACCTCCTGTCATTATTAAAATTACACTAAAGGTAGCATAATCTTTAATTGTCTTCTATTATAGTTAAGGTATAAAATTCAAACATACCTGGAATGAATGAAACAGGTACCAGAGAGCCCAGGCATTTATAACATTGTAATATATACATAGGAAAAATGACACGATTATACTGGCAATTCCTGTAGAAAGAGAAAAGACAATAACAGATTAAGTTGTTTGTTGACTTAAGTCAACATTAATGCCATCATGACAGACTTTTAAATTATTTAAATTTCTTAATGATTGTGGAAATTGTGGTAGTTTGCATAATTTCATACTTCTCTCATTTTGCACCTACACATACCATGGAACACTGTATTTTGTGGCTGACATTTCAAAAAAAATTTATGTATATGTAAACTATCAAGCCCCAATGCTGCTGTAAGAAAGTCAGTGCTCCATCAGCTGATCGTCTGCAATAAGCAAAGCCTGATTTCAAAACTATCAAGCCCCAATACTGCTGTAAGAAATTCAGTGCTCCATCAGCTGATCGTCTGCAATAAGCAAAGGTAGCCTTCTGGAAGACCACACTAAGACTCTATCCGGCACAGCATCATTTATATTTAATGTATCCACCGTGTACATTTATTTTATATCTCCTGTGTACATTGTAAATTTTCTTTCCTTTATATCTTGTCTGTCATGCTAAAGTGTAGTTTTGCTAGCCCTGTATGTAATTGTTATAGATTGAATAGCAGTTAGTTGTCTTCAAGCGGGTGTGTCAGGCCTACAACATGTACTCTGCCAGTTCACAGTGCCACTCATATCTGGTGTCACAATAGCGTGCATTTAAAAACCCAAAAACTTTTTTCACTGTTGTAGATTGAATAGCAGTTAGTTGTTTGCCAGCAGGTGTGTCATGCTCACAGTGGATACTGTGCCCAGTGCCACCACTCACTCACTGGTGTCACAATAGCTTGCATTTAAAAACAAAACTTTTTTCACTGTTATAGATTGAATAGCAGTTAGTTGTCTGCCAGCAGGTGTGTCAGGCTCACAGTGGATACTGTGCCCAGTGCCACCACTCACTCACTGGTGTCACAATAGCTTGCATTTAAAAACAAAAAACTTTTTTCACTGTTATAGATTGAATAGCAGTTAGTTGTCTGCCAGCAGGTGTGTCAGGCTCACAGTGGATACTGTGCCCAGTGCCACCACTCACTCACTGGTGTCACAATAGCTTGCATTTAAAACAAAAAACTTTTTTCACTGTTATAGATTGAATAGCAGTTAGTTGTATCAAAGCGGGTGTGTCAGGCTCACAGTGGATACTGTGCCCAGTGCCACCACTCACTCACTGGTGTCACAATAGCTTGCATTTAAAACAAAAAACTTTTTTCACTGTTATAGATTGAATAGCAGTTAGTTGTCTCAAAGCGGGTGTGTCAGGCTCACAGTGGATACTGTGCCCAGTGCCACCACTCACTCACTGGTGTCACAATAGCTTGCATTTAAAAACAAAAAACTTTTTTCACTGTTATAGATTGAATAGCAGTTAGTTGTCTCAAAGCGGGTGTGTCAGGCTCACAGTGGATACTGTGCCCAGTGCAACCACTCACTCACTGGTGTCACAATAGCTTGCATTTAAAAACAAAAAACTTTTTTCACTGTTATAGATTGAATAGCAGTTAGTTGTCTCAAAGCGGGTGTGTCAGGCTCACAGTGGATACTGTGCCCAGTGCCACCACTCACTCACTGGTACCCGGACAAAATTTATTTTCACAAAAGGCAATCCCCAACCTGTACTCGATTGTGCAAAGGGAAATAATGGCATGTCTGGCACACAGTGTTGGTGCAAGGGTCCATCTGACCACTGATACCTGGTCTGCAAAGCATGGTCAGGGCAGGTATATCACCTACACTGCGCATTGGGCAAACCTGCTGACGGCTGCCAAGCATGGAAAGCGTGGCTCTGCAGAGGAGTTGGTCACACCGCCACGACTTGCAGGCAGGCCTGCTGCCACCTCCTCTACTCTTCCTACTCCATCCTCTTCCATAACCTCCTCGGCTGAGTCCTCTTCTGCTGCTGCGTCTTGCTCCACATCAACGGATAGGGGACGTAACAGTGATTAAACTGATAACAATAGTACTAAACACACCACTCCTATCTGGTGGCACATTAGATTGCACGCGCAGTGCCCCAAATTTGTTGTGATCTGTGAGTAAGGTAAACGGTTGTCCATACAAGTAAGATTGCAGCTTTTTGAGGGCCCACACCACCGCCAGGCACTCCTTTTCAATGGCAGTGTATCTACTTCCCTGGGCAAAAGTTTCCGGCTTAGATAAGCCCGGGTTGCTCGCCGCCATCTGCTCCGACTTGGCTCAGTACTGCTCCCAATCCAAACATAGAAGCGTCTGTATGGACGAGAAAGCGTTTAGTTGGATCAGGAGCAGAAAGTACAGGTGATTTAATGAGCGCCGTCTTGAGCTGTTGGAAGGCCTGTTCACACTCTGGGGCCCATACTACTATCTTGGGGAGGTTTTTACGCGTTCCTATATGGCACTTACTGGGTTTTAGGGTCAGTCCGGCCTCCCTAATCCGGTCTAGTACGGCTCCTATGTGGGTCAGGTGTTCGGGCCAGGAGCAGCTAAAAATGGCTATATCATCCAAGTAGGTGCAGGCATACTCCTGAAACCCATCCAGTAGCCGATCTACCATCCTCTGAAAGTTAGCCGGGGCATTCTTCATCCCGAATGGCATGACCTTAAACTGATACAGGACAAACGAGGTGACAAATGCCGACTTGTGGATGGCGTCCTCGGCTAATGTAATTTGCCAGTACCCCTTGCACAGATCTATTGTGGTGAGGTACTGGCCTCTGGCCATTTTGTCTAGGAGCTTGTCTATCCGGGGCATAGGGTAGGCATCTGAGGTTGTTTTATCGTTTAGCCTCCGGTAGTCTACACAGAAAGGGGTCGTGCCATCCCGTTTTGGTACTAGTACTACCGGGGAGGCCCAGGGGCTGTCAGAGTGTTCTATCACCCCTAACTGCATCATTTCCTCAATTTCTTTCCGCATATTTTCTTTAACTGCTTCGGGTATGCGATAGGCGGTTTGGCGAAGGGGGGTCTGGTCTAGGGTTTCAACTTTGTGAGTGGTTAACGGACTGTACCCAGGTAGGTTGGAAAACGTGGCCCCCTTGTCCTGGATTAGTCTTTGGACCTGGGTTCGCTCCTGGGGGTCTAACCGTTCTCCTAACTGTACTTCTCCCAGGTCTCCGCTCTGGCCCTCTAGGTCTAGGAGATCTGGGAGTGGCAAATTATCATAATCTTCAGTGGCAGGTGCACAGATCGCGGTTACCTCTTCCGTGCGCTCATGCATGCGCTTGCCTCCCGTGCCTGTGACCGCAACGATCACAAACCTGCTCTACCACCTTGTATGGGCCCTGCCAGGAAGCCTGCAGCTTGTCCTTGTGGACAGGTGTCAATCCATATCTGCCAAGTGACCCTATGTAGGGGGAACAGTCTCTATTCTGCTCTGTGTCAGTGTGTATCATGGTCTCTGAGGACAGGTGTCAATCCATATCTGCCAAGTGACCCTATGTAGGAGGAACAGTCTCTATTCTGCTCTGTGTCAGTGTGTATCATGGTCTCTGAGGACAGGTGTCAATCCATATCTGCCAAGTAACCCTATGTAGGGGAACAGTCTCTATTCTGCTCTGTGTCAGTGTGTATCATGAGGACAGGTGTCAATCCATATCTGCCAAGTGACCCTATGTAGGGGGAACAGTCCTATTCTGCTCTGTGTCAGTGTGTATCAGGGATCCTTAGGACAGGTGTCAATCCATATCTGCCAAGTGACCCTATGTAGGGGGAACAGTCTCTATTCTGCTCTGTGTCAGTGTGTATCATGGTTTCTGAGGACAGGTGTCAATCCATATCTCCCAAGTGACCCTATGTAGGAGGAACAGTCTCTATTCTGCTCTGGGTCTGAGTGTATCAGGGTCTCTGAGGACAGGTGTCAATCCATATCTGCCAAGTGACCCTATGTAGGAGGAACAGTCTCTATTCTGCTCTGTGTCAGTGTGTATCATGATCTCTGAGGACAGGTGTCTATGTTTCTATTGATTATATATGGATGTGTGGATTGACATAAGTAACAGATGGTATAAGTCACAAGGCTTTCTTTGTTCAAGAGCTCTGGAATGTGGATTTGGGCGTCTTGTCCTTATATGGCTAGAGTTATAGTCTGACGTCATTATGGCACTTCATTATAGTAACTGAACAAAGAGAGACGAGGTCTCTTGGCTCTTGGCTCTCTTGGCTCTTGGCTCTCTCTCGATGTAAAGATGTTGTTTTATTATCAGTAACTAAGAATAAACCTGAAGGAACCGTAAATCAGATTGCGTATTAGTACTTTTCATTAATATAGACATATATTAATGTGGCAAGCAAATTTGGCGCAAGACTATATATACAAAAGACGTATATATATCAATCAACTGAAGACAAAAAGAAATTAAGAAGATTTAACAGTGACAACGGATTCCAGGCTACATTTTACACGCACTATTAGACGCTTCTATTTGACTCTCAGATATGAAGAGCAGGACCCAAAATGTACTATTTAGCAGATTAGCAGCAAAAAAATAGAATTTTTACAAGTGCGCTGTATGCGCACTATTAGACGCTTCTAATTGACTCTCAGATATGAAGAGCAGGCCCCAAAATGTACTATCTAGCAGATTAGCACCCAGAAAAGATGATTTTTTACAACTGCGCAGTAAGTGCACTATTAGACGCTTCTATTTGACTCTCAGATATGAAGAGCACCCCCAAAATGTACTATTTAGCAGTTTTAGCAAAACAATTAGAATTTTTACAACTGCGCAGTAAGCGCACTATTAGATGCTTCTATTTGACTCTCAGATATGAAGAGCAGCCCCAAAATGTACTATTTAGCAGATTAGCAGCAAAACAATAGAATGTTTACAACTGCGCAGCAAGCGCATTATTAGACGCTTCTATTTGACTCTCAGATATGAAGAGCACCCCCAAAATGTACTATTTAGCAGATTAGCAGCAAAACAATTAGAACGTTTACAAGTGTGCTGTAAGCGCACTATTAGACGCTTCTATTTGACTCTCAGAAATGAAGAGCAGGCCCCAAAATGTACTATTTAGCAGATTAGCAGCAAAACAATTAGAATTTTTACAACTGCGCAGTAAGCACACTATTAGACGCTTCTATTTGACTCTCAGATATGAAGAGCATCCCTAAAATTTACAATTTAGCAGATTAGCAGCAAAACAATCAGAATGTTTACAAGTGCGCGGTATGCGCACTGTTAGACGCTTCTATTTGACTCTCAGATATGAAGAGCAGGCCCAAAATGTACTATTTATCAGGTTAGCAGCAAAACAATGAGAATGTTAACAAGTGCGCTGTATGCGCACTATTAGACGCTTTTATTTGACTCTCAGATATGAAGAGCAGGCCCCAAAATGAACTATTTAGCAGATTAGTAGCAAAACAATTAGAATGTTAACAACTGCGCAGTAAGCGCACTATTAGACGCTTTTATTTGACTCTCAGATATGAAGTGCAGGCCCCAAAATGTACCGTTTAGCACCAAAACAATAAGAATGTTTACAACTGCGCTCTAAGCACACTATTAGACGCTTCTATTTAACTCTCAGATATGAAGTGCAGTCCGCGAATGTACTATTTGGCAGTTTAGCACCAAAGCAATTCAAATTTTTACAACAGCGCAGTAAGCGCACTATTAGACGCTTCTATTAAACTCTCAGATATAAAGTGCACGCCCAAAATGTACTATTTAGCAGATTAGCACCCAGAAAAGATGAATTTTTACAACTGCGCAGTAAGCGCACTATTTGACTCTCAAATATGAAGAGCACCCCCAAAATGTACTATTTAGCAGTTTTAGCAAAACAATTAGAATTTTTACAACTGCGCAGTAAGCGCACTATTAGATGCTTCTATTTGACTCTCAGATATGAAGAGCAGGCCCCAAAATTTACTATTTAGCAGTTTAGCACCAAAACAATTAGAATTTTTACAACTGCGCAGTAAGCACACTATTAGATGCTTCTATTTGACTCTCAGATATGAAGTGCATGCCCAAAATGTACTATTTAGCAGTTTAGCAGCAAAACAATTAGAATTTTTACAACTGCGCAGTAAGCGCAGTATTTGACATTTCTATTTGACTCTCAGATATGAAGTGCACCCCACTAATGTACTTTTTAGCACCAAAATAAAATGACTTTTTAAAATTGCAATGTGACAGCAGTTTTTGCCGCTTCTTTTTGACTCTCAGATATGAAGTGCACCCCACCCCACTAATGTACTAGTTTGCACAATTCTTTCCTAAGCTGTCCCTATCAGCGGCAGCATCCTCTCCCTACACTAATAAGAGCTCATGTGCGTGCGACGCTACGCTACTCCAGCTTATATATAGAGGCTGGGTCACATGCTGCACTGGCCAATCACAGCCATGCCATTAGTAGGCATGGCTGTGATGGCTTCTAAGGGCACACGAGTCAAACGTTTGTTGATTGGCTGCCTGCAGCCTTTGAAAACGCGCCATTAAATTGCCGAACACCGAACTCCAACCCGAACATACGGTGATATGTCCGTGTTCGGTTCCGGGGTCCAAAAAACTAAATGTTCGGTACAAACCGAACCTTTCAGTTCGGGTTCGCTCAACTCTAATCAGAAGTTGAGCATTTCTCCATGCATCTGGACTTCAAGAAATGCACCACCGGGCGCAAATTTGTTTTTTTCCTGTATCTCCCAATATTTTGGGGGCTACCCTAATTAAAATATGTTAAGACCTGCAGTGTTTATGGTGCTGCGGTCTTCTATTCCTTTTCCCAACAGCTGAGCATAAGTGATTATAGCTGCAGCAGGGAGTAGAGGAATAGGATAGATGAATGCAGTTCTAAGATGAGTCTTCCCAGCAAATAGAATATCCCCCATACATGAGCCTAGACTTCATGAAGGGTGTAACAAGAATTAAGTTTATTTAAAACACACGGGCTTTTATGAGAAATCCTCCTGCAAAAGGACCTCCCACAGCAAACAAAGACAACAGTCAATCAACATACAGATTTACAGTAATACACTCAGGGACGAACTTTCTATAATACCCTGTTGTGCCTAGGAAGGCCAATACCTGCGTCTTGGTGTGGGGCTGGAGCCAATTGGCTATGACCTCTACTTTAGCTGGTTTGGGGCGCTGTTTCCCAGACCCTACTCTATGCCCTAGGTATTGGACCTCTGCCATACCCACATGGCATTTCTCGGGTTTCAAGGTGAGGCCAGCCTCTTGTAACTTTCCAAATACCGTAGCCAAGTGCGACAGGTGTGCCTCCCATGTGCCGCTATAGATGGCAATATCATCTAGATAGGCACATGCGAAGTCCTGCATTCCTTCCTGAAGTTGGTCTGCCATCCTTTGGAACGTAGCTGGGGCATTCGTCATCCCAAACGGCATAACCCGAAATTGGTATAGCCTGAATGGGGTGACGAATGCCGACTTAGGGATGGCGGCCGGGTCTGGTGGAATTTGCCAGTATCCTTTGCACAAGTCCAGGGTAGTTAGGAAGTGCCCGCTGGCCATGCGATCGAGCAATTTGTCGATCCCTGGCATGGGGTATGCGTCAGTCGTACCGTCTCGCTTCGGTACTAGTACCACCGGAGACACCCAGGGACTTTGGGAAATTCTAACATTTCTTGGATTTCTTTCCACATGCTAGTCCATACTGCTGCCGGGATACGGTACGGCTGTTGCCGTAATGGGGTCTCCCCCTGCGTCTCCACCCGGTGCACTGCTGTGGAGATATACCCGGGTAGGACCGAGAACAGCCCACTGTATTCCCGCAGCAGTTGCTTTGCGTCTGCCTGCTGGGTGGGGTCTAATTTCTCTCCCAACCCGACCTGTTCTAAGGTACCTTGGTTAGCTGCCAGCAGGTCGGGTAAGGGGAGCCCTTCACAATCATCAGTGGACGGGGCACAGATAGCGGCCACGTCCTCGGAGCACTCAAATTACGGTTTCAGCATGTTCACATGAAAGGCTCGACTGATCCTTTCATCTGAACATTTGGCTACAATATAGGTGGTGTCGCTAATCCGTTCCACCACTTTAAATAGCCCCTGCCAAGCTGCCTGGAGCTTGTCCTTTTTGGAAGGTCTAAAGGCTAGTAACTTTTGCCCTACCTCCAGGTTCCTATCTCGTGCTCCCCGGTCATACCATTGTTTCTGACATTTCTGGTCCGCCTGCAGGTTCTCCCGAACTGATTCGGCCAGGGCCTGCAAGCGGTCCTGGAACTCCAGCACGTATGGCAAAACTGGGATCCCTCCCTCTCCTGTGTTGCCCTCCCAGTGCTCTTGTATGAGTTAGAAGGGGGAGAACCTGGTGGACGCCTGAGGCACTTACCGGTAGGCAAATAGGAGATGAGGTAGAAATTTCTCCCAATGACCATAGGACTCTGTGAAAGCTGTGAGCATTTGCTTAAGCGTGCCGTTGAATCGTTCACAGAGAACGTTAGTCTGGGGGTGGCAGGGGGAGCTAAATAACGGTTTTACCCCGCAGCTCTGCCACAACTGTTGAGTTACAGTTGCCGTGAACTGGGTTCCCTGGTCTGAAAGTATTTCCCAGGGGAACCCTACTCAGGAAAAGATCCTGACTAGAGCCTCTCCTACTGTCTTTGCCTCAATGTTGGAGAGCGCCACAGCCTCAGGGTACCTGGTGGCGTAGTCCACCACCGTGAGGATGTAGTGCTTACCGGAGGAGCTGGGTTTGCTGAGAGGCCCTATCAGTTCTACTGCCACTCTGTAGAATGGTTCTTCTATTATAGGTAGGGACCGTAACTTGGCCTTAGGGTGATCTCCCCTTTTCCCTATCCTTTGACATGTGTCACATGTCCTGCAGTAGGTCTGCAAATCTTTGGATATTCTTGGCCAGTTAGTTTTCTTGATACCCAGATGGCCTGCTAGCGGGATATCATGGCTGAGCTTTAGAAGCTCCGCCCTGTATTTACGGGGTACGACTAACTGTCTTTTTATAATTTGGGCTGCCCCCTTTCCCACTCCCCCTGTGACCCTATATAGCAGACCCTTGTCCCAGTGGAAGTTCTCGTGGGCATTACCTTCCTTAGAGGTACCTACTGCCTTCCTGTAACCTGCTAAGGTGGGATCTGACTGCTGGGCTTGGCCAAAGTCTTGGGGAGTGCCCCAGAAGGGGATAGGGTTAGGGCATGCTACGGGGATTTCGGTTCCTACCTGTGGTTCCTCGGAGTGTGTTGGTCCAGCTCGGCGGGCTTGTGCCCTGGTAGTCACGGGGCAGGTTCTAGTGGGATTGGGGTGAATCAGCTGCGAAGTTAGACACCCCAAGTCGTTCCCCAACAAAACCTCTGCAGGTAGTTCAGACATAATGCCCACCTCCATCTACTTGGCTCCGGTGCCCCAATTTAACTGTACCCGGGCTGTGGGTAACTTGTGGATGGCGCCTCCTGCCACTCTTATGGCCACAGTCCTGTTGGTGCGCGCCTTTGCAGATACGGTGTGAGGCTGCACCAAAGTAAGGGTGGCCCCAGAGTCTCGTAGCGCCTCCGCCTCTTTTCCATCTATGGTGACCCATTGTCTGTGGTGCACCCGGTTGTCCCCCTCGGCTTGGGCTAGGTTCACCTCATGTAGTACTGCCCATTGCTCCGAATCCAGGCTGTGCTCCTCTAGGGGTTCATGTTGAGAGTGGTGAGTGGTGGCCCTCGGTGGTGGTGGTGGCCGCTCCCAGTTGCATCTGCTCCGCTGAGGGCAATGTATTTTGTAGTGCCCTGGCTGATTGCACTGGTGACATACCAATTGTGTTCTCCTGTTAAAATTAGGCTGTGTAGTGGGTGGTACCAAGTTTGGTCTGGGGTTGGCCACAGGACCTGGCGTTGGAGCGCTGTACCTTACCAGAGGACGGTTTCCACTAGCCTCTCCTTTTCTTCCCTCGTGATGCTCGTCTGCTAGCTTGGCCGCTTCCTCGACTGTGGTCGGCTTCCTGTCTCTGACCCAGTCCCTGGTGTCTGCACGTGTGTGGTCAAAAAATTGTTCTAGCAAGAGGAGTTGCAGTACCTCTTCTAGCGTTGTGGCGTTGAGCCCTGTTTCCAGTTTTGGGCTGCCCGATACATCCTAAAGGCCCATTCGGTGTAGGAGTCTCTGCCCCCTTTCCGTAATGCCCGAATCTTTTTCCTGTAAGTCTCTGGGGTCACGGCATACCTGGCTAGCAGAATGTCCTTTACCCTGGCGTAGTCGTGTATGGCTGTGTCAGGAACTGCTCGGTACGCCTCTGCTGCTCGGCCTGTGAGCTTGCTTAAAATCGTGCCCCATTGCTCTGACTCCAGACCCTCCAAAGCGCATTGACGCTCAAAATCTTTTAAAAGCAGCGTAATTAATCTTTCTCCGCTGCCCTCTATTTATAGATCCAGCTAAGGAAGCGTTGTCTCCTTGGTTCAAGCTTGCCTGTTGTGCTCTGCGTTCTGTGCTCACTTGTGCCAGGACTTGCGTCACCATCTCATGTGTGGGATTTGGCCCATATAGGTTTAGCCTCCACATCACCTTCTGTTGGAATTCTGCTTCCTCCTGGCTGACATTCGCCATGCTGCTGGTTTGGTCGCCCTCCATCAGTTCTGCTATGAGGGTAGCTTTCTTTTTTTGTTGCTGGCCACCTGACCTCGGGCTTCCAGCAGATCCTTTAGTGTAGTCCTTTTTAGTGTCTCGTACTGCTAGGCCCTTCACCAGTTGTCTTTATGCATTCCATTCAATCCCGTCGCTTGCCACCAGTTGTTAAGACCTGCAGTGGTTTTGGTGTTGCGGTCTTCTGTTCCTTTTCCCAACAGCTGAGCATAAGTGATTATAGTTGCAGCAGGGAGTAGAGGAATAGGATAGATGAATGCAGTTCCAAGATGAGTGTAACGGACCGTTTTGCACACAAGGGGTAAAAACCGTTTAGGCGATCGTCCCCCTTTCCAGAGATACAGGCACAGCTACTGCAGAACCCCAAACTCCCGAACAGGATACCAAGTAGCACTCCAAACTCCCGAACTGGAACCTCACGAATAGCTGCTAGCAGCTGAACAGGAAAAGCACCCAAGCGGCTTACACTCCTGGCAATCAGTTTCTAACAGCATACAGTAAATCCCCCGAAGAACGAGACTAAGCTCCGTGTTGAGGGTCAAGCAGTGAACAGAACAGAGCTGTGGGTTTATTGTGCTTATGTACACATTCTTACACATTAGTACCACCCACAGGGTTTTGGAACACAACCAATAAACACATACAATACACTCAGACACTCCCACACAAATTCCTCCCCTCTGCTTGTGATTCAATTACCTTACACAATGGGTAATGTAATTTAGCACAAGCAGAGAAATACAATTTTTCCACATTATTCATAACTTGAAAAGTATGCATCACATTCACATAAAACATACATTTTCAGGATCAGCACACTCCAAATACAAACATACGTCAAATCATACAAATTGGTCCAGTGGTTCAAAATATAGATCGTAGTCCTTTGTGACCACAGGAAGCATGGCTTTTCTGCCCAAAACCAGTTCCACAGAGTCTTCTATCCTGGAGATAATTAGAAATAATCCAATTATCTCCAAAGACAGAGGCAAAACTCCATTGAACACATGGCAGCAAAAAGACAGTAAAATACAATAAAATACACAAGGTTACATTTATGACATAAAATACAGACATGCAACATATGCCCAGATAGCTTAGGTCTAAGTGCACATTATTACTGAATGGCGCTCAGAGCACACACATACAGCTCAATTGCCATGGAGCCAAAGTCTTTCCCATAGTCTTTCATTATATGAATGGGCTCCATGGCATAGCTATCTGGGGTATCACTGCTCAAACAGGGCAAGCACCAAATGACCCGGCTTTCTTGTCTTTGCAGGGGAAAATAGAGCCTTTTAACATGGGGCCATAATCCAAAGGCAACAGGCTCCCAATTCCCTGCAATATCTCCCACTGGGGAATGGAGACCGGGCTCCCAATTCCCGATAAATCACACTGCCGCTGCAATATCTCCCGCTGGGGAATGAAGACCGGGCTCCCAATTCCCGATAAATCACACTGCCGCTGGGGATCTGAGCCGACTGCCCAGCATGCCTGTAGCTCACCCTGCCACTGGGGAGGGAGGACGCTGCTCTCCTCTCCCTGCAAGGAACACTGCCGCTGGGGGACAGGACCACTTGTCTCTGCCCCCTGTAACTCAGCCTGCCGCTGGGGAATGGAGCTCGGGCTCCCAATTCCCTGCAATTCACACTGCTGCTGGGGGACAGAAGCAACTATCTCTGTCCCCTGTAACTCAGCCTGCCGCTGGAGAATGGAGCTTGGGCTCCCGATTCCCTGCAATATCGGTGGAGAGACCTCGGTCCCGTCTCCACCCACCACCTGGGGTTCTTCCCAGTAAATATGTCTTCCCAGCTGAATGGGTCTGGAACTGGATCTGTCACCTTGTTGTCTTGCTGAATCTTCTCAATGGAGTGGAAGAGATCTCGGTAGTCCTGCTCCAGTTCCCACTCCAGGGTTGCTAGGTGAGCTAGGTCTTGCTCAATTTCGTGAGTGTCGTCCCAGTCATACCTGCTCTCCCTCCACTCCAAGAGATCACTGAACCGGGCTTGTGTAGGACTCCCAAACTCAGGCTCTGCAAAAGCCTCCCATGACAAGCCAGGACCATCAAACTCCTCTCCCTCTGGCTTGTCATGCTCGGCTGTCCAGGGCAGGTACTGTGCCCCATACCACCAGAGCGCCTGGTAGGCATCTTCCAGCCAAATCTCCTGCCATACTCGGAGCTCCAATTCCTTCACCCATTCCTCCAGGGGCTGCTCTCCCAGGAAGGGCATCCTCAGGGCCACTTGCTTCTGCAACCGCTGCTCTTCACTGGGGAGACTCTCACCCCGCTGGTATTGTACATTATCCAGGGCCTGGTACCAGATGCTTTTCCTTAATGCATCCCGGCCATCCAGGTCCTCCTCCTCGTATAACACTGCTGGTTCCATTCTGTTGCTTTTAGGGTTGCTGTACTGGGACATGCGTTGCCCCCTCTTGTAAATCCAAAGAAATGGTGTCTCCTGTAGCTGTCCTTCTGGCTGTAGGAATGATCCCGCCGCTTGCCACCAATTGTAACGGCACCCCCAGGCATAAAAGTGTTTGTTACAAACTGCCATTTGTAACTGTTATTTTATTTGACAAATTGCCCTGCTTCCCTGTGTTATGGAGAAGCCTAATTGCCAGCCTTCTGCCCCATGACTATGGACCTAGTGTGTATGGCGATTTGACTGTATTTGTGGGATCTGAGCGCTGTTTGGATATATTGAGCGCTCAGATCCAAGCCATCTGGGGATAGGTTGAATGTGGGGGTTCTGTTCAGTTCAATAGGAGTTATGTATTTTTGTGTCTTTTTGTGTCTTTTGCTAACATGTGGTTAATGGAGTCTGCCTCTATCCCTGGATAATTGGATTACTTTCCCCATTGTCCAGGATAGAGGCCTCTGTAAAACCGGTTTGGGCCAGAAAACCATGCTGCCAGCCAGGCCCCAAAAGACACTTTTGCTAACTTTTGAACCCCTTGTCTGATTTGTGCCATTTTTTAATATGTTGCTCCCCTTAATGGATTGATTCCAAATATGTAATTTTTATGAAGATTGGATGTGTAGTTTGGAAGTTATAGTACATGTATAAAAACTGTATTTTTACTGTTCTGTTTTAATTATGTTATGTGATTATCTGAGGGATGGGAATTTCCCCGAATGTATATTGTTCCGATTGGTTATACTGCTAATTATGTGGGTGTCTCCCTTGCATGGGCAGAATCTCAGAAAAGCAGAGTGTGTGCCATTAAACATCAGATCTTCTTAACCCTCAATACGTAGCCTTGTCTCGTTATTGGAGGGAACTGCTATATCACACTGGGGATTGCTATGCTCTGCATATTCCCCTGAGCTTTTAATCACTTAGCTCTTTTAAGAGCTGTTCCTGTTACGCTCTCCTGGAGGAGAGGTCTTCCCCACACGGTCCTGGAGGACAGAAGCTGATCCAGGGTGGAAGGAAGACGGCGAGACTCCAGTTAAGCTACAGCGGTTGTGGAGTCTGCGGTGGTTGTGGTGTCTGCTGCAGTGTTTGGAGTCCTCAGGAAGCGCTAGGAGCATCCATCAATGGAGGGTACTCGGTCGGAGTACAGGGAGCTCCGTTACAGTGTTAAACCGCCGTTTAGTAGAGCTTCCCTTCCAGAGACACAGGCACAGCTACTGCAGAACACCAATCCGCCAAACAGGAAACCATATGAATGCTGTAAACAGCCGAATAGGAAAAACCATACGAATAGGTTTACACTCCTAGCAGTCAAACTGGAACAGCATACAGTAAATCCCCCCAAGAATGAGACAAATCTCCGTGTTGAGGGTCAAGCAGTGAACAGAACAGAACAGAGCTGTGGGTTTATTGTGCTTATGTACACATTCTTACACATTAGTACCACCCACAGGGTTTTGGAACACAACCAATAAACACATACAATACACTCAGACACTCCCACACGAATTCCTCCCCTCTGCTTGTGATTCAATTACCTTACACAATGGGTAATGTAATTTAGCACAAGCAGAGAAATACAATTTTTCCACATTATTCATAACTTGAAAAGTATGCATCACATTCACATACATTTTCAGAATCAGCATACTCCAAATACAAACATATGTCAAAATCATACATATTGGTCCAGTGGTTCAAAAGTTAAGGAAAAGTCCTATTTGACCAAATGCAGCATGGCTTTTCTGCCCAAAACCAGTTCCACAGAGTCTTCTATCCTGGAGATAATTGGGGAAGTAATCCAATTATCTCCAGGACAGAGGCAAAACTCCATTAGCCACATGGCAGCAAAAGACAATAAAACACATAAAAACATATAACTGTGCAGCCATTGCACAAAACAGGTACATTCAACATATCCCCAGATAGCTCAGATCTGAGCGCACATTATTACTGAATGGCGCTCAGAGCACACACATACAGTTCAATTGCCATGGAGCCAAAGTCTTTCCCATAGTCTTTCATTATACAAATGGGCTCCATGGCATAGCTATCTGGGTAACACTGCTCACATAGGGAAAGTACCGAAAGACCCAGCTTTTGGGTCTTTGCAGGGGAAAATCCATCCTTTCAACATGGGGCCATAGTCACAGGGCAACAGGCGAGCAACTCGGCTTCTCCAGTGTACAGTGGCGAGGTTGGTTTCGCCACATGTCCGATTTTAGTTCCAGACACTCGACAACCAAGTCCCACTGACTCGCGCGAACAAGATGGCCGCCGTTTTCTATTCCACGTGGCGTTTGGCTATACGAACAGCGGCCGACCAGGGAGTACTTAATAGATGGTTTCTTTGTAGTTAATGAGCCAGGAGGGTGGTCGGTGTTCGATAGTTTCAAACTACCGAACCAATATATTCAATACACATGCAATACTTGTGGGAAAAAGACCGAACAAAGAAGAAAATGTTAAACAAAAGACTATTTTCTTCACAAAATAAAAAATAGATATTTGCACTCCAACCCTCTCTCAAATGAATAATTATGGTGATCCTCCTGACAGCCATGATTTAGATTTTGATTTATGCTCTTCCAAAGCTAAAATCAGAGATTCCATCTAGTGCCATTTTATGGCTCAGCTGTATTTTTAATTTTTATGTTATTTTAAGTGATTTCCCTATCCACATTTGTTTGCAGGGCACTTGTCCTACTCTTACCCCCATTTTACTTCCTTTTGCAGCCCTCTAGCCCTTTCCAGGACTTTTGTAGAGGCATTTTTGTGGCCAAAAGCTTGGGTCCCCATTGACTTCAATGGGGTTCGGGTTCAGGGTCAAGTTCGATCACGAACCCAGACTTTTTTTCAAAGTTTGGCCGAACCCTCCGGACCCAAACATCCAGGTGTCCGCTCAACTCTATTACCAATGGTTGTAAGAGTTTGTCTAAGAATTTGCTTGCTTTCTCTGTTAAACTGTTATTACCCAAGACTATTGGCCTTCCTTGGAGGTCTTTGTAAGTTGTTCTGCACCTTCGACAGACAGTAGAATGTTGCCACTGTAATAAATATTGTCGGTTAGTGCCTTTTGTGCAATAACTTTTAAGTCCAACAGATATTCTGATGTTGGATCACCATTTAGTACTTGGTAACAGGATTTGTCGAATAGGTGTGCCATACACAATATATTGAGTATTGCCATACGTCAATATATTGGGGTTTATTCATAAGAACAATATTTCCCCCTTTGTCGGACTGTTTTATGACAGTATCAGATATCTGTTGGAGTTCGTGTAATGCTAGCCTTGAATTATGTGTGAGGTTCAAATTGTATATAGAAGTGGTTCCCAACCTTTGTTCACTTGAGTACCCCTTGGCAGCCCATTTCCATAAATTGTACCCCTCTGTTCACTCTGATTGGGTGAATGTAATTACTTAGCCAAAGTTTCCACGCAGATATCTCCTTCTTCTTTTGAATTTGTAAACATCACGCCCCTCCCCGCCCCTCCCAGCCCTCCGGCTTACACAATCCCGGATTCATGGAAAACTTTATCCTTTTAATGATGGAGGCTTCCGATATAAACCTTCAGTTTTGCAATACCCAGTTCCCTTGGATAAGCCAGCTAGTGGTGAAATGCAAGTTGGGACGGTTCATTTGTATTGGTGTTCCTATGATATGGGACAATGCTACAGCACTAGACCAACTTGGAGATATGCACCATACACCCTTTTATGTACTCTAACTGATTTTAAATCTTTAACATGAAATATTCCAATTACGTTTTCTTATCGATACAGTATTACCAGGCTCACCAGTGCGATTGGATAGTTTTGTATCAATATTTTGTATTAACAATATGCTTCCTTTTAAGGGTCGCCATAGCTTATAAGATTCTTCAGGTTAGAATCAATAAGATCCTTTTTTACACTGACACCTTTTAATGGTTTCTTGTTTTTATATTTATATATATATATATATATATGTATTAAGGCCGTTTGGCCTGTATTTGTGGGAGGGGCTTAATTTAACTTACTCCCCTATATAAACTACACCTCTTACCTGACTCCTTACCGATCAAGGCCAGCGTCTGAATGCACTTCCGGTTCATCCAGTCGCCATTTTGGGATACGTCAGTCTTCTCACGAGGTCTTCCACGCCGAAACTGTGTCCAGGAACTCAGCAGCAGGTTTCCGTCGGTCCAGCTGCTAAATTTCCGGTCATCGCCGCGGATTACGTCATCAGCAGTCGCGTACCGTAAGTTGATCTGCCCGTACCGCCGGGAAACATTTCCACGGCACGGGCTAGGTCCACACTTTACGGGCAATCATTGTCCCGGCTGCCTTTAGTACTGTGTAATCATATCGGGCGCTCATATTCGTCAAATCCGTACACACGGATTACAAGCGGGTATTACAGGGGCACGGCAGATAACCTCCTCCATACGTTACTTAGGTCGCCCGGTGGGCATTTAACCCCATACAGTCAGTCAGCAAGTGGCACGATATATATATTAATTAATTACATATATAGGATGGTCACAACCTGACTTTATATTCCTCATACATCACCTCCGCCGCTCACCACAGTCTCATATACTTATATACCATTCCCCCCAATAAACTACATTTCCCACAATCCCTCCATATTAAAAGCAATTTATCAAATATATCGCAGATAGGTTTCAGCTCTGTTAGTGTTATAACCTCATTGTAATAATGTATTTTAAACTCACGCTCTGTCTGAATTGTATCGTACAACCTAGGCCAATGGAAAGATGTTGGTCACCTGTACTGTACACCTTTGTAGTGTCCTTTAATGCCGAGAGCATATAATCTACATTTTAAGTATTTGCATGACCTGTTTTATACCCAATACTCTTAAAACTGTAACCGCATGAATCCAAAACAAACATTTTGGTTCACGTTAATGGAAGTTCACATGTCTGTCTCATGTTTAACCACTCATAGCTAATTAACATTGGTAATAATCTCTATATAATGACAATCATTGTTTCTTTCTGTGGCAAAGCACTGTGTGTCTAACTTGCCTTGCTGCACTTATCCCACAGAAGTGTGAACATTTGTTCCAGCAAATACTTGAACAAATCTTATTATCATTGTCAACTTATGATCAGATCACTGATCAAGTCACTACCACATTGTTGCATATTTGTTACTAATTACATTCCGGGCATCCATACTACATTGCCACCTACAGGCCATATATATATAGAACATAAGGGCTTCTACAAACACTGACCCCTACAGGTCATTCTACATGAGAGCATACAGGTTCTACATACACTCACCCCTACAGGTCATATAAGCAATACTAGTATAACTTATATCAATTATTACTTACACACTAGTACAGTAAGTGATCAGAATAAGTTATCAACTTTTGGATACATGGTTATTTGCCACAAACGGGGTACATCAGGTATTAAGTTACACAAGCATATGTCAACGGCAATGATTGTTACACAGGTATACACAACCGTTCAATTTTGATTATGGCTTTTTAGGTACATATGACTACATACATCGTCATATTACATGTCGGTACAAACAAGACCCTACAAGTTACCATGTTTAATACAAACAGATATGTAGGTAATAAATAGCAGTTAAATTATCACATAATATAGTTATAATTTAAACTCTCGGATATCCTACAAGCATCATCCACAAGGATCTCCAGAACAAACAGATAAACATTAATTAAGATCAATTCATGCATCATGTTATATTCATATGGTTTTCCATCTATTTAGTTACAGGTATCCACTACCAACTAAACGGATTGTCTAAATAAATCCTTACTTATACTCTCAGGTATGTACACCTGCTCACAGTATATCCAAGTATGATCCCCAGACAGGGCCACCACCAGAAATTTTGGGGCCCCTAACTCAGCTCAGGGACTGGGCCCCCTGGGGCCCGCCTCCAAATACCGCCCACTGGGTCCGCCTCCAAATACCACCCACAGGAATACACACACAGACACAAACACACACAGTGATACAAAAAGACAGAGATACATACTAAAAGACACACATACTGAAACAGACTTACACGCATACAGGCATACATACTGAGACATACACACAGGCATACATAGTGACAGACAGACACATACTAACATACATACAGACACACACATGCATGAGGACATAAAGACACATACATACATACACCGAAATACATACATACACACACACAGACATACTGACAGACATACAGACACTGTCATCCATACACACATACATTCATAATGGCATACAGACATAAACAGACATACATTCATAATGGCATACAGACATACATACATACATTCAGACTGACATACATGCATATATACAGACATACTGACAGACATACATGCATACAGACATCCATACACACATACACACGTTCATAATGATATGCAGGCATACATTCATACAGACATACATATATAATGACATACAGACATATATATATATATATATACACATACATAGACAGACATACATACATCCATAGACATACATGCATGCACACAGACATACACATACATACATGCATGCATATAGTCAGACATACATACAGACATACATGCATGCTGACAGACAGACATACAGACATGCATGCAGACAGACATACATAGACATACATGCATACAGACAGACAGACATAGACATACATGCAGACAGACAGACATACATGCATACAGACAGACATACATGCATACAGACAGACAGACATAGACATACATGCAGACAGACAGACATAGACATGCATGCAGACAGACAGACATACATGCATACAAACAGACAGACATGCATACAGTCAGACAAACACAGACATACATACATAAACATACATACATGCAGATAGACAGACAGACATACATACACAGACAGACATGCATACAGACACACACAGCTCATTTTCCAGCCACCCTCCTGTCTCTTACCTTTTCTTTGCAGGAGGGTGGCTGGGGATGATGGGAGTCGGCGCGGCTCCCTCTTCACTGCCTGGCTCTCCCTCTTCAACGGCGTGCGCGCTCCTCCCGCGCGGAGTGGGCTGGGAGGAAGTGACCACTTCCTCCCAGCAACACTTGCGGCTTTTTTTTTTTTTTTTAAAGGGGCCCGGTCGAGGCCACAGCGCTGACCGGGCCACTGAAGATATAGGCCCCATCGGGTGGCCCTAAGTGTGTGGGCCACCCGATGGGCCCCGTTATGGTTGTCACCCCCTGATGGCGGCCCTGTCCCCAGATAATAGATAAGTACTGGCAGACAGGGTCATAGGGGCCAATAGCTGTTATATTCTTCTTCTCTGCATTATGCTTCGGATTAGCGGTCCCGCGAGGCCAACAAACCCGCCTCATACTCGGAGGCATTTACCCCTCGGGCCACTCGTGAGCTAGTCGCCTCGCAAGTTCCATAGAGAGGGCCTCACCTGTCACTCCCTTCTCCTTTTCTTGTTAAATCTCACCGAGAGGCCATCATCCTGCCACTACGATCGCTGGCCACGAAAAAATTCCATCGCGCCAACACATAGATAGAGCCTCTCAAGCCACTTGGCACTAGCAGGGCCTCACCAGTCACAAACCTAAGCATAATTGTTTCGCCTTACGGCATAGCTAGCAAGCCAGTACTAAAACACCTGGTTCATATAATAATTTTACCTTTTATTTTAGTTAAACATGTCTCATGCAAGTGGTGAGGAGCTATCGCTTCCTGGCACCCCAGCTAGGGACGAGACACCTTCTTACAGGGGAGATATGGCCAGTCCGGCGTCAATCAGATCCTGGACAATACCGCGCATTACAACAGAGTTAAGGAGACGTCAAATTCCCTACCCTGCTACAGCAAGGAAAGCGGAATTGTTTAAACTCCTAAATACAACTGCAAACAATACAGAAGCAGGAGAAGGCCCCAGCACCTCCAATTCAGGGGACATCCAGGATATGCTGGCCTCACTTATGAACTCCATGAGCAAGGTCAACGACAGACTGGCTAACCTCGAGGCGGTAACCACAGCACTCACCAAAGCAGACCTTCCCGACACCGTACAACAGGCACCAGTTGAAGCACGCGCTACGGGTAACGTAAACTCGCCAGATTCACAGGATGTATATCCTGCACACACTATCCCAGCTCACATCAAGAAAGACATCCTGGAGGGCAAAGATGTCAACCTAGCATCCTTACTAATTGCCTCCCAGGATGTGGTAGAAAACAAAACTTATATGTATGATGAAGTATCTGTGGTGGTCAGATCTAAAGACTCTAGGTTGAACCGTAAATTGACCATCCCGGAATTTGTCTTAGCCTTTGGGATATTCAGAGATGTTATGTGTGAAGTGTACCCTAATAGAAGAGAGGAATTCGATCATTACATGCACAAGCTGGTGGACCTTGGTAACAAATATGGTGGCTCGGCGTTTTATGATTACCATAGGTCTTTTTCCACCAAAGTGTCTGGCGCTCTCTCCCAGTATGGTACCCGTATCAACTGGAGCAGACTGGACACAGAAATTTTCTGCCGACACTTCGCAGTGCTTAAAACACCGGCTTGTGTATCCTGCTCTTCTACTACACACACCACAAATTTTTGTTCAAGCACAGCAGACGACCACAGTCAGGCACCCAGCACTAGCTACGCTGGTAGAACAGGGAAGAACGCCAGAGACAAGCTGGGCCGTCCCATCATTTTCTTCAGCAAATCACAGATCTGCAATAATTTTAATTGTGGCACATGTAGTTTTAGTGCATGTAGATTGTTGCATATTTGTTCACAATGTTTCAGAGCACATGCTAAATCCATGTGTCCTAATAAAATGTACCCCAAACCTTACCTAACGTCTGTAAAAATTGATGTTCTAGCAGCACTACTAGCCAATCATCCCTCTAGACATCTGGTAGAGTTTCTTACCACGCGTTTCAGAAACGGGTTCCACACAGGCATCATACATATGCCCACTGGTCAACTAGAATGCCCAAACTTGCAATCGGCAAACCAGAACCCAACAGCAGTAAATACACTTATAGCACAAGAGTTGGCAGAAGGGTTCCTGTTTGGACCATTCATAACACCACCATTTACATCATGGCGTACAAACCCCATAGGGACGGTCACAGGGAAAACTTCCCTCAAACAAAGACTTATTATTGATCTTTCAGCCCCACACACATCTGATACCCCAAGCCTTAACTCCCTCATTCCCTCCGAAGAATTTTCCCTTCAATACGCCACCATTGATCACGCCATTACAGCCATCACACAAACGGGTGTGGGTACTTGGTTAAGCAAGACGGACATTACAAATGCCTTCAAATTGCTCCCAATACACCCTTCACTCTGGCACCTACATGGTATAAAATGGGCTGGGAAATACTATTTCTTCTCCCGCTTAACTTTCGGGTCGAAAAGTAGCCCAAAGATTTTTGACACTTTTGCTGAAACACTTTGCTGGTTACTACTTAACGTGGCAAGATGCCCCATAGTCATCCATTACCTCGACGATTTTCTTATGATAGAAGTCAACTCTCTTCCGCCCAGTAGTCTTAAAGAGGCCATTAATCTATTCAGCCACTTGGGCGTCCCAATATCCCTCAAGAAAACTGAAGGTCCAGACACCATCATTACATTCCTGGGCATTCAACTCGACTCTGCATCCATGCAAGCAAGCCTACCACACGAGAAAATTGACAACATCATCAACAGCATCAATCATTACATTTCCATAGGTACCTGTAATCGCAAGGAACTCCAGTCCCTCATAGGTTCCTTAAACTTCGATATGCGCATCATCCCTCAAGGACGAGCTTTCATATCCAGACTGCTTTGTCTTTTTCCACACTTCCAACACGAGAACCACAGACTATCCTTGAATCCACAAGCCACAGCAGATCTACTAATGTGGAGGAGGTTCTTGACCAGTTGGAATGGGAAAAGTTTGTTCCTCCCTGCATTATCAGAAACGTCCCCATCCATATGGTCAGATACAGCATCCAACAAGGGTTTTTCAGCCATCTTTGGTAACAAATGGCTTTGGGGTAAATGGCCGGAAGAAGTCCATGACTTAGAAGGCTTTTTTACAACCTCTGCTCTCTTTGAGATTTACCCTATTGTAGCTGCCGCTGTGGCATGGGGACACCAGTGGTCAGGCTTGTCCGTACGTTGTCACTCAGATAATCAAGCCACATGTCACATAATCAACAAAGGCAGATCATCATCCCTTACAATCATGAGGTTTCTTAGGAAACTCACGTGGTTAGCTGCATGTCATAACTTCTACTTGGTTTGCTTTCATGTACCAGGTATTAGTAATATAGCAGCTGACAGACTGTCACGTTTTGAATTTCAGGCTTTCCGACAAGCACACCCATCAGCAGCTCAAGCAGCCACAGTCGCCCCTCCGTTCTCACAACTAGTCATGGACTAGACAGAATCATGGAACATAGTAGGGATCGAGCCAATTTAGCACTATCACACAACACACACACTACATATAACAGAGCCTTTACACTATTCAACAGATTTCTCGCCGATCACGACATATCAGAACCATTCGTCATGACATCTATTATAGCGTTCACTTCCTTTTGCAACCTCAAATTACACTTATCATACAACACAATCAAGTTATATCTTACAGGCATACAACATCACATGCTAACCCTAAGACCTAACACGCATAGCTTCATGTCATCATACCAGGTAAAGAATATACTCAGAGGCATACAAAAATCCGTACCCCCTCGACCGCCACAGCGATTACCTATAGACAATAAAAAATTTCAGTCATTATCGGACCTACTAGATTCCAGACCTTTCCACTCTACCGTCAATTCGGTCATTAAAACAGCTATGTACACAGCCTTCTATGGGTTCCTCAGGCCAAGGGAGTTCACCACGGTCACAGCAACTCAAAAAGATAGACGCCTGCTACACAAGCACCTACAAAAACATAGCGACCACTACATACTCTCTTTACCACAGTCAAAGACAAGCCAACATGCGCCTCCAGTAGAGATCACCTATTACCCTACACTAAACAAATGGTGTCCAGTAGCAGCATTAGATGCCTATCTTCTGAACACCACAGCGCTACCATCACAACCTTTATTCAAACTACAACACACGGTACTCAAAACCACGGCATTCATGAGCTATATACGATCCGTGCTAACAGTGCTGGGTCTCAAACCTTCTCACTACTCGGGGCACTCGTTTCGCATAGGAGCAGCCTCCTCCGCATCCAGCGCTAACGTACCAGTACACGTCATCAAGTCATTGGGGCGTTGGAAGTCATCAGCCTACACTACATATATACCCAAACCAACACAAGAGATAAGAGATGCTTTTAAAGTCATATCTGGATAAATTGTATATATTGTTGACTGTAATAAATATTTGATACTTCACTTTTGCCCTCTTTATTTACAGGCCTACCGTATCGTCGGTATCGGCACACCACAATCAACACCGATCAAGGTCAGCGTCTGAATGCCCCTCCCACCCACTCCTCATACTTACACAATCTATATCACATTTCATATTTTCTTACTCCTTGGTGGGCCCTCTTTATTTACAGGCCTACCGTATCGTCGGTATCGGCACACCACAACCGACTTGCTCTTTTTATTCCAGTTCCTATTGGAATCTCACTCCTTATACTATTACTTAGCACCTTACACAAATATATATATATATATATATATATATATATATATATATATAATAGACCTATAATTTTATTACTTGAAATAATAAATACTCTTTTGGATCTTAATAAAAGATGTTTTAATTATTGGGTTACTCCTGTTTTTATAGGGATTTTTTCATATCTTTTCTTCCCTACTATCGAGGTTACCCCCCATTCCTAAAAATGAGTAACCTTACACTTTCTCTCTTCAATAACTGTGTTTAACTTGTCTAAGACATACAATATATATCCAAGCATAAAAAGCACAACCTAAAAAAATATAAAGGGAGACCAATAGTGCAGACTAAAAAATAAAAACCAAATCTTAAAAATATATAAAAATGCACTCACAAACATAGATGTTAATAGGCAGGATATAAATAGTCTTCTTAAAGTGCTTCGTCTCTTCTTAGTTGTAGAAATAAATGCTTAAAACAAAGCATAAAGACAGACCATAGTGTATAACTGTGTAATATTAAAAATTGTAATTTTATTGGATACACTTACAAAATGACAGTAGTTATCAGGCTCTTCAAATCAAATACCAATGTCTTCCATCAAAATAATAACCCTCAGGATACACAGAAGAATGGCAAGCTTTTGTTATTATTTTACTGTGGATCTCTTCATCTCTCCTGTCTCCATTCTTCTGTGTATCCTGAGGGTTATTATTTTGATGGAAGACATTGGTATTTGATTTGAAGAGCCTGATAACTACTGTCATTTTGTAAGTGTATCCAATAAAATTAAAATTTTTAATATTACACAGTTATACACTATGGTCTGTCTTTATGCTTTGTTTTAAGCATTTATTTCTACAACTAAGAAGAGACGAAGCACTTTAAGAAGACTATTTATATCCTGCCTATTAACATCTATGTTTGTGAGTGCATTTTTATATATTTTTAAGATTTGGTTTTTATTTTTTAGTCTGCACTATTGGTCTCCCTTTATATTTTTTTAGGTTGTGCTTTTTATGCTTTTATATTTATATTGAAGACATTGAGGAGTCTTTGCACTTCCTATTTGGGGTATTTATATTTTATACATTTTCCCCGTTTGATAGCCACAAGGGTTGTTTTGTAGTGTTTGATACTCACTATTATTTGTCTGTATACAATATATATCCAAACCTTGAAAATGCCAGTCAGTACTGTTCAATCACTTATTAAGAAGTGGAAAATTTGGGGATCTATTCATACCACGTCCAGGTCAGGTAGACCCAGAAAGAATTCAGCCACAACTGCTAGAATAATTGTTTGGAATACACTGAAAAACCCACAGGTAACCTCAGGAGAAATACCGGCTGTTCTGGAAAAATATGGTGTTTGTTTTTTTTTCAAGGAGCACAATACGACGATACTTGAACAAAAATAAGCTGCATGGTCGAGTTGCCAGAAAGAAATGTTAACTCTGCCAATGCCACAAAAAAGCCCGGTTACAATATTCCAGTCAACACCTTGACATGCCTTACAGCTTCTGGCACACTGTAAATTGCAGTGAAGAGGCCAAAATAGAGTTTTATGGTTACAACCGTAAGTGCTATGTTTAGAGAGTTGTCAACAAGGCCTATCGTGAAAAGAATACCATCCTCAAAGTGAAACATGGTGGTGGCTCACTGATATTTTTGGTGGGGTGTGAGCTCTAAAGGCATGAGGAATCTTGGGAGAATTGATGGCAAGATGAATGCAGCATGTTATCAGAAAATACTGGCAGACAATTTGCATTCTTCTGCACAACACTGCGCATTGAACGCTCTTGGACTTTCCAGCATGACAATGACCCTAAGTACAAGCTCAAGTTAAAACAAAGAGAAAGGTGATTTGCGCACGCAATGAATATAGTGGTCACTGTATTTATATCTGTAAAGTATGAAAAAACATCATACGGCAATATATATGTACATAATACAAAACAGAAAGTAACTTGGAGCACTCACAATCTACAGAGCCATGTGAGTCGGCTCTAAACTGTAATGGCATGTAGGTGAATCCAATATGGATGCTTGGAAATAGATGCAGGTCCCCCAGGAAAATATTGTCTGTATAAAAGTACAGGAACCAGGTATAAAATGCAAACTTTCTATTTTTTACAAATAAAAAGTAAAATAAAGCTATAGCACAACACGTTTCGACCAATCTGTTGGTCTTCCTCAGGTGCAATGATACCACATATAAATCCTAGGCTTATATACCCTATAAATCTAAACAAGATACACATGTACACAATTGCAAAAAATCCCCTCCCTACAATTCATATATGGAGATTCCGGCTCTCATTCCTCCTCCAATGTGGTGGATAACTGATCCTCATCCAGTATGATTGTGTGCACCGACCTCTTTATCATGGCCGTGCGTTCATGTCAGTCACACGTAATTTCTGGTTCGCGTCATCGGCGTCATTTCCGGTTTGCGTCATTGCAAGGGGGAGGTAAATTCAACCTCATATCGTCCACGTTATCAGGAGGGTATCGATTACTACCTGTATAAAAGGGTTAAACCGCCGTTTAGAGGATATTCCCCTTCCAGATACACAGGCAGCTACCAAAGACACCAATCTACCGAACCGGAGAAGCATACGAATGCTCTCAAACATACGAATGCTGTAAGCAGTCGAATAGGAAAAACCATACGAAAGTTTTACACTCCTAGCAGTCGAACTGGAACAGCATACAATAAATCCCCCCAAGAACGAGACAAGGCTCCGTGTTGAGGGTCAAAACAGGAACAGACAGAGCTGTGGGTTTATTGTTCTTATATACACATTCTTACACATAAGTACCACCCACAGGGTTTTGGAAAACAACCAATAAACACATACAATACACTCAGACACTCCCACACAAAATTCTCCCCTCTGCCTGTGATACAATTACCTTACACAATGGGTTAATGTAATTATCACAGGCAGAGAAATACAGTTTTTCCACATTATTCATAACTTTAAAAGTATACATCACATTCACATAAAACTTACATTTGTACAGCATACAAACATATGTCAAAATCATCCAAATTGGTCCATTGGTTCAAAAGATAGATCGAAGTCCTGTGTGACCAAATGAAGCATGGCTTTTCTGCCCAAAACCAGTTCCACAGAGTCTTCTATCCTGGAGATAATTGGAAAGTAATCCAATTTTATCACATGACAGGAGGCTTCCTATTTTGCATATCTCTCTTTACTAAACTCCACAGCAGTAAAGAAAGTAAACGTTTAACCAATCAAAAATGCAATAGGGAGTAAGGTATTCCCACAAAATAGGCTCCTCCCCCTCTTTCTTTACTGCTCCATCGCAGACAGGTCAGAGTTTTGGGCTCTTCGATTCTATATATATATATATATATATATATATATATATATATATATATTACTATACTGTGTATGTTTTCACTGGATTTTATACCTATTTAACTTTTGCTACCAGCAGTACCTGACTACTAGTAATTCTATTTTACTATGCTATATATATATAGCAATCTATATATATATATATATATATATATATATATATATATTTAGTTCTATTTTAGTTCTATTTACTTTTATTCCACTACTTATACTTTCAGTCATTCTCCCCCTTTTCTGCCCTCCTTTCCCTTTCCGCCCGCGGGCAGACCCGCTCCTAGTTCACCCGACGGTTACCCCGTCGTTCCCCACCTACCTAGCCCTTTACCGCCGTATCGGTACTCTTTTTTGCCGCACTCGCGACTCACCATCCCCTCTCCTCACAGATGCGGCGGCCATTTGCAATCTCGCATCTCGCGAGATTGCGGCAGCCATTTTAATTATCCTCTAAGCGCCGCGAGGGACACACACTAAACGGCATCCAGTTTGGTGCAGTGGCTCAGTTAGTTTACACAGAGATCCTGAGTTTCTTTGCCTTTTTTCCAACATAATCGTTCAGAGGTCAGTCAGTTTACTCTATTACTACTGTACAGAGGCACCATTTCCTGTGCCTGTCTGGGGTGCTGCCCCACTTAACCTGCTGCTTTGTTTGGAGGTCGCCCTGTGGCCACCTCTGTCACACTGGGTGAAGCCCAGCACAATACAAATCCCAATATTGTGGTGTTTGCCCTGTTAGGGTTATTGTATTGGCACTATCAGTGCCTGTTACATAGTTTTATCACTGCTCATACCCTGTAATTGGATTACTACATCTGACATCCTAGACCCTGCTGGGGTCATTATATACATTACACCACAGACCCTGCTGAGGTTATTATCACATTAACATTATAATTATTATAAGTATATTGTGAATTCATCTGTTTGTACACAACTGTACCCTGCTGGGGTCAACAAAGTGCTACTTATACAGTGAATGAAGTACAGCTACACTGACCTCTATAACTATACTATTTATTTTACGCCCTGTGCCATATATATTATATCTGATCAGAATATGGAAGCCTCTCAAAATACGGTGGACTTCCAAAACATGATTAACGAGGCAATAGCAGCCTCCATGGAGGAAGCTCTCTCCAAAATGATGGCCTCTAATACTGAAAAGAGGATACCATCTAAAACCCACCAATCCCAAAATGATTCAGAGCCAAGAACCCTCCACTGGCAAACGTCACTGGAAAGGGGAAAAGGGTCAACAGAACCCGGCTAAGGGTAAAACCCTGGCTAAACGACGTAAGCCCTCTACGGTCACTACCCCGACTCTGCTGCTTAACTAGTCCTCTGAAGAGGAAGACATGCAATCCAAGTCCTTGGCCATTTTAGATGAGTGGCAAGCTGATGAGTCAGACGGGCAAGAAGACGCTTGGGGTACCGATTACCACACACTCTACTGGGAGACTCCCAAGTACATGACACTACGGATAATCCGCAGGAAGATGAGGACGCTATCTTCGACCCATCAGGTCAGAGATTATTCGACCCAAGAAACCTAAGACACCCTCGCTCAGGGGACTGGACACCCCCAGACCACCTGGCAAAATTTATGCATCTCTGGCTCAGAAAATCCATGGATAAGACAGTTTGCAACAGGCTACGCTCTGAGTGTCCAAGGCCCTCTCTACCAGACCACGTAGCAGAGACACCAGAGTTTGACCAGGTGATGACCACTGTCAACAGTTCTCTTACACCAGAGGAGCAGACAGAGGACGGGGACCACGTACCCGAGGCAGAGCACGTTTTTCCACAGGTAAGCAATCCAGATAGCTGGATTGCCTTCCCCTTCGTATTGCAGGTCGAATCTCACTTTTCTTTCAGGAATGGAAAACCATCTCCACGGACAGCTGGATCCGACAAACAGTGCAGGGCTACATCATTGACTTCACGGTCCATCCGCGACAAACGGTCACTCCATACCCCATCAAATGCTCAACAGAAGGCACCGAGCTCATTCACAAAGAGCTACTAGAACTACGAGCGAAAGACGCAATCAAACCTGCCCCCGCAAGGTTTCTTCAGCAACATATTCCTGGTGAAGAAGAAAACAGGGGACTTCCGCCCTGTCATAAACTTAAAAACACTCAACGAATACGTTACGTACAGACACTTCAAGATGGAAGGCATACACCTCCTGAGAGACCTATTGCAAGACAAAGATCGGTTCACAAGACTGGACCTGAAGGACGCATACTTTTCAGTACCCGTCCACCGGTCCTGTCGACAGTTCCTGTGATTCCACTGGCAGGGCCAACCCTGGCAATTCACATGCCTTCCCTTCAGCCTCAGCTCAGCCCCATGGTGCCAAATTAATAAAGCCCGTGGTCGCACACCTTTGAGCACAAGGAATTCGGTGCATTATCTACCTGGACGACCTCCTGCTGTTCTGCTCCGAAAAGACCAGACTAATACAGCACACAAGCTATGCCACGGACCTCCTATCATGCCTGGGATTTGTAGTGAACTTCAACAAATCGGCCATGGCACCATCTCAAACAGTACAATTCCTAGGATTCAAGATAGACTCCACCACAAGCAACCTACGGCTACCAGCGTCAAAGATCTCGAACATTCGCAAAGAACTGCGCAAGACCATTCGCGCCCACACCATTCCACTCCGCGCCCTTGCTCGAATAGTGGGACTCCTCTTTGCTTCTATACAAGCTATCTTCCTGGGCTCACTTCACTACAGGGCGATGCAACTCCTCAAAGCATCTTTCCTCAGACAAAACCCATCTTACGACCAACCGATCCCAGTAACGGAGGAACTCGGCTGGTGGCTAGACAGCATGGAAGCGTGGAACGATCGGGCCATCTTTGGAAGCACGCCCGACATAGTCCTGGAATTGGACGCCAGCCTCTGGGGATGGGGCGCCACAAGCAACGGTACATCAACAGGCGGTGCCTGGAACTCTCGGGACCTCAACATGCATATAAACTGCCTGGAACTCCTAGCGGGATCCTTTGCCATCCACAGCCTCACAAAAGAAAAGACAGATTGCTGCATCCTTTTACGGATGGACAACATCTCGGCGGTCCGCTAAATCAACCGCCTGGGCGGGGCAAGATCCCGCATCCTGTCAGAAATAACGAAGGAGATTTTCGACTTCTGCTTACCCCGCAACATCTTCCTTTAAAGCGGAATATCTCCCGGGGGAAACAAACCTCACGGCGGACTTGTTTACGCGCCACTGGAGGGACACCAGCGATTGGAAACTGGATCCCCAAATCTTCCTAAGTCTACAACAGCATCGAGGTCCATTTCACCTAGATCTCTTCGCGTCTCGCAACAACAGGCAAACACAGACATATTTCAGTTGGCTCCCGAACCCGGAGAGCAAAGCGACAGATGCATTCCTTCAACCATGGCCAACCACGGGGGCATACGCCTTTCCCCCATTCGCCATGATAGCAAGGACCTGAGATGACAACGAATATCCCTTCTACTCATCACACCCCTATGGACAGGACAACCTTGGTTTCCAGAACTCCTAGCCCTATCTTGCCGGGATCCCCTCCTGCTACCTTCTCACCAATACATCCTCAGGGATCCCAAAGGGAGCCCCCACCCATTGATCCTAGCCAACTGACTCAATCTGGTGGCTTGGACTCTTTCCGGGGTGCCTGGCAAGTCGGCAAACTATCGCAGGCTGCTAAGGACCTCCTATGGGACCCATGGGCTCCAGGAACCAGAAGATCCTACCTGTCTGCTTGGAATTCCTGGTCCGATTGGTGCATGGAACGGAACCTCGATCCATTTACGGTCTCTATTCCTTCCATTTTAAACTATCTAACCCATCTGTTCTCAACAGGACGATCATACAGGTCAATTAATGTGGTCCGTTCCACTATCTCAGCGGCCCATGTCCCTATCATTGGGAGCCCAGTGGGTAAAGACCCGCTGATATGTCAACTTCTCAGGGGCATTCACCTGCAGCAACCCCCTGAACCTAAATATTCACGACTCTGGGACGTCGAGATAGTCCTACGCTTCCTGAGGGAATGGCCAACCAACGACAGACTCTCGCTTCGACAGCTTTCAGCAAAACTAAAGGTTCTACTCTGCTTGGTGTCCTTCCGCAGGGTAGCGGACATCCAGGCGTTTGACATAGATGCATTCTCGGTCTCCCCGGATGGAGTCACATTCCACATATCTTGTCGCACGAAATCGGACTCTTCAACAGTTTTCTATCCCTTCTTCAACTCCGACCCACAACTCTGCGTCGTAGCCACTCTATGACGCTATGTAGAGGTCACACTTCCGATTCGGACACCACCTTCTGGACAACTCATCGTATCATATGTTCGACCACACGTTCCCATCACTACCACTACACTCGCCAAATGGGTTCGCTGGATACTCTCAAAAGCAGGCGTGGACGCTTCCTTCGGGGCCCACTCGTTACGAGGAGCAGCAGCATCCTCAGCTTTCGCAGCAGGTGCCTCATTATCGGACATCCTACGTTCCATGGACTGGTCGAGAGAATCCACGCTTCGCACTTTCTACTTTCGTCCGAACTCTAACGCGGCCATGTCACTTCTACTACAGCGTTAAAAATGCAAAACAGGAAGCCTCCTGTCATGTGATAAAATTGAAGATTATGCTAGCGTCAGTGTACCTATAATCTTAATTTTAATAATAACAGGAGGCGAGTATTTTCCCTCCCTTTCCCACCTGGGGAAGAGGGAACTATTCGTTCTATAGATTCTAACATTTTTCTCCCATCCTTATCTCGAATCTGTCTCTACACTACTCCTTCATCGGTCAGGGACAGTAACTGTTATTAATTGATACCATCATTTACACATATGTTGTTAATATCATTGCTGGGTCATGATCATTGTAGCAACCAGTAAGAGACCAGAGTCTAACCCATTTCACACTCTCATTTCAGTTTAACTTCATCAGCTTCTGGAGTTTCGGGAGCTACTTTGGCAAACTACCCAGATGACTACTCTCCTTGAGGACCGCCTAATATTGGACACTCACCCATTGGTGTTGGTTACAGTTTGATTGTTATACCACTGGTCGTCCTCCGTTATACCTTCCAGATGCCTTTGGATGAACTTCTCTATGTTACGATATTTAACTTTTTCTCTGTTACGATGTCGCTTCTGAAAGAGGAGGAGGAGCCTATTTTGTGGGAATACCTTACTCCCTATTGCCTTTTTTGATTGGTTAAACATTTACTTTCTTTACTGCTGTGGAGTTTAGTAACGAGAGATATGCAAAATACTCGCCTCCTATCATTATTAAAATTAAGATTATAGGTACACTGATGCTAGCATAATCTTCAATTATCTCCAAGGACAGAGGCAAAACTCCATTGAACACATGGTAGCAAAAGACAATAAAATACATAAAAATATATAACTGTGCAGCTATTGCATAAAACAGGTACATTCATATCCCCAGATATCTTAGATCTGAGCGCACATTATTACTGAATGGCGCTCAGATCTCATACATACAGTTCAATTGCCATGGAGCCAAAGTCTTTCACATAGTCTTTCGTAATACAAATGTGCTCCATGGCATAGCTCTCTGGGGTATCACTATTCAAATAGGGCAAGTAACGAATGACCCGGCTTTCGACTCTTTGCATGGGAAAATCAAGCGTTTCAACATGGGGCCATAGTCTAAAGGCAGCAGGCGGGCAACCAGGCTCCTCCAATGCACAGTGGCGAGATTGGTCTCGTCACACTACCCCTGTTCAGTCCAAAATAATCTAGCTGGTGGTACTCAAAACCGCCATGTTAGTAAAGGGAAAGAAGAAAGGGCAGGAAGATAAGTCCTCATATTAATAAAAAGACATAAACATCAATTACATAAATTAAAATAAGATAAGAATACACAAAACAAAAAAAATTCATTAAAAACTTTTTCAATTATGAAAACATGGATTATATAGACCTAGATATCATCCTTATTTAAATAAACCCACATAAAATGGAATGTAATAAGAGATATAGGCTGCCCATAATTGGGAAACAAGTCCAGAAAAAAATGTGATCTATATAAAAAAAAATATAATAGTTCTTTAGGGTTAGACTGGTGAACCTCTAAAACATGTTTAGACACGCTATGATTTAAAAAAACTTTTTTTATATTCCTAATATGTTAATTTATACGGATTCTAAGTGGTCTTGGTGTCTTTCCTACGTATTGTAGTCCACATTTACATTTTAGTAAACAACATTTTTAGATTTGCATGAGATAAAAGAAGGCACGGAAAAGTGCTTATTTGTAATAGATGATATAAATGTGTCTTTCTTTTTCTTCTCAATCTCGGTACTTCTGCAAGCATTGCAGTTACCACAATGGAAGAAGCCTTTTTGATTCTTAGACCAATCTTCTAAAAATTAGTGTTCTCTCACTTAATCTACGTAACTAGACGTTAAAAGTTGTTTAAAATTCTTAGCGCCTCTGAATACAAATTTTGTTTTTTGACCTAAAAATTCTTGAATATCATGTTCTTGCTGGAGAATGTGCCAATTTTTATTAATAACCTTTTTGATGGTACCAATGTTGCTTAAATAATTAAAAATAAAAGGAATTTGATTAGATGTCTGTGTTTCTTTTCTTTCTTTATATTTTGAGTAATTCTGATCTATTGAGTTCATCAAAATTTTTGATACTATTTAAAAGCATATCCTTTTTGTAAAAATTGTTCTTTTAAGAAAGAGGATTGGTCATTAAAATCTGTCTGTTCTGTACAATTCCTTTTCAAATGTAAAAATTGACCCTAAGGGATATTTCGTAACCAAGGGTCATGATGACATCTTGTGGTTTCTATAAAACTGTTTACATCTACCTGTTTAAAAAAAGTTCTGGTTTTGATATGGTTTTCTGAGATAAAAATATTGATATCTAAAAAAATCAATAGTGTTGGGGCTAACATTTTTCGTTAATTTAATCCTCAAATCATTGAGGTTGAGGTAATTTAAAAAAAAGAAACTAAATTTGTCTTCTGTTCCCTTCCATATCATAAAAATATCATCAATGTATCTTTTATAAAGGGCCTAAGTTTGCCCCATATTCATGTCGCTGGTAAATAAAGTTCTTTCCCACGACATGAATAAATTAGCGTAACTTGGGGCAAACTTGGTCCCCATAGTTGTTCCTTCGAATCTGGAGCTAAAAGTCATTCTCAAACCAGAAATAGTTATTTGTTAAAATCATTGAAATCCCTTTAACAATAAATTCAATTTGAACTTCTGAGAGCTCCTTAGATTGTTTGAGATAAAATTCAGCAGCTTCTAATCCTAACTGATGTTCAATAATCGTGTATAAAATTGTGACATCACTTGTCACTAAAAAATATTCCTCTTTCCATTTAAAATTCTCTAAAATATTTAAAAGGCTCATTAAATACTGTAATTATGATGGACATGATTTAACCAGCAGTTGTAAAAAAATATCTATATATTGTGATAATTGAGTTAATTAAATTATTCCTGAAACAATTGGCCTGCCGGGGGGATTCTCTAAACTTTTATAAATCTTAGGTAGGATATAAATAACCAGTATTTTAGGATGTTCTACTTTAAGAAAAGCATATTTATTTTTGTTAAGAACATTATTATTTAAACCTTCTTGTAATAAAGCTTCATATTTTATTGTCATTTCCATAGTTGGATTTTTGCTGAGTTTTGTATATGTATTTTCCTCACTTAGCTGCCTTATAAATATATGTCTTTATCTAAACTGACAACGCCTCCACCCTTACCGGCTGGTTTTATTCTAATTAATTTTTTTTTTTTAAAGGTCCTTAGTAACTTGCTTTTTCTTAACTGTCAAGTTGACCAAGTTGACCCACCAATGGTTAAAGCATAAAAAGGGGAAGGTTCTGAAGTCTTTTTCCCCTTAATATCATCGAGCCACTCTGGGAAGATCTCAAATGTGCGGTTCATGCAAGACAACCAAAGATTTTGCATGACCTGGAGGCATTTTGGCAAGACGAATAGGCATCTATAACACCTGCAAGAATTAGGGGCCTCGTAGACAAATATTACAAAAGACTACATGCTCATTGATGCTAAAAGGGGCAATACACAGTATTAATAACTAAGGGTATGCAGACTTTTGAGCAGGGGTCATTGCATTCTTTGTTGGCATGTTTTGTTTTATACTTGTGACATTCTCTTATAACCTACAGTTGAATATGAATCCCATAAGAAATAGAATTGTGTTTTGCCTGCTCACTCATGTTTTTTTAAACATGGTACATATATTACCAATTCTCCAAGGGTATTTGTTACGGTATAACCCGGTATAGTAAGGGTTAATACCGATTTGGGGATTCACCTTTACAAGCGGACAGCAACTCACGAACACTCTAACCCACCGAACGGGAAACATACGAACTCCTGCTCTCCTGGAACAGGCACACGTAATACTCCAAAGCAGCAATCCCCTCAACCACGAGACCAAGCTCTGTATTGAGGGTAAAACAGGATTCTGATTTGCAGGTCTTCCACCTGGTGGACACTCCCCTAGGGGGCCAGATGGAAGACTGGGACAAGAATAGTACATTAGCCAATCACTGTGGTTCAGGCAGAAACACTCCCCTTTGGATGAGCAAAACCCTCCTCTCTATCCGGGAGATAATTGGGAAGAAATCCAATTATCTCCATGGATAGAGGCAAAACGCCATTTTACATGGGACAATAAAAATACATAAAAATCTATAACTGGGAAACTACCGAATGCATTCAATACATTTAACGTATCCCCAGACAGCCTAGATCTGAGCGCACATTATTACCGAATGGCGTTTAGATCCAATACACACAGTCCAATCGCCATGGAGCCATGGTATACGAATGGCTCCATGGGATGGCTGTCTGGGTTACGTCCATTCGTGTAATAAAAGTCCCGAACGGACCAGTGTATGCTAGATGACAAATAAGGGAGGTCGGCAGCTTCAGCGGTGTTTGGGAGAAAAAGTGTCCGTTTTGGGTTCCAGGAAATCGTCAACGAACACCGCTGTGCATGTGTGTGTCCAAGATGGCTGTCGCCTCGTGGTCGGCATACGAACGACGACCACCCAGCATACGGTTGTCAATTAAGAGGTGTCTGCGGTTAACCACAACGTTCTAATGAGGCCAAGAGGTTAACCAGCAGCACACTTCTCTTGTGGGTGGCTGGCTGTTCGGTAGTTTGTTCGGGAGTTTTAGAGAATAAACGAACGGGGGAGTACGGGCAGGCAATTACACGAATACACACAAACTAAACTAGGTAGCAGTATAGTTCCAAGGCAGAGGGATCTGTCACAGTATTCAAACATTTGTACTATACACAATGTACCTTTGAATGCTTATTGATACTACATATGTGTGGTGTGACTTCATTGAGTATTCCCAGCGCGGATTATAGAGATAAGGGAAATCAGAAACTTCTTTGTAGGTGCATAAGTCTATGGCAGCATAAGGGTTCCAGACCCTGTGGTTTTTCACAGCCTTACAGTTTTGGAGCATAATTCACTGAGAGGAGAGGGTCTGAAGAAACATACCATTCTGTTAAGTAAATAGTGAATTGAATACTTTTCGATAATTTTTCAGTTTTTACTGTGTGATGTATCTCCTACTCTTTCTTTGAACCGTTTGTAGGCTGTGTAGTATGAAGAGAGTTTATTATACCTCTTGGTCACACGTTTTCTTAGAAGAATTTAATAAGGGTACTGCCCATGTCTGGTAGCCTTTAAGAGAAAAGGTTAACAAGGGTAGTGTTCTCTGGTACCCTTTTAGAGAAGAGGTTAATAAGACTGGTGCCAGTGGCGTACATACCAGGGTCGCAGGGGTCGCGGCTGCGACCGGGCCCGGCCCACCAGGGGGCCCGGCCGCCCCTGCGACCCGGTATGTAGCCACAGGGCCAGCCTCTTCCCCTGGGGGGCCCAGGAGCCGGCCACCCCAGGGCCCCCCGAGGCTGGCCCTGCTGACCCCGGCGGGCGGGTGGCCGGTCGGGAAGGCAGGCGGGCGCGCGAGGGGGCACTCAGTGCTTCCTCTTCAGCTCCCTCGCGCACCGCACTGATACCGGAGCCGGAAGATGATGTCATCTTCCGGCGCCGGGATCCCTACGCGGCGCGCGAGGGAGCTGAAGAGGAAGCACTGAGTGCTCCCTCGCGCGCCCGCCTGCCCGACCGGCCACCCGCCCAGGAGCCCAGCAGCACCACTGGACCCCAGGGATTCCCCCCAGCACTCCAAAAGGTAAGGAGGCTGGGGGGATTACATTTAAAAAAAAAAAAAAAACTAGTGTTAGTGTTTGAGTGTGAGTGAGTGTTAGTGTGTGTTAGTGTGAGTGTTAGAGTGAGTGTTAGTGTGTGTGTCTGCTAGTGAGTGTTAGTGTGTGTGTCTGCTAGTGAGTGTCAGTGAGTGTGTCACTGTGTGTGTCTTACTGAGTGTGTGTGTTAGTGAGTCTGTTTGATATCTGTTAGTGAGTGTGTGTTTGTCAATGAGAGTGTATGTTTTGTAAGTGAGTGTGTATGTATGTCTGTCGCTGACTGTGTCTCTGTCAGTAAATGTGTGTGTCTGTTAGCTAGTGTGTATGCGTCTGTAAGTGTGTGTGTGTGTGTGTGTGTCTTCAGCACTTACCTTTCTCCAGCGCCGGACTCCCTTGGCGCTGGGATCCCTCAACCTCTCAGCTCCGAATGCGACCGCGCACGCATTCAAACTGCCCATAGGAAAGCATTACTCAATGCTTTCCTATGGACGTTCAGTGTGCTCCTCTAGCGGCTGTCAGTGAGACAGCCACTAGAGGCTGGATTAACCCTCAGTGAAACATAGCAGTTTCTCTGAAACTGCTATGTTTTCAGCTGCAGGGTTAAAACTAGAGGGACCTGACACCCAGACAACTTCATTGAGCTGTGATCTGGGTGTCTGTAGTGGTCCTTTAAGGACCACTATAGTGCCAGGAAAACATACTTGTTTTCCTGGCACTATAGTGCCCTGAGGTGCCCCCACCCTCAGGGACCCCCTCCAGCCAGCTCTGGAAGGGGAAAAGGGTAAAACTTACCTTTTTCCAGCGCTGGGCAGAGAGCTCTCCTCCTCGATCCTCCTCTTCTCCTCCCGTGGCTGTATGTACGGCGGCAAGGCTTCTTGGCCGCATTCAGCCGGTCACATAGAAAGCATTCATAATGCTTTCCTATGGACGCTGGCGTGCTCTCACTGTGAAAATCACAGTGAGAAGCACGCAAGCGCCTCTAGTGGCTGTCAATGAGACAGCCACTAGAGGATTAGGGGGAAGGCTTAACCCATTCATAAACATAGCAGTTTCTCTGAAACACTGCTATGTTTATGGTTAACCCTAGCTGGACCTGGCACCCAGACCACTTCATTAAGCTGAAGTGGTCTGGGTGCTAAATGTTCCTTAGGTGTGTGTGCATCTGCATGCACTGGCGTACATACCACGATGCTTGAAAGTGCTTGAGAATTAGCCCTGTAACCCCTGCGACCAGTTACCGCCATGTGTTGACCCTTGTACGCGGGGCCCACGGATCAATTTTCGCACCGGGGCCCCATGGGTCATGTGTACGCCACTGACTGGTGCCCATGGCTGGTGCCCTTTGCCTCTACTCAAACTCAGTGGAAACTTTTCAGGAATTCTTGAGTTCTAGTGGCTGGAATTAGTAAGTGAGGAAGTCTTTGTCCCGGCATATAGTTTGTTAGAGATACTTTGTATGTCTCAGCAATGATATATTGTCTGTTTAGTTAGTTAGAAAAGAGATTGTGAAGGTTGGTGACCTTGGTCTCTGAAACAGGAGAACATTTTTTGTAAAGTATTGTAAAATTTCCAAATTTACACCCCCCTAGCCCCCACTCTTGCGTGGCGGGTGGGGACCCTAAATAACAATATGGGGGGACCTAATGTCCTACCCCCCGGCCCCCACCCACTAAGTACTAATACTAAGTAATCTTTACTTAGTATTAGTAAATGTGGCTGAAAGACACAGTTTGTGGTGATATGTTGTCCATTGTCTTTGTTAATTATTAAGGTTGAGCGGACACCTGGACATTGGGGTCCGGCGGGTTCGGCCAAACTTTGAAAAAAGTCCGGGTTCGGGCTCGAACTTGACCCCGAACACGAACCCTATTGAAGTCAATGGGGACCCGAACTTTTGGCCACAAAAATGCCTCTAAAAAAACTCCTGGAAAGGGCTAGAGTGCTGGAAAAATAAATAAATGTGTATAGGGAAATAACTTAAAAAAAACATGAAATAAGCAGCCGCTTAGTATATAACTCCCTAATTCACACGGTATTAGGGAGCTATCTACCAAAAGGTTGAAAGACCTAAATTGGTCACCTAAATTGGTCTTTCAGCCACATTTACTAATACTAAGTAAAGATTACTTAGTATTAGTAAATTCAGCCCCTACTCGCTATACCGCAAGTAGGGGCGTGTCTAGTAAACAGTGAGCAGCCAGTGGCTGCTCATTGTAAAAAAACAAACAAAAAAAAACCTATTGCCCCCACCCCTGTGCGACGGGTGGGGACCATAAATAAGAATTTGGGGGGGACCTACTATCCTCCCCCCAGCCCCCACCCCCCACCCCTGCATGGCATGTGGGAGCCCTTAATAACAATAAGTGGGGGACCTACTGTCCTCCCCCTCTGGCCCCCACCCCTGAGCAGTGGGTGGGGGCCCTAAATAACAATAAGGGGGAACTAATGTCCTCCCCCCAGCCCCCAACCCTGCGTGGCGGGTGGCCGTTCGTATGTTCTCCCTAATGTACTCCCCCCCAGCCCCCACCCCTGCACGGCGGGTGGGGGCCTTAAATAACAAAAAGGGGCCTACTGTCCTCCCCCCCGGCCCCCACCCTTGAGTGGTGGGTGGGGGCCCTAAATAACAATAAGGGGGGGAACCTATTGTCCTCCCCCCCAGCCCCCCCACCTGCGCGGCTGGGGGCCATAAATAACAATAAGGGTGGGACCTAATGTCCTCCCCCCGGCCCCCACCCCTGAGCGGTGAGTGGGGGCCATAAATACAAATCCCCCCCCCAGGTGACTAGGGGTCCCCAAACCCCTAGTCACCCTCTCCCCCCCAAAAAATTACCCCATACCTACCCCCTCATCCTAAAAATAATGAGGGGGGACCCTTGTCTAAATACCTGTAAAAAAAAGTAGACTTACCATTTGATGTCTTCTTTCTTCTAAAATCTTCTTTTTTCAACCCCAAAAAAGACCAAATAAAAATCCAGAATAATCGACGTACTTTAAAAAAAAAAAAAAAAATAGTGCAAAAAAAAAATAACCCTTCTTCACCCATGGAGGGCCATGCAGTTCGGCTCAGAGCACTCTGATTGGTGGGTTTAAGCCATCGAATCAGAGTGCTGTGACAGGGAAATGAAGAGACTGACAGGTAAGTCTCTACATTTACCTGTCACAGCACTCTGATTGGTTGGCTTGAAATCCACCAATCAGAGTGTTCTGTGTCATTTTACACAGCGTGGGAAAGTTCTTTGGAATTTTCCCACGCTCTGTAAAATGACACAGAGCACTCTGATTGGTGGATTAAGTAACCAATCAGAGTGTTATGAGTCAAATTACACAGCGTGGGAAAATTCCAAAGAACTTTCCCACGCTGTGTAAAATGACACAGAGCACTCTGATTGGCTGGATTTCAAGCTATGTAACTCTCTAATTCACACGGTATTAGGGAGCTATCTACCAAAAGGCTGAAAGACCTAAATTGGTCACCTAAATTGGTCTTTCAGCCACATTTACTAATACTAAGTAAAGATTACTTAATATTAGTACTTAGTGGGTGGGGGCCGGGGGGAAGGACATTAGGTTACCCCTTATTGTTATTTAGGGCCCCCACCCGCCGCGCAAGAGTGGGGGCCAGGAGGAGGACATTAGGTCCCACCCCAATTTTTATTTATGGCCCCCTCCCACCCCTGTCTGTGTTGGATGATGTGTGTGTATGTGTGTGTGTCTGTGTTGGATGATGTGTGTGTGTGTGTGTGTTTGTGTTGGATGATGTGTGTGTGTGTGTGTGTGTCTATGTTGGATGATGTGTGTGTGTGTGTGTGTGTGTTGGATGATGTGTGTGTGTGTCTGTGTTGGATGATGTGTGTGTGTGTGTCTGTGTTGGATGATGTGTGTGTGTATGTGTCTGTGTTGGATGATGTGTGTGTCTGTGTTGGATGATGTGTGTGTGTGTGTGTGTATGTGTCTGTGTTGGATGATGTGTGTGCCTGTGTTGGATGATGTGTGTGACAGACCCATCCGTATGGACTAAAAGTACTGTGTTCGTCTGTTTTGCCATTTGCATGAATTTCTCCATTCGTATGCCTTAGTTAAGAGAATGTATTTTTTTTGTCGAACGGAACTACCGAACGGACGGCCACCCAGAAGAGAAGTGTGCTGCTGGTTAACCTATTGATCCCAATTAGAACGTTGCGGTTAACCACAGACACTTCTCAATTAAAACCGAATACCGGGTGGTCGCCGTTCGTATGTCGACCACGAGGCTGCGGCCATTTTGACTATGCGAAAGCCCAGCGGTGTTCGACGATTATTTAATGGAACTCAAAACGGACACTTTTTCAACCAAACACCGCTGAAGCCGTCGACCTCCCCTTCTCAATCAACAAAAGCATACGAATACCGGCCGTTCGGGAGATTTAACAACACGAATGGACTTAACCCAGATAGCCTTCCCATGGAGACAATCGCTGTAACGGATCACCTGGCACCCCGACTGGGTACCTCCGTTAAAGGATTCTCCTAGTGCTTCCTGAGCACTGCAGCAGACACCACAACCACCGAACCAGAGAAGCATATGAATCCTCTCAAGCATATGAATGCTGTAGACAGTTGAATAGGAACCATACTAATAGGTTTACTCTCCTAGCAGTCAAACTGGAACAGCATACAATAAATCCTTCCCCCAATAATGAGACGACACTTCACTTTGAGGGTTAAGCAGGAACTCCCTGTACTGTCACATACAGTCTCTTTTATTCCCAATCCACAAACATAGTACAGCCCACAGGGCGTTACAAAACAACCAATCAATCCATACAATACACCCAGACACTCCCACACAAAATCCTCCCCTCTGGCTGTGATATGATTACTGAACACAATGGGTAATCTAATTATCACAGCCAGAGAAATACAGTTTCATAAAACCCATCACAGGGACCCCAAAACATGCAATAACCCCATATATCATTGGAACTGGGGGATCTGGGTGAACCACATATCCAAAATTCACCCAGATCCGTTCAGTACTTTGGAAAATACAGTTTAATGCAGATTCTGCAGAACATATACAGGCTAAATAAAAAACAATCACTGTATAATGTGTCCCCTGCTGTATAGTCCAAAACCACCGCACGATGTCTCTGTGCAACAAATACTGGCGAGATGGCACCGTGGTGAAAAGTCCACACAGTGTCTGTGAGTTAAAATGGCCGCCATCCATTGTTCTCACCATGTGCTTCTGATACAGGAAATGGTGGCCACCCAGTAACTCCACAGTATGTCCCCAGATGGTTCTTAAAAGGGCTAGCAGTAGCACAACACAAATCCATTATGCCCAAATCATGTCTTTAAAGGGCAATACATCCCAGCGGCCATAGTCACATGGCAGGAGGCTGGCAACCAGGCTTCTCCAGTGCATAGTGGCGAGGTTGGTTCCGCCACAATCGCATACCGAAGAGCTGTAATAGACTTTGACTCCATGGCGATTGAACTATGCGTATGGGATCTGAGCGTTATTCGCCAATAATATGCACTCAGATCCAGGCTATCTGGGGATGTGTTATACGAATGCAATACGTTCGGCAGTTACAAAGTTATGGATTTTAATGTGTTTTATAACTTTGAGTTAAAATGGTGATGTGCCTCTGCTCGGGGAGATAATTGAATTACTTCCCAATTATCTCCCGAGCAGAGGGGAGGAAACTGTGATGCATGCTGGGAATATTGTGGGGTTGTATGTCTGAAATGTCCCCATGTCCTTCTGTTATTTCAGTCTCCCATTTGGTCCCCTAGGGGAGTGTCCACCAAGTGGGAGACCTGCATAAATACGGGCAGGTAGCCCACAGTAAACTCAGTTCGTGTTTTACCCACAAAGCGGAGCTTGGTCTCGTTATTGGGGGGATTTTATTACCGGCGACTAGAGACTGCTTATTGGGATTATTTGCCGCTTGGAAACTATTGCCGTTCGGCTGCTCGTGGCGATTCGTGCATTTGGAGCTTGAGAAGGGAAAGAGCCATACAGGTACCGTCCGGGAGTTTGGAGTGTTCCCTAGCTGGCGGTTCGCATGGTTACACTGCATACGCTACCAGACCACATTATTGCGAACGGGGAGCATTCACTAAACGGCGGTTTGTACATTTACTACTGGAGGTACCGTAACAATGTGTGTGTCTGTGTTGGATGATGTGTGTGTGTGTGTCTGTGTTGGATGATGTGTGTGTGTGTGTGTGTCTGTGTTGGATGATGTGTGTGTCTGTGTTGGATGGTGTGTGTGTTTGTGTGTCTGTGTTGGATGGTGTGTGTATGTGTGTCTGTGTTGGATGGTGTATGTGTGTGTCTGTGTTGGATGTTGTGTGTGTGTGTGTGTGTGTGCTGGATGATGGGTGTGTGTGTGTGTGCTGGATGGTGTGTGTGTGTGCTGGATGGTGTGTGTGCTGGATGATGTGTGTGTGTGTGTGCTGGATGGTGTGTGTGTTGGATGATGTGTGTGTGTGTTGGATGATGTGTTTGTGTGTGTGTGTGTTTGTGTTGGATGATGTGTGTGTGTGTGTGTCTGTGTTGGATGATGATGTGTGTGTGTGTGTGTCTGTGTGTGATGTGTGTGTGTGTCTGTGTTGGATGGTGTATGTGTGTGTCTGTGTTGGATGTGTGTGTGTGTGTGTGTTGTGTGTGTGTGCTGGATGTTGTGTGTGTGTGTGTGTGCTGGATGTGGTGTGTGTGTGGTGGATGATAGGTGTGTGTGTGTGTGTGTGTGTGTGCTGGATGATGGGTGTGTGTGTGTGTGCTGGATGGTGTGTGTGTGTGTTGGATGGTGTGCAGGTGCTGGATGATGGGTGTGTGTGTGTGTGTGTGTGTGCTGGATGGTGTGTGTGCTGATGATGTGTGTGTGTGTGTGCTGGATGGTGTGTGTGTGCTGGATGATGGGGTGTGTGTGTGTGTGCTGGATGGTGTGTGTGTGTGCTGGATGGTGTGTGTGTGCTGGATGATGTGTGTGTGTGTGTTGGATGATGTGTGTGTGCTGCATGGTGTGTGCGTGTGTGTGTGTGTGTGTGTGTGCGTGTGTGCTGGATGGGTGTGTGTGTGTGTGCTGCATGGTGTGTGTGTGTGTTGGATGATGTGTGTGTGTGTTGGATGATGTGTGTGTGTGTGTGTTGGATGATAGGGGTGTGTGTGTGTGTGTGTGTTGGATGATAGGGGTGTGTGTGTGTGCTGGATGGTGTGTGTGTGTTGGATGGTGTGTGTGTGTGTGTGTGTGTTGATGGTGTGTGTGTGTGTGTGTGTGTGCTGGTGTGTGTGTGTGTGTGCTGGATGGTGTGTGTGTGTGTGCTGGATGGTTTGTGTGTGTGTGTGTGTGTGTGTAAAAGCTGAATGGTGTGTGTGTGTGTGTGTGCTGGATGGTGTAAAAGTGTGTGTGTGTTTGTGCTGATGGTGTGTGTGTGTGTGCTGGATGGTGTGTGTGTGTGCTGGGGTGTGTGTGTGTGTGTGTGTGCGTGTGTGCTGAATGGTGTGTGTGTGTGTGTGCTGGATGGTGTGTGTTTGTGTGTGTTTGTGCTGGATGGTGTATGTGTGCGTGTGTTTGTGTGCTGGATGGTGTGTGTGTGTGCTTGATGTGTGTGCTTGATGTGTGTGTGTGTGTGTGTGTGCTGGATGATGTGTGTGTGTGTCTGTGCTGGATGATGTGTGTCTGTGTGTTGGGGGGAAGCATTTCTTTTAAAAAATGATGTATGTGCATAATTTATTTTATTCCCCCCTACCTGCTTCTTACCTTGTCAGGGAGGGGGAAGATCGCCTGGTTGTCCGGTGGTATGGTGGAGGGAGCCAGCCACTGTACAAGTGGGCCAGCAGTCTGTTCCCTCTCCAGCTCTAATTCCCGCGAGACTCACCTATTTGACAGCCGCGGGACTCACCTATGTGAGCTGCAGCTGGAGAGGGAACACAGAGTGTGGTGGCCCCCGCAGGTAGCAGGGCAGGTCCTGCAGGATCACTAGCGGGAACGGCGTTCCTGCTTTGTAAAAAGTGCAGGAACGCCGTTCCCATGCGATCCTGCAGGACTCGAGCCCTGATGTTTGGTTTTACGGATATGGGTCGGCTTCCACATTATCAGGGGAGTGTACATATGGAAGCTCGCATCTTCTACGGTACATAGTCTTGTTTTCCCCCTTATGTTTAATTGCAACAATATTTCTGATGATGAACTGTGGTCATGCTCACGTATATTCAGCATTTATATATATATATATATATATATATAAAGTTTGGTTAAAATGGTTATTCTGGTCAGTATCATATTACACTACTCATTTCAGTACGGCATTAAAGCTAGTATGTGCAGGGATTCTACTACTTATTACTCTATGCTTGCTTTTCAGGTTCAGGTTGGCTTATATCACCCGCGTTTTGCCCAATCAAACCTCTAAAATAACACTTTCAGCAGCTTACCGATACAAATATTTTCAGCAGCTAGCTACTAATGCATTCACAAGCAGACTTTGGCACTATTATTTGGATACTATCACCCTACATCTATTAGCTGCATTTGTTACAGTCACCTTGTAAGATAGTTGTTACAGACTGTGTAAAGGATAAATGTCAGCAAGCCGGTGCATTACTAATAAGGCTAACTAATGTCAGTAAACAATCTGTCAATTCATGGGGACATCAAACTGTCAGTAATTTAGGTTATTCTACCAAAACTTCATACTCTGCTGTGAATTAAGCAGACCGATAATAGTCATAATGTAGTTCCTTGTTTTTTTCAAAAAAACTTTTTTGGAACAATGTGTATTTCACACACAAAACTAAAGAAACATGGTTTATTATTAACCCCTTAAGGACGGAGCCAAATGTACACGTTGTGAACGAAACAAAATGTAAACAAAACCTGGCATTTGCGCTACATGTCTGTCCAACCGTAATACACCTCTTTCATATTAAATGCACCCACCCTTATTATATATCATTTTATTCAGGGCTTTCATTTAATATCAAATATTTAGCTATGAAACATAATTTAATATGAAAAAATGGGAGAAAATAAGATTTTTTTTATTTTTTTAGTTCTACATGACATTTTAACGGTCAGTGTCATAATACTGTTTGCTTTTACTGCAATAAAATACACATATTTGTATTCAGTAAAGTCTCACGTGTAAGACAGTACCCCCTATGTACAGGTTTTATGGCGTTTTGGGAAGTTACAGGGTCAAATATAGCATGTTACATTTGAAATTGAAATTCGCCAGATTGGTTACGTTGCCTTTGAGACTGTATAGTAGCCGGGAATGAAATTTACACCCATAATGGCATACCATTTGCAATAGTAGACAACCCAAGGTATTGCAAATGGGGTATGTCCAGTCTTTTTTAGTAGCCATTTGGTCACAAACACTGGCCAAAGTTAGCGTTAGTATTTGTTTGTGTGTGAAAAATGCAAAAAGCGCCAATTTTGGCCAGTGTTTGTGACTAAGTGGCTACTAAAAAAGACTGAACATACCCCATTTGCAATACCTTGGGTTGTCTACTATTGCAAATGGTATGCCATCATAGGGGTAATTTTCATTCTTAGGCTACCATAGGGTCTCAAAGGCAACGTAACCTATCTGGCGAATTTTAATGTGAAAAAAATGAAACACAAGCCTTATATTTGACGCTGTAGCTTTTGAAAACACCATAAAACCTGTACATGAGGGGTACTGTTGTACTCAGGAGACTTCGTTGAACACAAATATTTGTGTTTCAAAACAGTAAAAAGTATTGCAGCAATAATATCATCCGTGTAAGTGCTGTTTGTGCATGAAAAATGCAAAAAACTTCACTTTTACTGGCAATATCATTGTTGTAATACATTTTACTGTTTTGAAACACTAATATTTGTGTTCAGCGAAGTCTCCCGAGTAAAACAGTACCCCCAATTTACAGGTTTTATGGTGTCTTGGAAAGTTATAGGGTTAAATATAGTGCTAGCAAATTAAATTCCCTATACTTTCGGCATGGGTTGTCAGGCAGGTCCCGCTAATTGTAATTAATTAGGATACCTAATTATGTAAAAATATTACATAAATATATGTGTAGAATTAATGTATATATATACATATGTGTATATATACATATATATATATAATTTTTTTAAATATTTTTATTTATATATAGGTGTATATATTTAGTGATATATATGTATATATTTATGTATATAGTAGACAATCAACAAGGAAGGCTGCTCTCCGGATTTAAAACAAAAAAATTTATTCAAACATATTTAAAAACCTACGACCAACGTTTCAGTCCCCGCTCGGGACCTTCCTCAGGGTCAAAAAACAGAACGACAGAACAGTACAGTAAAGTGCAATCATGATCAATAAATACCTAAATCTATAATGAAAGTGCTCACTCAGGTGTGTTGCCCCGTGTTCCCGCCGGCACCCTGTGCTCTTCCGGGTATGCGCGCGCATACTGGTGTGACCCGCCTCCTCACGTTACGTGCCTACGTGTCGGGTGCTACCGTTGTCTTGGCAACCATGTAAACATCTAACCTAGTGCGGCGGACAGTGTAATGAATGGCTCAATAAGTAAATGTGAGAACCTGGAAGTACTTGAGCGTGCAAAATGTGTGAAAGTGATGGGAATATGTCATAAAATGTATATAGCATAAGACATGATGGGAACATGAATATAACTCAATGCCCAAACAACTTGTAAGTTAACCCCTCTCGGGTTTTAAAGCAACACTGTACTAATAAAGTGACAACTCCAAGATGTGGGTACATATCATCCCCTCGTGGGAGATCCCACGTCGGCGATCCAAAGGAAAATTGTGGATGTATTAGAGATGGGCCTTAGAGCGGACTTTATCAGTTTGGAACTGTATAGATTTTTATACAAATCAACTCCTCGTACTCCTATTATTTACAGCATCCCCAAGATCCACAAGGACATCAATAGACCTCCTGGTCGGCCCATTGTCTCAGCCATTGACGGTGTTTTGGAACCTATAGCCCAATGGCTTGATTTCGTTTTTAAGGGGCCGGTTGAACAACTACATACTTGCATCAAAGACACGCAAACATTGCTACACAGAATTAAGGAGTTGGATTTTAATAATGTAGCTCCAATTTTCATCACTATGGATGTAAAAAGTCTATATACGGTGATCCCCCATATAGGGGGTATTGAAGCAATGAGACAAGTATTGAGTGAGTCCTCTATTTACCAAGGACCACCTATTGAGTTCGTGTTGGAGTTGCTGTCTCTTATACTCCATAACAATTATTTCCGGTTTGAAAACCTATGGTACCTACAGGTGGCCGGTACATCAATGGGGTCGGCGATGGCTCCCATGTATGCCAATGCGTACATGTACGTATATGAATCTACACACATTTTAATCCCTTATCAGGACCGAATCATTGGGTACTACCGCTATATAGATGATCTGCTCATCATTTGGCGGGGTACATACATGGAAGCAGCCACTATGGTGGAAGAGTTGAATTTATTACCTCAGCCTATAAAGTTCACAGCTAACATTAGTACTGATTGTGTCCAATTTTTGGATTTAGAACTTTCGTATGGTAATAATAGTGTTCAGTACACACTCTTTTCGAAGCCCACAGACCGCAATACGTTATTGCACGCCAGAAGTGCACATCCTGCTGCCCTGAAGAAATCAATTCCAAAGGCCCAGTTTCAGAGGGTGATCCGAAATAATTCGGATAAAGATAAGGCTGAAGTACAATTTAAGATTATGACTCAGAAATTTTTGGAAAGAGGATATAGTACACATGTGTTGGATGATGCACTGTTGAAAGCCCGTTTGGCTCCGGTACACCCAAGAAAGGCACGTGAACCAAGATTGGTTTTTCCGATGACCTTCCATAATTCGTCTGGCCATATATCAGCTATTGTTAAGGACAATTGGAAGATGATTTCAGCGGACGACACATTGCCCAAGGTCTTTAAGGAAAGACCTCTTATCTGCTACAAAAAGAACAAGAGCCTCAGAGATATATTGGTTCATACTGATACTGTGGAGAGCTATACAGGGTTGGTGAAACATAACATACGTGGAAGTGTACGTTGCCTTGGATGTGTGACGTGTGGACATATGACTCCAGCGAAGAGATTTAATCATCCACACACAAACAGGAGTTATGACATAAAACATACCATCACTTGTAAGACTCAATTTGTTGTATATAAGTTGGTTTGCCCGTGTGGGCTTCATTACGTGGGCAAAACAGAGACCCAGTTGTGTGAAAGGATCAGAGGCCATCGGTCGAGCATTAGATTAGCCTATAGGGATGGATCATCGGACAAGCCAGTGGCTCGGCATTTTCTTGATCAAAAACATCCATTGGCATCATTGAAGTTTGTGGGCATAGATCATATTCCTCCCCCCCGTAGAGGTGGTGATAGGAGAAAGATGTTACTCCAAAGGGAGGCCTTTTGGATCCACCAATTAAACACCGTGGCTCCTATGGGGTTAAATGAAAGTAATGCATACCATTCTTTTATATGAGGGTTGACAGCTAGTTTATTTTTAATTTTTATATTTATGTATATTAACCTTTTTTCGTTTTGTCTTGTGTGTTTTTAGTGTATGGAAAGTGATTACAATTATTGTTGTATATAATTATGTTTTATATATATATATATAGAGGTCAAAGCACACTATGATCTGTTTGCACTTTATGCATTAGCACTTTTATATTGCACTTGTATATTGCACTTATTAGCACTATTATTATATCTATCTTGCACTTGGATCACTTTATTAGTACAGTGTTGCTTTAAAACCCGAGAGGGGTTAACTTACAAGTTGTTTGGGCATTGAGTTATATTCATGTTCCCATCATGTCTTATGCTATATACATTTTATGACATATTCCCATCACTTTCACACATTTTGCACGCTCAAGTACTTCCAGGTTCTCACATTTACTTATTGAGCCATTCATTACACTGTCCGCCGCATTAGGTTAGATGTCACATGGTTGCCAAGACAACGGTAGCACCCGACATGTAGGCACGTAACGTGAGGAGGCGGGTCACACCAGTATGCGCGCGCATACCCGGAAGAGCACAGGGTGCCGGCGGGAACACGGGGCAACACACCTGAGTGAGCACTTTCATTATAGATTTAGGTATTTATTGATCATGATTGCACTTTACTGTACTGTTCTGTCGTTCTGTTTTTTGACCCTGAGGAAGGTCCCGAGCGGGGACCGAAACGTTGGTCGTAGGTTTTTAAATATGTTTGAATAAATTTTTTTGTTTTAAATCCGGAGAGCAGCCTTCCTTGTTGATTGTCTACTACATGCCTTGGAGCTCTGGTGGTGCGCCCGGTTTTGGACCTTATTGTAAGCGTGAGTGCAGGGGATATTTGGATTTTTTTATATTTATGTATATAGATATATATATTATTTCATTCTACGTGTATTTTGATATAAATATATATATATTAATATCACAATACAGTTAGAATGAAATAACAAACATCTATATATTTTTTTATTATTTATTTTTAATTATTTTTTTAATTTTTTTTTTTACGTATTTACATTTTTTTACATTATATATAAATATATATATATAACAATAATTATATATATATATATATATTTAATCAGTATTAGTCTACGTGTAATTTGATAGTAATATATATATAAATAATTATATATATTAATATTTAAATACACTTCGTGTATGTGTAAATGTGTGTATGTGTGTGTATATATATATATATATATATATATACTTAGATCATATATATATAATATATATGATCTAAGTATATTTTATATGTAACTGTAATTTTTTTTTTAACTAATATTTTTTTTTTTTTACAGGACAGGGGGCAGAGACAGTGTCAGCCAGTGATTTCACATCACTGGCTGACACACAGGATCAGTGATCACAGTGACTGCCTGTCACTGTGATCACCTCCTGCAGATTGGGTAATTGGCCACAGGGGGGAGTGCCTGGGTGGTACAAGCACTCCCCCCTTCCAATCTGCAGGGGGATCTGTGTGCCAGTTACATGTGTCAGCCAATAGGCTGACACATGTAACACTGATCGCAGTGACAGGCTGTCACTGCGATCTCAGACTTAGCAGATCACGGTCACTGACCCCAGGGGGACTGCCTGGGGGGCCAGGTAAGTCCCCCGACCGCGATCTGCACGGGGTAGCTGCTGGCCACGTGTGTCAGCCGATTTGAAATCGGCTGACACACGTTAAAAACTGATCGCAGTGACAGCCTGTCACTGCGATCAGTGACTGCAGATCGCGGTCACCGGCCACAGGGGGGGTTGCCTGGGGGGCCGGGCATCCCCCCCGACCGCGATCTGCAGCGGGCGAATAGCGCCGGCCACACGGGCGGCCGTTAAAGTGAGGCCATTAAAGTACGCCCTCCGTCCTTAAGGGGTTAAACTATTATACCATAGCCCTGCTCATAGTGGTTTACTTCTGTCCACTTCAGTTACATTGAAGAACTTTAAAAAGGTTTTATCTAGAATTGTATTCCAGCTGCACCTGTCAGTATTAAACTGCAGACAATAGTGACAAATCTTGTTACAAGACGATTTCTGGATATTACAATTTATACAATTTTGATTTCATGCTATTCATTTTTATTTTTCTTTATGCAGCTTTTGCGTGATAGTGTGTATCTTGGATTGCCCCTATATGAAAGTTTTTTTTAGCTATTATATTAAAAGTGACGTTTTGTCTTATACATTTCAGTATCCAGCATACCATCTAAGTGAGTCCATGGTTTCTTAATTATTCCGGCCTCTTCGCCTTGGTCTTAGTGGTCCAGCGAGGCCAACCCATTTCCTCCACGCTTGAGGATATTCGCGAAATCATAGTTAGCAGCCTCTCTGTCGCATAGAGAGGGCCTCCCTTGTCACTCTCTTTCTATCTTATGCCCCAACGTTTCGGTGGTAGCAATTCCCTTGCGCCAATCGATAGAGCCTCTCAAGCCACTTGGCATCTAGTAGGGCCTCACCTGTCACCACATTTAGGAAATTATTTTGCCACTTGGCATTAGTTAGCCAACCAGTAACCAATATGGTACAGTTGCTGATTATGTCTTGACTATTTTCTTTTAGTATGTCCCAGCTACTTGAAGATACAATTTGTCTCTCTCCAGTTCTCCGGTCAGATCCTTGTCACCTTCATGAAAAGGCAACATCGTTAGTCCTACTTCGATAAGGTCATGGACCTCGTATTACTGCGGAGCTTCATAGAAAGCCAGGAAAGCTGAGCTGTTCAAGCTAATGCGGACTAACACAGATAACTCAAGGGTGGGAGAGGGGACAACTGGTCCAAGCAACTTAGACCTTCATGCGATGGTTGCCCCACTAGTAGCATCTATGGGCAAGGTCAACGATAGACTTGATAGGATCGAGGCTCTGAGCCCTCCTGTTATGTCAGCTATGCTCTCAGCTACTGTACTCCCCGATGCTCCACTATTGCAAACTTACCTTCAGGTTTCGAAACCCACATTATCAATCCAATGCATATGGTTCCAGCTAACATTAAGAAAGACATCATGGAGGGGAAGGATGTTAATCTTGTTGCACTTCTTATTGCTTCACACAATATTATTGGTGACTTATGCTAATGGTGATATTTTGGTGGTGTTAAAGGCCAGGTACCCTAGACTTAATAAGAAACTGTCTATACCCGACTTTGTCATAGCATGTGGTATTTATTGGGATGCAATTTGTTTGGTTTACCTGCATAAACGAGAGGAGCTCAACCTCTATTTGCACAAGATGGTGGACTTAGGAAACAAATACGGTGGGTCATCTTTTTCCATACGGCTCCAATCAGTTTTAACGTTGTACTGAGCCAAAATTGCAGACGACCTTGCCGAAAAGGACCGGGGGTAATACTTCCATACGGCTCCAATCAGTTTTAACGTTGTACTGAGCCAAAATTGCAGACGACCTTGCCGAAAAGGACCGGGGGTAAGTCAGTAGAGTTATGTTGCAGACACTTTGCTGGTCTGAAGACACCGGCTTGTGCAATTTGTGCATCCACCTCACATGCCTCGGACTATTGTCCCATCATGCCAGAGTCCACACCTGGGACTTTCCAGGAGACACAGACTAGGATGGACAGATCAGGCAAGGACAAACTCGGTCGTCCTATTCTTTACCTTGGGAAGTCGCAGGTGTGCAACAACTTTAATGTAGGTACATGCGGATATATATGCCGCCCATCCCATGTGTTCCCTATTAAGGGTTAATAAGTATATAGGGTTATTAGAGATATCTTTGCCAGAAGCTCAAGGAAGCAAGCTGAAGGTTCAGAGTAGGACCCGTCTAGGGGAGTCTGCCTTGATATTGGCAGGTGGGGATTCCCTCTAGTGGCCATTGGAGTAACTAAATGACCTCTGTGACAAACTGCCATTTGCCACAGGCTTTCTATGTGCCAAACTGCTTTGTTCCTCTGGCTTATAGAGAAGCCTGCTTGCCAGCCTCTTGCCACATAACTATGGCCTTGGGGTATATGACCCTTTAAAACCATTACTTGGTCTCATGGACTTTTATTTGGACTAGTGCTGGCCCTTTAAAAACAGTGTATGGACATATTGAAACTTTTGGGACACTTTTTCTGCCCCTTTGAATCCATGGGATTGTGCCTCTTCCCCTCCCCCTGTCCTATTGTTCTCCAGCAGGGCGTTGTCCCAGGGACACTGCCAAACCAGTTAGAACTGGCTTTTTTGTCCCTCCTCTGTCAAAATATGGTTAAGAGGTTCACCCATCTCCTGAACCACTTAACCGATTTAAGTGAATTTTGAATATGTTTGTCCCCAAATGATGCTGGTTATAAAAAGTTTTATTAATATTGCATGTAAACTCACAAAGTTAAAAAAGTGGCATAAAAGTATGTGTTTTTTAGCTTGGAGATAATTGAGTTGATACAGTAATTAACTCAATTATCTCCCAAGCAGAGGGGAGGATGTAAAAAGTGGGTGTTTATCCATGTGCTTTTATTTTATTGGTTGTTAAATTTACAGTTCCAGTGCCCCACAAGGTCCACGTGGGTGGTAACCTTGCTGGGAAAGTTGTATATAAGCAGGAATAAACGCTCATTGGAGTCAGTTCTTCTTCACCCTCAATCTAGAGTCCTGTCTCTTATTGGGGGTAACCAGCTATTTCACTACAAGGGTTGCTATGCTCTGCATGCTCCCTTGGATAATCACTTCTAAGCTCTTTTAAGAGCTTGTTCCTGTTTTCCTCTTTTGGAGGAGAGGTTCACCCATTGGAGCCCAGAGCCTTGTCGTAGGTCCAGGGTGGATAGTAGACGGTGAGACCCCAACCAAACTACGGCGGTTCGTGGGGTCTGTTGTGGTTGTGGTGTATGGCAGAGTGCTTGTAGCCCTCTGGAAGCGCTAGGAGCATTCAGTAACGGAGGTACCCAGTCGGGGTGCCAAGCTGTCCGTTACAACCTCCATTTGTTTAAATATACATAGGGATTACGGAGAGGAAACAGTTAGCTTTTTTTTCTTTAGTTTTTACTATATGTATTTTGGCTGATGTGTACTGTGGTCATTGCTGCTGCCCAGGAGTGATGGGAGTGAGTGCAATACTTTTCTTTTTGTATTTGTATTCACTTTTTGTATCACACAGCTAGGTTACAATGCTGCCATCCATCCCATGTGTTCCCTATTAAGGGTTAATAAGTATATAGGGGTGTATATAAAAAAATACCCCTTTCTGTCTCATTAGAGATATCTTTGCCAGAAGCTCAAGGAAGCAAGCTGAAGGGTCAGAGTAGGACCCATCTAGGGGGGGGGGGGGTCTGCATTGACGTTGGCCAGGAGGGCATTCCCTCCAGTGGCCATTGGAGTAACTAAATGACCTCCATTTGTTTAAATATACATAGGGATTAAGGAGAGAGAGCACAGGTAATTTTTCTTTGGTTTTTTACTATATGTATTTTGGCTGATGCATACTGTGGTCGTTGCTGCCGCCCCGGAGTGATGGGAGTGAGCGCAGGACTTTTCTTTTTGTACATGCAGATATAGTGCCTGCAGATTGTTACATGTGTGTTCACATTTGTTTTAGGGCTCATGCCAAGTCTATGTGTCCTAATAAAAGTCATGCTAAACCGTATCTGACATCTGTTAACATTGGTTCTTTGGCTCACGCTTTAGCTTCTTACCCATCCAAACATCTAGTGGATTTCTTGATTGATGGTTTCACGGAGGGATTTCATCCAGGTCTAGTACATATCCCTGCTGGCATTTACGAATGCAACCATTTGCAATCAGCGTTTTCTGGCGTGGAAACGGTTGATGCTCTTTTACAAAGAGAATTGAAAGATGGGTTTTTGTTGACCTTTTCAGGCGCCCCCATTTTCTAATTGGAGAACCAACCCTAGAGGATTAGTCACCGGGAAATCCTCAGGGAAACAGACTCATTTTAGATCTGTCCACACCTCACTCCTTGGCCATACCTAGCCTTAACTCTTTAATCCCATCCGAAGAATTTTCCCTTCAGTACGCCACCATAGACAACACAATACGCACCATTATTACAGCTGGAGTAGGGGCTTGACTGAGTAAGACAGACATCATCAATGCATTTAAATTACTACCCATACACTCGTCACTATGGCATCTGCATGGTCTGAAATGGAAAGGTTTATATTATTTTTTTACAAGGCTCACCTTTTGGGTCAAAAAGCAGCCCAAAAATATTCGATACCTTTGCTGAAATGTTATGTTGGCTCCTGTTTAACAATTGCACATGCCATGCAGTGATACATTAGTTAGGTGACTTTCTGTTCGTGGAGAATAATTCCTCTGCTCCCAGTGATCTAACTACGGCCATTTCATTTTTTCATTCCTTGGGGGTGCCAGTTTCTAGAAAACAGAAGGCCCTGACACATTTTTTTTGGTATCCTACTTGATTCAGTGAGCATGGAAGCGAGCCTCCCCTCAGGCAAAATTGATGGTATCCTACAAACCATAAACAACTTTCTGCATAATAGTACAAAGAATTGCAATCTTTGTTGGGCTCACTAAATTTTGCAATACGCATCATTCCGCAAGGTAGAGCCTTTATTTCTAGACTCCTTTGTCTTCTTCCACTGTTGCGAAATGACGTTAGCCGTATTTGCCTGGATTCACAAGTTACTGCTGATTTATTAATGTGGGGCAAATTCTTATTGCAATGGAATGGTAGAAGTATGTTTTTACCTCAACTGTCTTTTTATTCTCCTGTCATTTGGATGGATGCTGCAGCATCAACAGGTTTTGTTGCCATATTTGGCAATGAGTGGCTCTGGGATGGTTGGCCAGAGGAGGTTTAGCACATGCCTTATTCAAGGTATACCCTCTTGTTGCAGCAGCCGTGGTATGGGGTCAGTCTTGGGCAGGTAGCTCGGTACGTTGTTTCTCCGACAACCTAGCTACCTGCCACATCATAAATAAGGGACGTTCCTCATCTCTGACGATCATGAGAAGACCTGGTTGGCTGCCTGTACTCAATTTTATTTGGTGTGTTGTCATGTACCAGGGATTTATAATACTGCAGGTGGCAAATTATCTCACTTTGAATTCCAGGCCCTCAGAGACACGTTAACCGCTGCCTCCCCAACAGCCACTGCAGCACCGTGTTTTCAGGAACTTGTAATGCTAATGTAAAGAATTAGCAAAGCATATTCTCACCTTGGCTAGTTTGGCCCTCTCTGAAAAACATAAAACTGTCTTACAATAGAGCCTTCACACTTTATAAGAGATTTATGTCAGAACATAACTTGGTTCGCATCCTTTTGTCATCTGAAACTCAAACTATCACACAACACCATTAAAATATATTTAACCGGCATCCAACACCACATGTATACCTTATACCTAGATTACCCTAGTTTTTGTTTTATCATCTTACCCCATTAAAACCATACAGAAAAACAGTACCACTCCTCCACCCATAATATTCCCAATACATAAACAGTTATTTAAGGATATGTCTGACTTATTGGATGTTGCCCCATTTGAACACACAACAAATCTGGTAATCAAAACAGCCCTTTACTTGTCTTATTATGGTTTTCTTAGACCTTGCGAATTTACCATACATGGTAATAAGTACGTGTGGCAAACCTAGCCACTTGGACATTATATAGAGACTATGCCTTTAAAGGTTGCCTGTGCTGTTTTGAGGATGCGTATGTTCCTGTGTGTATATACTGTGATTGCATAACATTGTATTGCCTGCATTGGCTATCTGCCGAAAGCAGATAGCTGATTTCCTTTCGTTTCACGAACAGCGCCTTTGCGGGCTGTTCGTGAACCGAATAAGACCCACATGTATAGCCCACACATTGAGAGATGGTCGGTAATTAGAGGCTCTCGTAGGTGGCCGTCGTTCGACTACCGACCATGCGGCGGTCGGCCATCTTGGATCCTTTGTCTCTCCAGCGGTGTTCGGTCGTCGAGCGCGTGGTACTGAAAACGGCTACTCGACAGCACGAACACCGCTGAACTTCCAGGCCGTTCGGGAGTTCCAGGACCTTCGGTAGTTTATTCCCTGCAAGGCAATCGGTAGTTTAAATCAAAGTGTTGGTGAATATGTTTTTCGTGCGGCGTTCGGTTCTTTTAGCTGGGATCTGAGTGGTAATCTCACGAATTGAGTGCCCAGACCCCAGTTATCCACCGAATGCCCATTCGTGTAAATCACCCCAATATTGGGGAAGTTATGTATTTTTGTATAAATTGTCGGTTCTGCTGCATGGAGGGATAATCCACTTAACTGTACATTCCAGTGGGAGGATCCCTCTTGTGCAGCAGTGCCTGATGGGAGAAAGGCTCTGTACAATAAGTTTCCCATGTAGTCCACCTCTGGAATACCCCTGTGATGTGACTCAGGAAGCCCCTTGCATGGGGAATTGTATAAATTCTGGAGCCTGTGAATAAAGCCTCAGTTGACTCCCAGAACTGTGTTTCGTCCGGTTACTGGGGGGATTTGGGATATTGCCTTCCTTTTCAGCACTAACTGTGGATTACAGAAGAGACCAGCGGAATTCGTGTGTTTTAATACTGCCGATCCGCTACAGTACGCACGAGACTGCCTCAAACGTTCCTATCTCATTAAACAATAAGATCACTATATCTTGTCCCCATCCGTTATTAAAACAAGTCAACTGGGTAAAGTAGTGCATATCACATATTATCCTATTTCAAATAAATGGTGCCCGGTAAAAGTGCTTGATACATATCTCCAATCATTACCACCTCACTCTGACATCCCGCTGCAAGTCCTCAACGAAGCTGTCTTAACAACAGAAAAGTTCATGCAGTACATATGCATATTACTGACCAGACTAGGTCTGAACGCTGGCAATTTTTCTGGGTATTCTTTTCGGATATGCCTCTAGTCACGATAATACAGTACACGTAATGAAGTCTTTGGGCCGCTGGAAGTCATCTGCATTTGCTTTGTACATACCTCAACCTGTGTTAAATTGTCATCTTAAGGTATTTTCTTTGCACTATGTTTCATCTATCCAATAAATATTTCTTTGGCAAAACACTGCAAATTTTTACCCTCTTTATTACAGGCCTACCACATACGTTGGTTTCGGCACACTTCAGCCGACTTGTTCATATCTATAATTTACACCATGTTATACATACGTTTACGTTACAAGAATAGCACTGAACACAAATACAGTTGGACCTCGGTTTACAAATGAATCGGTTAACCTTATTTTCGGTTTACAAATGAAAATCCATTGAAAATAATGCCTCGGTTTACAATTTTTTTTCGCAGTACAAAGAAAGTTTTCCCAGGATGCATTGCACCTAGGAGGTTTATAGCACTGCCCCCTGCATGCTGGAGCCTGTGGGTAGTACGTGGCGTACAGTGTGGAGGTGTTGGAGCGGCTTTTGCATCGAGTTTTGGAGCCATTCTGGAAATTGTTTGCAGTTGTTTTGGGACTTTTTGGGGCCTTTCTCAAGCTGTGGAAAGGTAGGGAGCTGAGCTTCGTTGTTTGCATGCCTTTTATTGTGTGCTTTGCATTGTGGGTTGGTTTCCATGCCAGCTCATTTCGACTTTTTTTTTATGACCTCTAGAACTGATTAATTGGTTTTCAATGCATTCCTATGGGAAACCGCGTTTCGGTTTACAAATTTTTCGCAGTAAGAAACGTCCCGGAGAACTCATTAAATTTGTATTTGAGGATACAGTTGTATTTTTGAGGATTAATTTTATTATTGAACAACAACCATGTTCTCAATGAACCCAAAAAACTCATTAATATCAAAGCTGAATATTTTTGGAAGTAGTTTTTAGTTTGTTTTTAGTTATAGCTATGTTAGGGGGATATCTGTGTGTGCAGGTGACTATTACTGTGCATAATTATTAGGCAACTTAACAAAAAACAAATATATACCCATTTCAATTATTTATTATTACCAGTGAAACCAATATAACATCTCAACATTCACAAATATACATTTCTGACATTCAAAAACAAAACAAAAACAAATCAGTGACCAATATAGCCACCTTTCTTTGCAAGGACACTCAAAAGCCTGCCATCCATGGATTCTGTCAGTGTTTTGATCTGTTCACCATCAACATTGCGTGCAGCAGCAACCACAGCCTCCCAGACACTGTTCAGAGAGGTGTACTGTTTTCCCTCCTTGTAAATCTCACATTTGATGATGGACCACAGGTTCTCAATGGGGTTCAGATCAGGTGAACAAGGAGGCCATGTCATTAGATTTTCTTCTTTTATACCCTTTCTTGCCAGCCACGCTGTGGAGTACTTGGACGCGTGTGATGGAGCATTGTCCTGCATGAAAATCATGTTTTTCTTGAAGGATGCAGACTTCTTCCTGTACCACTGCTTGAAGAAGGTGTCTTCCAGGAACTGGCAGTAGGACTGGGAGTTGAGCTTGACTCCATCCTCAACCCGAAAAGGCCCCACAAGCTCATCTTTGATGATACCAGCCCAAACCAGTACTCCACCTCCACCTTGCTGGCATCTGAGTCGGACTGGAGCTCTCTGCCCTTTACCAATCCAGCCACGGGCCCATCCATCTGGCCCATCAAGACTCACTCTCATTTCATCAGTCCATAAAACCTTAGAAAAATCAGTCTTGAGATATTTCTTGGCCCAGTCTTGACGTTTCAGCTTGTGTGTCTTGTTCAGTGGTGGTCGTCTTTCAGCCTTTCTTACCTTGGCCATGTCTCTGAGTATTGCACACCTTGTGCTTTTGGGCACTCCAGTGATGTTGCAGCTCTGAAATATGGCCAAACTGGTGGCAAGTGGCATCGTGGCAGCTGCACGCTTGACTTTTCTCAGTTCATGGGCAGTTATTTTGCGCCTTGGTTTTTCCACACGCTTCTTGCGACCCTGTTGACTATTTTGAATGAAACGCTTGATTGTTCGATGATCACGCTTCAGAAGCTTTGCAATTTTAAGAGTGCTGCATCCCTCTGCAAGATATCTCACTATTTTGACTTTTCTGAGCCTGTCAAGTCCTTCTTTTGACCCATTTTGCCAAAGGAAAGGAAGTTGCCTAATAATTATGCACACCTGATATAGGGTGTTGATGTCATTAGACCACACCCCTTCTCATTACAGAGATGCACATCACCTAATATGCTTAATTGGTAGTAGGCTTTCGAGCCTATACAGCTTGGAGTAAGACAACATGCATAAAGAGGATGATGTGGTCAAAATACTCATTTGCCTAATAATTCTGCACTCCCTGTATGTGTGTGTTTATATATATATATATATATATATATATATAATATATTACTTTTTTAACAATATATAAATAAAGTTGTGATACCTCCGTCAATCGATGCTCCTTGTGCTTTCCGAGGGCTCCAAGTACTCCTCCAGACACCAGAAGCACTGCGCCGGGGTCTCGCAGTCCTCCACCCACCCTGGACCAAAGACCAGGAGCCATCTCTCAGTGGGCAGATCTCTCCTACTCCAGAAAGCATAGCAGGAACAAGCTCTTACAAGAGCTTAGTGATTATACTCAGGGGAGTATTGTGATTATAGCAATCCCTAAGAGTGTAGTTATCCAATCCCCCAAACATGAGCCAAGAATTCATGAAGGGGTAAAGCAGGTCTTTTTAATGGAAGCCAACACTTACAATCTATTCAGTTTTTCAGGCCAGAGGCACAACCCTTGGACCTGATGGAAACCAGGGGCACAACGGACGTAAACCAATCAAAACAGTCATTAAAAGTACATCACTCCCATATACAGTAAACAATCCCTCCCCTCTGCCCGTGATATAATAAACCCCTTAAGGACAGAGCTTCAAAAGCTTGTCTTTCACTTAATGACAACAGCATTTCTTTCATTTTTTGCTGTTTGCGTTCAACTGCAATTTGCATTTTACTAATTTATTGCACCGAAACATATTATATACCATTTTTTTTTAAAGGACAGAAAGGGCTTTAATTTGATGTAATATATATATATATATATATATATATATATATATATATATATATATACTCATTTATTATAAATACAGAAAAATGCAAAAAAAATAAAAAATGTGTGTTTTTTTTACAGTTTTTGCAATAATAATGTGTGCACAATTAGTGCAGGTTAAGGAAAGTAATTAAAAATAAATTCATTTAATTGTTCTGATTTACAGAATATATAATGTGTTTGGGATTTAAGTTTTTTGGTAGTTACAGGTCACAAAGCACAAGGAGTAAAATAAACTTTTAATGTGGAGCAATTTTAGAATTTGGTATGTTTGTCTTGTAAGCTTAATAGTCATAAAAGAAAACAATATTGCCTCACAAAAGTATATATTTATATAAAGTAGACATCACGGGCTATTTACCTAAGGTTGTTTTGACACTTTCTACGTAGCCATTTCACCGCCAACCTCTGCTAAATATTGGAGTAAAATTGTGGGGGTTTTTTTGTTTTTTGGTAAACCAACTTATAACAAAGAACTTCTCATGTGTATTTTGTAAAGTTGGTGTGTGCTATTCCTGTACAAAGTTTTATTTTGTGTTCAGTTACATCTGCTGAGTAAAATGACACCCCCATTGCATGTCTTTGGCACTATTTTGTGAAGTTACAGTGCCATATAGGATACTTGCCCTTTTCAGTATTCACAGTAGAACTTTGAGAGACGGATTTAATGAGCCTATGCTTCCATTTGGGGTATTATAGTAGTTTGACTATTCAAAAAAACCAAAGAGGCCTACCATTTGTAAAAGTAAACCCTCCAGGGTATCTCATAATGTGCATATTGTGCCTTAACATGCCCCCATTTTTTCACCAATATATGCCAAAGTATGTGGTAAAAAATAATTTTGTGCATATTTTACATACGGATTGCATTTTTGCTGGGCCTTTTGTATATTTCATATGTGCCTCTAAGTTCAAACCCCCCAAATTATGCTCAGCTAAGTCTTCTGAGTAAAAAGACACCCCCAATGAATGTCTTTGGCACTATTTCGTGAAGCTACAGTGCCATATATGAGACCAAGCCATATCAGTTTTTACCGAACTTTGAATTTTGACGCTGGGTCTATGTGCAATTTTCAAGCATCTTTGCAGGTTTTAAATTCAACTACCCCACAAAGGCCTACCATTTCTTAAAGTAGACACCCCAGGGTGTTTCAAAAGGTATATTTTGAACCTTAACGTGGGATCATTTTTCCGCTAACTTGTACCAGGTGTAGTGGTAGTAAGCGTTTTTTCTGCCTTTTTGACACACAAAGTGAGTTTGCACAGTATATTTTGCAAACCTTATGTGTGCTACAACTGTATAATACTTCATATGTTGCTCAACTATGTGGTCTGAGTACAGCAATAACCCCGTATGTACCTTTGCCAGGTATATGTGCATGTTGAAGGTGCACATTTGAGAAGCAGCCATTCAGTTTTTTTCTAACTGAAGTTTTACGCTGTGTCCATGTTCCAATTTGGAGTAGTTTAGATGGTTGGTTATTGAAACTTCCCCACAAACACATACTATTTATAAAAGAATACACCCTGGGGTAATTCAAAAGGCATATTTTGAACCTTGGCGTAGGATCATTTTTTCTCTAGTTTGTTCCAGGTGTAGTGGTAATGAGCGTTTTTAAATGTATTTTTTTACTTTTTTAAACTTTTATTTTTTAAAACTAGTTTTTAAACTTTTGTTTTGCTTATTAATTTTTTAAACTTTCCTAAACTTTCTTAAAACTTTTTTTACAGATTTAACATTTTTCTAAGCTTTTTTTTTTTTTTTTTACCGTTAATCCCTAACTAGCAGTAAGCAGCACTAACAGTAAATTCCCCATTTTCCCATAACTCCCACCCACCCCAGCTAGCAAAATATATAATTATAAAATATTTAAATCAGTTAATTAAATAAATTGAACCCCTGGGGGTTAAAAAATAAATAAAAGTTAATCGTCAGGGGTTAAAAAAAATTAGATCACAGTATAATCTGTGATCTATATTTTGATCGACTGGAAGGGAAGGAGTTCATTTTTATTTGGACTAGCTAAAGGGGGGTGTTTTTTTAATTTTTTACTTAAACGTTACTAAAACTTTTTTTAACTTAATTTTGAACTTTTTAAAGCTTATTTTAAAACTTTTTTTAACGTTAACCCCTAGTTAGCCTAACACCAAATCCCCCAATTCCCCACTAACGTCCACCCACCCCATAGTAAAATGTAATCCCTGCCAATTGATCACTGTAGTCAGTGATCAAATGGCAGGGAAGGGGGTAAATTTTTATTAAAATGGGTATAGGGGGGTGGGATTTTAAATTAACTTTATTTTCTTTTTAACAGGGGGCAGGAACATCACTGATCAGTCTCCCTGCACTTCACAGTAAACCAGGAAGTGCAGGGAGGCAGAAGGTAAGTATACTAAGCACATGTGCTCGCTCTGACATGCTGTCAGTGCGAGCACATGTGCTGGGCAGCACTGTCGGGTGCTCCCGGTCTGCCTCTAACAACGATGTCCGTCACTCGTCGTTAAGGGTTTCCTCTGAGTGACGGACCTTGTCCGTCACTCGTCATTAAGGGGTTAAAGGAGTTAATACAATAACCTAATTATCCACAGGCAGAAAACACACACTTTTCACAAAGAACAGCAAACACCCCAAAACATAACATATCTCCAGAAAGCCCTGATCTGGGTGAACAACATATCCAAAAATCATGCAGATCAGAGTCTCTTTTGACCAACCGCACACATGATTTCATGCCCAAAACAGTTCCAGAGAATTAGGCTGTGTGGCCTATTTTCAATGTCTAAGTTCAGTTCGTATAGTCTAACGGGAACCGTTCGTGCACATAGTCAATATTAAAGTGCCATTCGAATTGTCGAACGCTGTTTGAATCCCGTCAAAGAGTCGAAGTCCTGGGGGGCATGGCCAACTGCTGAGGAGAGAGGATGAATGGTGTGAGTGCTCCTGGCCCAAATGACCCGATAGCCTGGTAATTAGCAGAATAATTCCACCCACAACATCCACAAGTTACCCTCATATAGCAGACCTAACAAACTAGCACCTGGCACCTGCAAAACAAACTAAGCTAATGGATCAGCTCTGCTTACCTAAATGCGATCGCGGAGATCGCACGCGGCCTAACCAAGATGGCAACGACAGCCTGCAACCCTCACAGACCTTAGAGGCCCTGTCAGATGCCGAACAAGAAGCCAACCATTACACTGATGCCCTGGTGACAGAAAACCGGCTATATTCCATGTTGCAGGAATTCAGAGTCACACTACAGGCAGATTTTAAGCTGGAGGCACGCACGGAAGAGCTGTGCACAGAGCACAATGAGCTGGTGGATACAGTATGTAATCTCGCTGAAGAACACCAACAATTGTAAAGAAAATTAGCGGACATGGAAGACCGGTCCAGGAGGAATAATATCCGCTTTAGAGAAATACCAGAAATGGTAACAACAGAAGCTCTCCACGATTACTTGGTAAATTTATGTAAAACACTACTACCGGACATAAAAGATGGAGAATGGCTCATGGATTCTCCTAGTGCTTACAGAGGGCTCCAAGCACTCCGCCAGACATCACAACCACCATAGACCCCACGAACCGCCTCAGCTTGTTTGGGGTCTCGCCGTCTCCTACCCACCCTGGACCTACGACAAGGCTCCAGGTTCCAGTGGGTGAACCTCTCCTCCAAGAGAGTGAAGCAGGAACAAGCTCTTAAAAGAGCTTAGTAGTGATTAGCTAAGGGAGTATGCAGAGCATAGCAATCCCTTGTAGTGATATAGCAATACCCCCCAATAAGAGACAGGACTCTAGATTGAGGGTAAAGTAGAACTGTCTGTACTGGCACATACAGCCTCTTTTATTCACATTCTACAAACATAGTACTGCCCACAGGGTTTTGAAGAACAACCAATCAACACATTACAACACAGCTAACACGTCCATTCATTACATCAGAAATCATCCCCTCTGCCTGTGATACAATTATCTCAACACAATAGACCAACTTAATTATCACATGCAGGAAAATACAGTATTATAAAACATATATCACAAGGACCCCAAAACATGCAATAACCCCATAAAATATATATCCTCGGAACCAGGGGATCTGGGTAAACCACATATCCTAAATTCATCCAGATCCGTTCAGTACTTTGGAAGATACAGTTTAATGCAGATTCCGCAGAACATATACAGGCTATATGAAAAATAATTACTGTTAAATGTGTCCCCTGTTGTTTAAAACTACTGCACGATGTCTTTGTGCACCAAATACCGGCGAGATGGCACCGTGTAGAAAAGTCTAAACAGTGTCTGTGAGGTAAAATGGCCGCCATCCATTGTTCTCACCATGTGCTTTATCCATTGTTCTCACCATGTGCCTCTGATAAATGAAATGGTGGCATCCCAGTAACTCCACAGTATGTCCCCAGATGGTTCTTAAAGGGCAAGCAGCAGCATAATAAAATACAGTATGCCCAAATCCGTTCCTTAAAGGGCAATACATCCCAGGGCCATAGTCGCAGGGCAGGAGGCTGGCAAACAGGCCCCTCCAAAAACCAGTGGCGAGGTCACTTTCGCCACAGACACTTCTTTATAGCAGGATGCATATTGTTCATAGAGATGATAATACAAAGCAGAGTTAACCCCGCATAGATTAGGGGTAATAACATAAATCAACAGGCCCTCTCCTTTAGTGGGATGGAATCATAACTGGTACTACTCCAATCATCTGGGTCGATCGGGTAGCACTGATCGGTAATTCCCCAAGGAGGCTGGGACGATGACCGGACTTGCACCACGTCCACGTAGAGTGCCAATTATGTCCAAGGCGCTGTGTATATACGTTATTTTACATGTTATGTTGATAATGTTTGCAATGTTTTTTGTATCGGTATTCTCCCCTGAGTTCATAACTCTCATCACTACCCTAGGAAAATCAGCGAACAAAATTAGCAGCAACTTCCACCAAGCTAATGGATTACTCCCTTAAAATCTTTTCTATGAATGTTAATGGCCTCAATAATCCCCACAAACGCAGGCTTATGGTACGGGAGATCACCAAATCAAAGGCAGCCATTGCCTGCTTACAGGAAACTCACTTCTGTGCCAGCAACAACCCCAAATTTACCTTTAAAAGGTACTCCCAAACCTATCCTGCCCAAACTCACACCAAGACGAGAGGGGTCTCAATATACTTTCATAATGACTGGGTTTTTGGGTTGTCCAGGGAGTACGCGAGCAAGGATGAAAGACTTCTGATAGTAGTGGGAACTCTGGACAGAATCCAGATGACAGTGGTTTCTCTATATGCACCGAACGACAGGCAAAAGTCATTCCTAAATAAGGTATTCAGGAAAATAGACCAAATGAAAGAGGGTCATACCATAATCTGTGGGGACTTTAACTGCACACATGACCTGCACCTAGACATAAGCAGATCTCAACACAGAGGACCTAAAAATGCGTCTCTCTCCCTGGGAGCCCATTTGGCCAATCTAATACACACACATGATTATTACGATGTCTGGCGCAGCATTCACCCTAGTACAAGGAACTATACATATTACTCACAGGTCCACATGACCTGCTCTAGAATAGATCTATGCCTCACTGAAAGTAGGATACTCCCACATGTAGAAGTAGCACGAATAGGCCCCATCACCTGGTCGGACCATGCTCATAGATTTGAAAACACCCCATCTGGCCAGAGGTAGCGGCGCATGGCAACTTAATGAAACCCTACTGGACAGCCCGAGAACCCTATCAAAAATAGGGGAGAGACTAACACAATACTTCTCGGACCACGACCAATGCACGACCCCAATCATCAATGGGTAACGCACAAGGCAGTAATGAGAGGGAATTTTATACAATTAGGCTCAACAGAGAAGAAATTACGCAAAAACGACTAATATAAACTCCAACAAGAAATCTCCGCACTGGAGAACTTGCACAAACAAAATCCAATAAAAGCACACCATGACAAATTAGGGAAACTAAAGACAAAGTTGCACTCACTTCAGTTACAAGTCACAGAGAAACAAATGAGGCACCTAAAGCAAACATATTACATAGTGGGGAACAAAGCAGGTAAGCTACTATCTAATAAACTTAAACAGCACCTCCAAACAAAAATTCCGTACATAATATCACAAGAAGGGGACAACTTGTACAACCCCCAGGACATAGTGAATACGTTAGCCGACTACTACGAATCCCTTTATCAACTACACAGGGACCCAACAACCCACCAACCCTCCAGGGGGGAAACTGCATTGTTCCTATATCTGGTGGAGCTCCCCCAGCAGACAGGTGACCAGGGGAGTCATCTTGACAGTCCGTTCACAGAGGACGAAGTTAGGAAGGCGATACAATCTCTACCTACACACAGATCTCCTGGCCCGGACAGACTATCCAATTACTACTACATTAAACTAGCCACCCAGCTCACACCACGCCTCACACACCTATTCAACACAATCAAACAATCTAGACACCTTCCTAAAGAAATGCTAGATGCATTTAAAGTAACGTTACCTAAACCCATTAAGGCCCCAACCTCCTGTGCAAATCTCTGTCCCATTTCCCTAATAAATGCGGACCTCACGCTATATGCGAAATTAATTGCGGGAAGAATTAAACCACTGTTAATTGACCTAGTCTCAGAGGAACAGGCAGGATTTGTACCTGGGAGACAGGTAGGGGACAATACAAGGCATTTCATAAATCTCATAGATTGGGCAAACAGTTCCTCACAAGAATGTCTGATACTGGCACTCGACGCAGAAAAAGCGTTTGATCGCTTACACTGGGGATACATGGAACAAACCTTGTCCAGGATGGGATTACCAACCCAATTCATAACTAGAATAAAAGCTCTCTACCAGGACCTGTCTACCAAAGTATTTAGCACAGGCTTTCTATCCAAACCCTTTCCTCCTATTTTTAACTGAGCCGGAATCCTCTATTCCGCACTTGGTGGATCTTCTGGGAAACTACGGAAGAGCGTTGTAGCGGAGATGCAATATTCCCCAGGTTATCTCCGCTTATAATCCAAGTGAGGCTCAGGAACAAGTAAATTGTAAATCCACAGGCAAGGTTTCCAGCAGGCAAAGTAACACAGCAGTATCCCAACAGCAATCCCAATAACTGGACGACATAGCTTTATTCCACACTGGCCTTTTAAAGCATGCTCCCATGCAAGGGAGGGATTACATTCATTAATACAGTAGCCAATCCTGTCCTGGTAACCTCCCACACATCTCCTCCCCTCAGACATAATCCCCTTATCCAGTACACCAATTCCCCCTGCTTCTGGATGTACCCCAGGGGTACCCCTTTAAATCCTACATCCCCTGGTAGCCCTGATCTGGGTGAACAACATATCCAAAAATCACCCAGATCAGACCAGAGGTTCGGGAAATTCATGGAGGGAATAAAATGACCGACCGCCCGGAGTGAAACAGCCGAATGCGGTTCCATGTGAATGGGCCCTGCGGTCGGTCCTGGAGTCAGGGAATGAATGGCATGAAAACCTCTAGCTATAGAGTCTAGGGAGGGTTCGCCTGAATCCCCTCTTCGGTTCTTTCTATCTATCGAACGAGGGGCCGTTCGGTAGTTAGGAACAGAACGGACCGGGCTTGTGGAGGTTTCAGCTGTGTTCGCCTAGTCGAGTGTCCGATTTGAGTTCCAGACACTCGACGGCAAAACACAGCTGTTTCAGGAGTTTTAAAATGGCCGCCGCCACGTGTTCGTTTGTCGAATGGCGGCCACCCCCGAGAACAAAGGACGGCTACTTAACTTGTCAATTACCCGTTCGCAACAATGTTGCAACGGGTAATTGAGGACACACTTCACACAGGGGAGGTCTGATTGTTCGTTAGTTTCATTCCCTTAGTTTATTCGAATGATTCTACCGAACAATCAGAGGAATACATTTCTTTTAAAACACATATGAAGCCAGCAGTTTACACGAATGCAGCTATTCACATGAAATTTGCAGGACAACCCAGTGCCATCCGCTACAAGTGTCCTACTATAAAAACTTGGCTAAGACCCAAGCACTACCCATTAATCTACCACACGCTATAATTACACATCTAGAAATCAAATTCCACTACAAATTCCAAAAAATCACTACATTGTTTAGGTATACAATTGACCAAAAACTTACAAACCATACCCCAAGATAATCACATACCATTAATGAAAAGAATTGAGACAAACCAGGGAAAGTGGGCAGCCCTGGAAATCTTGTGGCTGGGTTGAATCCAATCCCTAAAAATGATGATGCTCCACCTGATCCTATACATCTTTCGCACCCTACCCATAGCACTACCATCTAAACTAGTGACCAGATTTCAATCCAAAATAAACGCAAATGTCTGGAAGAGGAAGCCTCCCAGAGTAGCACGTCACAAACTTGGGCTCCCTTACACAAAAGGAAGTCTAGGATTACCTGACATAAGAGCGTACTAGAGAGCATAAGTACTAGCGCAGGGAATAAGGCTCCTCAAACCCCCAGAGTCACAACAAAGCCCTATCTGGTTGTCACTAGAGAACTCATGCCTACGTCCCTACGATATAGCTCACTCCTTGTGGGTTAGCACTGTAACGGCACCCCTAGGGTACTATGGTGAATGCTGCGCCACACATCGTAATAATAATGTGTGTGTATTAGATTGGCCAAATGGGCTCCCAGGGAGAGAGACACATTTTTAGGTCCTCTGTGTTGAGATCTGCTTATGTCTAGGTGCAGGTCATGTGTGCAGTTAAAGTCCCCACAGATTATGGTATGACCCTCTTTCATTTGGTCTATTTTCCTGAATACCTTATTTAGGAACGACTTTTGCCTGTCGTTCGGTGCATATAGAGAAACCATTGTCATCTGGATTCTGTTCAGAGTTCCCATTACTATCAGAAGTCTTTCATCCTTGCTCGCGTACTCCCTGGACAACCCAAAAACCCAGTTAACAGCCGTTTAGTAGATCTTCCCCTTCCACCGAACCGGAGAAGTATATGAATGCTCTCAAATGCTGTAAGCAGCTGAATAGGAAAAACCATGCGAATAGGTTTACACTCCTAGCAGTCGAACTGGAACAGCATACAATAAATCTCCCCCCCCCCCAAGAATGAGACAAGGCTCCGTTTTGAGGGTCAAGCAGGAACAGACAGAGCTGTGGGTTTATTGTTCTTATATACACATTAGTACCACCCACAGGGTTTTGGAAAACAACCAATAAACACATACAATACACTCAGACACTCCCACACAAAATCCTCCCCTCTGCCTGTGATACAATTACCTTAAACAATGGGTAATGTAATTATCACCGGCAGAGAAATACAGTTTTTCCACATTATTCATAACTTTAAAAGTATGCATCACAATCACATAACTTACAATTTCAGAATCTGTATACTCCAAATACTAACATATGTCAAAATCATCCAAATTGGTTCAGTGGTTCAAAAGATAGATCGAAGTCCTTTGTGACCAAAGGAAGCATGGCTTTTCTGCCCAAAACCAGTTCCACTGAGTCTTCTATCCTGGAGATAATTGGGAAGTAATCAAATTATCTCCAAGGACAGAGGCAAAACTCCATTAAGCATATGGCAGTAAAAAGACAGTAAAATACAATAAAACACACAAGGTTACATTATTACATAAAATACAGACATGCAACATATCCCCAGATAGCTTAGGTCTGAGTACACATTATTACTGAATGGCACTCAGACCACACACATACAGTTCAATTGCCATGGAGCCAAAGTCTTTCCCATAGTCTTTCATTATACGAATGGACTCCATGGTATAGCGATCTGGGGTATCACCGCTCAAAGAGGGCAAGCACTGAATGACCCGGCTTTCGTGTCTTTGCAGGGGAAAATCAAGCGTTTCAACATGGGGCCATAGTCTAAAGGCAGCAGGCGGGCAACCAGGCTCCTCCAACGCAAAGTGGTGAGATTGGTCTCATCACAAGCACGATCCCTAAGAAGGCGGACGTACGACCGCTACAGTGTACTAAATTTTTGCTCTCCTCATGGGTAGCCTGGAGCCAAAGTATAGTGTCCACCAAGGAACTACTAAAGGAGGCCCCGGTGGAGTCTCTAATGACTCTCTCACCGGACTTAGCAATAAAAGCATGAACAGAAAAGGAGGTACTCAAGGTGTGAGACCTGTTGGAGGGAGACAATGTACGTGCCTTCCCGATCCTACAACTGAAATACTCCCTGACACCAAGAGATCTATTCTTACACCTCAGAATAAAAAACATACTGATGACCCGACTAACGCAACTTCCCTCTAAGCCCGAATTGGATGTACTGCCCCTTCCTCAAATTCTATCACCCAAACAGACGAAGCCCCTATCTCTTTGTTACAATGCTGTACTGGGGGGACCGGTTCACGCGAAACTATCATACATGTCCCAGTGGGAGAAGGAATTGGGAAGGGAATTCCCCATAGAACAATGGCACGAAGCAATGAAGATGACAAAAAAAATCCTCAAGAAGCCTCTCACTGTGAGAGGCGTACTGTAAAATAGCTATGAGCTGGTACTTAGTACAGCATAGATTAGCTTGCATGTACTTGCATGGACTTCCGAGTTATGCTGGAGGTGTGATAGTGGGGTAGGAACAATGCTACACACTTTCTGGAATTGTCTAGGTCTACAAAACTACTGGGAGCAAGTGAGATCAATGATTTTAACCAAAGCACAAGTGAGGCTAGCACGCAGGCCAGAACACTATCTCCTGCCTATGATGCCTACACTGGTGGAACACCCCTACAAAAAAAGTTATCATAAACATCCTTAGCCTGGCGAAAATCAATGTGGCACTGCATTGGAAAAGCAAAACAACCCCCTCCGTGGCAGTCGTTAAACAAAAATTAGATATAATTACAGTTTCAAGAAAAAGTATGTGAACCCTTTGGAATGATATGGATTTCTGCACAAATTGGTCATAAAATGTGATTTGATCATCATCTAAGTCACAACAATAGACAATCACAGTCTGCTTAAACTAATAACACCCAAAGAATGAAATGTTGCCATGTTTTTATTGAACACACAGTGTAAACATTCACAGTACAGGTGGAAAAAGTATGTGAACCCCTAGACTAATGACATCTCCAAGAGCTAATTGGAGTGAGATCAATGAGATGAGATTGGAGGTGTTGGTTACAGCTGCCCTGCCCTATAAAAAAACACACACCAGTTCTGGGTTTGCTTTTCACAAGAAGCATATTTGTCATCTTTTTCTCTTCTTTTTGAGGTTACAAAATTACTCAATACCTGTATGTGACAAAAGCAATTTCACCACTGTTTTTTGGAGAGGACTAATGGCTAGCCTTTTGCCCAAAGACTATGGGCCCTGCAAAAAGACATGATAAAAAGTGACTTCTGTGGCGAAAGTGACCTCGCCACTGGTTTTTCGAGGGGCCTGTTTGCCAGCCTCCTGCCCTGCAACTATGGCCCTGGGATGTAGTGCCCTTTATGGAACTGCTTTGGGCATATTGTATTTTATTATTCTGCTGCTGGTCCTTTAAGAACCATTTGGGGACACACTGTGGAGTTACTGGGTGGCCACCATATCATGTATCAGAGGCACATGGTGAGAACAATGGATGAAGCACATGGTGAGAACTATGGATGGCGGCCATTTTACCTCACAGACACTGTTTGGACTTTTCTACACGGTGCCATCTCACCGGTATTTGGTGCACAAAGACATCGTGCAGTAGTTTTAAACTACAGAACAGGGGACACATTTAACAGTAATTATTTTTCATATAGCCTGTATATGTTCTGCGGAATCTGCATTAAACCGTATCTTTCAAAGTACTATTCCTCTGTGTCTTTAGAATGAGTAAAAGTAATTCCAATATGGCGGCTTGAGACACCAGTAAGGCACATCTGCCTGGATTTAAAAGATGCTACTTCCGTTTCCGGTGACGTACTTCCCAAATGGCGAACTTCCTGTAAAGCACGGCCGTTTTCTTGTCCTCTTTAATACATCCTAGACATGTGCAATTCATTTCGGTCCGAATTAAAATTCGGACGAATTTCAGCAATTCGGACATTTGGATGTTTCGAATGTCCAAATTGCCAAAGTGGCGAATTGACAAATTTCCGAAGGGCTGAAATTCCGAATTACTGAATTGCCGAAGTCCCTAATTGCTGAAGTGGCGAATTTCAGAAGTGCCGCAGTGCTTCGGATTACTGAAATATGGCAAAACAGGAGAGGCAGGGAAAATTAAGGAAATGATGACAGGAATCTAACCTTAAGCCTACTCCTAGCCCTAAACCCACACCTACCCCTAACCCTAGGGTTAGGTTTGGGGTAGGGTTAGGAGTAGGGTTAGGGAACTGCCAAAGTCCTGAATTGCCAAATTCCCAAATTACTGAAGTCCCAAATTGCCGAAGTCCAAACCGAACAAAGTTTTTTGCCCATGCACATCACTATTACATCCCACCTTCTTGTTTGTCAAGTCCTACCTACTTTTTAATTTAGGCAGTTCCCTGGAAATGAGTTTGTAAAGTGACACTCCTTTAGATATATACTCTGTCCTTGCGTGTCATCGGAAGCCATTTTATATGAGGGCAAAATGCCCACAATGCTAAATTAAAGAAGAAAAACATATCTTTTACAATATTACACATACATTTACATAAAAAAATATATAAAATAACTATGACAGAGTGCATATGCAAATGTAAATAAGATTTAAAAAAAAAAAATTATATATATATATATATATATATATATCCACAAAATACCCCTGCACTCCAACTAGAAAAATAAAAATAGTACCTAGTGCTCTGGTGGCTTAATCATAAACAAAGTGAAAATACCGGCACTCAAGGTTTTCCAGAAGATAACTTCTCCATTTATTGCGGAAGAAAAATTCGACGTTTCAGTTCCACTGGGGAGCTTTCATCAGGACACAAACATTCATAAAACTGAAAAGACTTATATAGGACATATAATCATGTGGTACTTATAATCAGCTGGTTTTCATTACCTTCAGCCACCGAGTTTGCTATGCCCGCCCATTAATTTCAAAGGTACTTCCTGGTCAGTTAATCATCTGACCGAATAGGCTAATTTCATTGACTTGACAACTACGTTATTGGGGCAACCAGGGACACTTACATCTCATTGGTTGAATCACCAAATTACGGTGTCTCATATGAACCAAAGTAAGCCTGTTTGCAAAGTGCAAAACAATCAACAACAGGGCGTCGCCGTAGCAACCGGCATGTGACTCTATATAAGAATTTTGTACACACTACCAAAAATACATAAAAATCTTGAAAATCCACCCGGACGCCCCATTGTATCTGCCACAGAGGGGATATTAGAACCCATAGCAAGATATTTAGATCATTTATTTAAAGATCCGGTCACCTCCTTGGAAACTTGTATAAAAGACACCCCTGATCTTCTTCAACGACTCAAGGGAGTAGGCAAGTTTAATGGTATTCTTTTAACCATGGACGTTGGAAGTCTCTATACCATTATCCCTCACGAAGCAGGGATTCAAGCTATGCGCAATTTACTTTCCCATTCACTATGTTACCAAGGACCACCAATTAAATATATGTGTTGGAACTCTTGAGCATCACACTTCAAAACAATTATTTCCGCTTTGAGAATGATTGGTTCCTACAGATATCAGGAACGTCGATGGGGGGCCGCAATGGCACCAATGTATGCAAATACATTTATGTATGATTATGAAACTAAAAACATCTTCCAGAATTATGACCATCAAATCATTCGTTACTTTAGATTTATCGATGATATTTTAATCTTATGGGGAGGCTCAATTGAAGAAGCCAACCAATTTGTAGAGGTTCTCAACAACCTACCGTCTCAAGTCAGAGTAACTTCAACCATCAGCGACTCCAGTGTCCAATTCCTTGATATCGAACTTATGATAGTTAATCACCATGTAGAGTACACATTATTTACGAAACCTAAAGACTGCAATACAATACTACATTTTGACAGTTTCCATCCCAAGCATCTGAAGCAATCGTTGCCTTACTCACAGTTTTTGAGTTTTTCACAACAACTCACGGGGAGGACAGCATGAATACAGATGTATGAGAAATTTCAAGCGAGGGGTTACCCTCGATGTGTTTTAGATAAAGCACTTCAAAAAGCAAACACAGTTGTCGCTTCAGACCTAAAATTGGAAACAAAGTCCACGAACACCAGGTGTAGGTTTTCCTCGCAGTTGAGCATTGCGAGTTCTGAACTGAATTCTACTATTCGGAAGCACTAGCGCATACTTGAATTGGATCATTCACTTTCTGAGACTTTCCAGCAGACCCGATGATGTGCTATCGACGGAATAAGAACCTAAGAGACTTGCTAGTGAAAACTGACCCACGGCATTGCTACAGCAAGACAAAGAAAGAGAGTATCAATGTGGGGTGTGTGAGATGTTTGGGGTGCGTAACGTGTGGTCATCTCATCCCTTCTAAAACTTTCACACACCCCTACACAGGAAAAGTCTATAAAATCCAACAACGGATCCATTGTCGGACTGATCACGTTATATACAAACTAACGTGTCCATGTGGACTGAATTATGTAGGCAAAACAGAGACTGCTCTCTGTGAAAGAATTAGAGGCCACAGATCCAGTATCCGGCTAGCCTTTCGTGATCGCAAGTCGGACAAGCCAGTGGCCCGACATTTCCTAGAATCTCAACATCTTTTGACCTCATTAAGATGTGTAGCAATTGAACATATTCCTTCTCCTACACGTGGGGGGGATAGAGCCAAACTCCTGTTACAACGGGAAGCTTATTGGATATGGCAATTGGAAACCATGTCACCGAAGGGTTTGAATGAAAAGTGCTCATTTTTAGCATTCTTATAGTTACACCATGCCCTTCATATTAGATGGTCAACAGGTTTAGTAATAATCATATCATTGTCCTTTCTTTTCCTATATACCTATATGACCCCACAGGGCCGCCATCAGGGCATGACAACCGCAACGGTTGTCATGGGCCCGGCGGTCCTGGGGGGCCCGGACTGCTCAGGTCGTCCGGGCCCCAGATTCAGTGGGTACATACCGGGTCGCAGGGGGCCCTGCGACCCGGTATGTACTCACAGGGCCAGCCTCTTCTCCTGGGGGGCCCAGCAGCCGGTCACCTCAGGGCCCCCCAGAGGCTGGCCCTGAAAGCCGTCCGGCGCGCGAGG
>OW240915.1:121448845-121502579 GCA_933207985.1 Pelobates cultripes
TTGAGGGAGGGAGAGAGGAAGGAAATTTGAGGGAGGGAGAGAGGAAGGAAATTTGAGGGACGGGGGGAGAGGAAGGAAATTTGAGGGACGGGGAGAGGAAGGAAATTTGAGGGACGGGAGGAGGGGAAGGAAATTTGAGGGACGGGGGAGAGGAAGGAAATTGGAGGGGAGAGGAAGGAAATTGGAGGGGGGAGAGAAGGAAATGAGAGGGAGAAGAAGGAAATTGGAGGGGGGAAGAAGGAAATTGGAGAGAGGGAGGGAGGGGGAGAAGAAGGAAATTGGAGAGAGGGAGGGAGGGGAGAAGGAAATTGACGGGGGGAGGGGGAGAGATTGACATCCATCACACACAATGCACACCTTGCACACAGAAAAACACACAATGCATTACACACAGACACACGTACACAAGCAATGCATCCCTTACACACAGCAACACACAATGCACCCCTTACACACACTCAATGCATCCCTTACAGACGCACACACTGCATCCCATACATACACAAACTCATCTTGCAGCCCTTACACATACAAACACAGATTCACACAATGCATTCCTTACACACATCAGGACATCCCCCACACACACACTCCACTCCCTGTGAACAAACTCATTGGTGGAACATGAAGGTGGACCCTGGGACCCAGACCTTGAGCTGTGTAAAGGGCCCTCAAAAAAATGGAGCTGCTTCCCGTTCTCCCAGAACAGTGATTTTTGTGACCACAGTTACAAACCGCCTCCAGAGAGCCTGTTGTACACCAGACCAGTGGAGCCAGACGGCAGCTAGAGCCCATCATCATCCTCATCTGGTTGTAAGTAGGCAATCTAGTATATTATTCGTAGCACTAATCTCTAATTTACCTCACATTAAAGGGACACTACAGTCCCCAGAACCACTGCAGCTTAATGTAGTGGTTCTGGTGTCTAGCCTGTCCCTGCAGGCCTTTTAATGCAAACACCGCAGCACTGGTGTTAGTTAACATGGCAGATCATATGGGTGGGGCATTGTGATGTCACATGGGGGGGCGGCAAACTTTACTTTTGCCTAGGGCGGCAAAAATCCTTGCACCGGTCCTGCAGACACTGCATCCCTGTGGGCGGATTCGGAGGGGGGGGGGCAGCACTTTGGGCGGACTCGGGTGCAGGCACCGGGGGGCCCAGACCTTGAGCTGTGTCAGGGGCCCCAACATTTCTGATGGCAGCCCTGTGACCCCATACTTAAGACAAATATGGTTAGCAGAATTTTAATATTAGAGGCCTTTCCGTATATATAATTTTTTATTTTTTCGTATTCTTTAGACCAATTTTCTTAGTTTTAAAATCATTCTCTTGTAAGACTAATTATATTTATACTTACTTTACTTCAGGGGAACTAGGAGTATCTTTTTACTTATATAGCCCATACTGTACCTAATAGGATTCACATATATTGACAGATCTGCATATCAATATTTTATGACATCTGTCTACAGTATTACATATATTTTTTTCACTTACTCACTTTGTTCAATTCATTATATATATATTTATATTCATGTAATTATTACCTCTAGGTATATTTGTATTCATACCTACATTCTTTATCACTATTCCTGCTATATAGCAGTAGTTGATGGCTCTGATGTAGCCATCATGATAATAACTCACTGAACAGTATTAATTTTTTATCTTTATTCATCATATTTTCCTATCCTTTTTCACATTTTATATGTCATATTCACCATGTTAATATTGTCTTGCACTTTATATTCTCATATATCTATTCACTATCTTTGGGGTGATCTTTCTACCTAAGTCTTATTTATTTGGAATATACCTCTTGGTAACTGCAAACTTTATTCTTATATAGAGTCTTCTGTTTTATTTAATGTTAAATCAACTCCTTTCCCTTTCAGCTTGTTTTCTCTTCCCTCTAGCCCCTGTTCACATGCCGGTTGCTACGGCGACGCCCTGTTGTTGATTGTTTTGCACTTTGCAAACAGGCTTACTTTGGTTCATATGAGACACCGTAATTTGGTGATTCAACCAATGAGATGTAAGTGTCCCTGGGTGCCCCAATAACGTAGTTGTCAAGCCAATGAAATTAGCCTATTCGGTCAGATGATTAACTGACCAGGAAGAACCTTTGAAATTAATGGGCGGGCATAGTAAACTCGGTGGCTGAAGGTAATGAAAACCAGCTGATTGTAAGTACCACATGATTATATGTCCTATATAAGTCTTTTCAGTTTTATCAATGTTTGTGTCTTGATGAAAGCTCCCCAGTGGAGCTGAAACGTCGAGTTTTTCTTCCGCAATAAATGGAGAAGTTATCTTCTGGAAAACCTTGAGTGCCAGTATTTTCACTTTGTGTGTGTATATATATATATATATATATATATATATATATATACACACACACTTGTGACAAGACCAATCTCGCCACATTGCATTGGAGAAGCCTGGTTGCTCGCCTGCTGCCTTTGGACTATGGCCCCCTGTTAAAAGACATCTTTTTTACCTGCAGAAAAGCTTCATTTGTGCTTTTCTGCCTGGGGTTCGGTAGATTTGTTTGAATGTGTTATACCCCAGATAGGAATCCCATGGAGCCCATTCGTATGAAACTAACTGTAAAGACTTTGGCTCCATGGCGATTAAACTGTATTCGTGTGGTCTGAGCGCCATTCACTTAATAATGTGCGCTCAGACCTGAGCTATCTGGGGATATGTTAAATGTATAGTTTTAATGTAAGGTGTCTTACCTGATGTGTTTTACTGTCTTTGTGTCCCCATGTGCTCAATGGAGTCTGCCTCTATCCCTGGATAATTGGATTACTTTCCCCATTGTCCAGGATAGAGGGCTCTGTAAAACCTGTTTGAGCCAGATAGCCATGCTGCCAGCCAGGGTACAAAAGATACTTTTTACTAACTTTTGAACCCCTGGTCTGATTCATGCCATTTTTTAAATATGTTGTTCCCCTGAATGGATTGATTGTGAATATGTAATTTTATGTGAATGTGATGTATGGTTTTCGAGTTATGAAAGTTGGGTAGAAAGTATGTTTTAACTGTATGTGTAATTGAGTTTCCTCTCAGGATAAGTGGAGGGAATATGTGGGATGTAACTGTGATGTGATTGGTTGTTTTATATCTCCCTGTGGGCGGTCCTGTATTTGAAAACACTGTAATAAAAACCAGGCTGGGTGTGCCAGCACCTCAGACCACTGCTTGATCCTCAACACAAAGCCTTGTCTCGTTCTTGGGGGGATTTACTGTATGCTGTTAGAGACTGATTGCCAGGAGTGTAAGCTGATTGTCTGCTTTTCCTGTTCGTCTGCTAGCAGCTATTTGGGAGGTTCCAGTTCGGGAGTTGGAATGCTATTTTGTATCGAGTTTGGGAGTTTGGTGTTCTGCAGTAGCTGTGCCTGTATCTCTGGAAAGGGGGCCGATCGCCTAAACGGTCTTTACCCCTTGTGTGCAAAACGGTCCGTTACAACACTGTTCTGTCCTCCAGACTTTATTCAGTATATTTTGCTTTGTTGTTTAGAATAGTATGTTTAAATAAAGTTGTCAGAAAGCACAGCATTATGGGCAGAACTTGTACAGGAAGTATATCAGCCTCCATTTTGGGAAGATACAGTAAACAGCAAGTCATGTACTTCTCATCTCTAACCATCACCCCTTAGAGAGCTTAAAAAGTGAGTTCTTGTTATTTAACCTGTATTATTGATCATTGTTTCTTTGTTGTATGAAATACTGTACTGATTGATGTTTATTTCTACCATTTGTAGTTTCACCTGGCTTGTTCTAATAAATTTGAGATCAAAGAAATATGGTATTTGAAGTTTATGAAGCAGGAAGGTTTAGCTCTCTGTCCTAGTGACAGAACATACACTGCTCAAAAAAATAAAGGGAACACAAAAATAACACATCCTAGATCTGAATGAATTAAATATTCTTCTGAAATACTTTGTTCTTTACATAGTTGAATGTACTGACAACAAAATCACACAAAAATGGAAATCAAATGTTTCAACCCATGGAGGTCTGGAAGTGGAAAAACAAACTACAGGCTGACCCAACTTTGATGTAATGTCCTTAAAACAAATCAAAATGAGGTTCAGTAGTGTGTGTGGCCTCCACGTGCCTGTATGACCTCCCTACAACACCTGTGCATTCTCCTGATGAGGTGGCAGATGGTCTTCTGAGGGATCTCCTCCCAGACCTGGACTAAAGCATCTGCTAACTCCTGGATAGTCTGTGATGTTGGTGGATGGAGCGAGACATGATGTTCCAGATGTGCTCAGTTGGATTCAGGTCTGGGGAACGGGCGGGCCAGTCCATAGCATCAATGCCTTCATCTTACAGGAACTGCTGACACACTCCAGCCACATGAGGTCTAGCATTGTCTTGCATTAGGAGGAACCCAGGGCCAACCACACCAGCATATGGGGTCTGAGGATCTCATCTCGGTACCTAATGGCAGTCAGGCTACCTCTGGTGAGCACATGGAGGGCTGTGCGGCCCTCCAAAGAAATGCTACCCCACACCATTACTGACCCACTGCCAAATCGGTCATGCTGGAGGATGTTGCACGGCATCTCCAGACTCTGTCACGTCTGTCACATGTACTCAGTGTGAAACTGCTTTCATCTGTGAAGAGCACAGGGCGCCAGTGGTGAATTTGCCAATCTTGATATTTTCTAGCAAATGCCAAACGTCCTGCACGGTGTTGGGCTGTAAGCACAACCCCCACCTGTGGACGTCGGGCCCTCATACCACCCTCATGGAGTCTGTTTCTGACCGTTTGAGCAGACACATGCGCATTTGTGGCCTTCTGGAGGTCATTTTGCAGGGCTCTAGCAGTGCTCCTCTTGTTCCTCCTTGCACAAAGGCGGAGATAGCGGTACTGCTGTTGGGTTGTTGCCCTCCTATGGCCTCCTCCATGTCTCCTGATTTGCCAGCCTCCTCCCGCATGACTATGGCCCCTGGGAGATTGTGAACACTGATGGAATTTTATTGGGTGTGTATGGCCCTTTAAGATAGTCAGTGGGCATATTGGGGCTTATGGGACTGGTGCTGGCCCTTTAAGCACCTTTTTGGGGCATCAGGAAGATTGGGACACTGCCCATTTAAGACGGTGTCCCCAGACTTGAATGGGACACTACCCCTTTAAGACGGTGTCCCCTGTGTCCCCAGACCTGGTTAAAACCATTTGTGCCTGGCTATTTCCCACTTGGTTCAGTAATTGGGGCTCACTGAACCAAGTACCACACAGGCAGACCACCCGGAAGTGGAAGTCTGCAGTGCTTATGGTGTCTACGGTGCTGATGGTCCTTTGGTGAGCGCTAGGAGCATCCTTTCTATGGTCCAACTTCCAGCCAGCCTGGAGGCAACCGTAACATTTGGTGGCAGCTGTGGGATGGCGTCCTAGCGCAAGGAGCAGCACCCCAACAGCACTGGTATCGTATGAAAGAGTATTGAGGGCACCGCTGGCCTCTGCGCAGCACCCCTACCTACAGCAACATGGAGATAGCAAAGCCCTGGACAGCAGCCAGTGAATTGCAAATCGGCCTGACACAGCGCTGGGAGGGCGCTGATTTCATAAAGGTAGTAAAGGAGCGGCTGGTCTTGTATGGCCCAAACCCTTCAAATGAGGTGGTCCATCAAGTGATGCGCCAGTTGAGTGCTGACAACCGAGCAGCACGGGACTTTGAGTACCAACTGTGGAGTTTGGACACCCCGTCTCCAGCGACAGAGTGAGTTATAGGGAGCAGAGAGCACCGACATCCCTCCCCAGCGGCAGCCTGAGTTACAGGGAGAGGAGAGCAGCGACCTCCCTCCCAGGCGGCAGTGCACCGTGCAGAGGGAAGAGACAACCGGTCTCCTTCCCCAACCACAACCAGAGGTACCCGAGGCAACGGGCCTCATAGACTGGTCCTGGGAGGACCCCCAGCAGGCAGGTGGAGATGGGATTGCAGTCTCTCTACCGGCCCTACAGGGATGCTGGGCAAGCGGCCCAGATCCTCAGCGGCAGACCCAGCTACAGGGAGGGGAGAGCATCGACCTCCCTCCCCAGCCGGAGTGTGCCTTCCAGGGAGAGGAGACAACCAGTCTCTCTCCCCAGCCACAGCATGTTCCATAGGGAGCGGAGAGCATCGACCTCCCTTCCCAGCGGCCTCAGGAGTATCAGGAGGAGGAGGTAAGCCAATTCTCCCCTCCCCAGCTAACTCCTAATTTGGGCCCAGGGTTAACAGTGGAGATGGCAACCCCCATGTTCCCTTTGCCACCAGGCAGGACTATGCCCCAATTCCCCCAGCAGAAGAGCTGGCAGCTGGGCAGAGTGCAGTTGGCCTCTGCCCTCTCTTTGACCCTTGTACAGTGCGTGACATTATGCCGGCTATCCCAGCGGAAGAGCTGGCATCAGGACAGAGCGCCGCTGGCCTCTGCCCTACCGACCCCCTTGTTACAGGATTGGCCTGCAACCCCCTCACCCCAGCAGAGCGCCGCTGGCCTCTGCCCCCCAAGTACCACCAGCTATTTGCCCAGCTGCACCAGGAAGGCAGAGGATGCTACATTTTCATCCTACAACCTGGAACCTAAAGGCCAGTACTTTTTAGTGTGGGGGGGCTACTTTGCTACTTGTTATTTGTGGGTGGGCTGCGAGACTAACTTAGGCACTGACCGACAGGCACTGACCGACAGGAGGTGCCTGGTTAGTCTCCCTCCAAAAGGGGAGATATGTTACAAACTGTTATTTGTAACTGGCCCTTTAAATGTCAAATATCCCTGCTTCCCTGGGTTGTGGAGAAGCCTATTTGCCAGCTTCCTCCCGCATGACTATGGCCCCTGGGAGATTGTGAAAACTGATGGACTTTTATTGGGTGTGTATGGCCCTTTAAGACAGTCGGTGGGCATATTGGGGCTTATGGACTCTCTATGGGACTGGTGCTGGCCCTTTAAGCACCTTTTTGGGGCATCGGGAAGATTGGGACACAGCCCCTTTAAGACGGTGTCCCCTGTGTCCCCAGACCTGGTTAAAACCATTTGTGCCTGGCTATTTCCCACTTGGTTCAGTAATTGGGGCTCACTGAACCAAGTACCACACAGGCCACCCAGAAGTGGAAGTCTGCAGTGCTTATAGTGTCTACGCAGTAGTTATGGTGTCTACGGTGCTAATGGTCCATTGGTGAGCACTAGGAGCATCCTTTCTATGGTCCAACTTCCAGCCAGCCTGGAGGCAACCGTAACAGGGGTGTCTTGCTAATTGAGAGAAAAGAAGGAATACGGGTGCGCCTAAAACAAGTGGAATAATAATATTGAAAATGGTAAAGAGTACGAGCAGCGGTACCTAATAGTCCGAATATAAATAGTCCAAATATGCAGGTGGTAATCCTAGTGGTACATAAAATGGTATGTAAAATCCCAGATGTATATCCACAACTTCAAAATGGAAATGTGGAAAAAACAGAAGACAGAGGAAACTCCAATGGTATAGTATGAACGGTAAATAATATTGTGTATATAATAGTAGAACTACTCACAATATTCAGAGCTTAAATCCAGCTCTGGTATGAGTGGCACGAAGTGGAATAATCCCCACTCAAGGATATATGGTGCTTCTCTTTTGTTCTTTGGTAGAATAAATTGGTGGAGTAGTCCAGCTCGGGATAAAAGGATAAAATATATAGTGCTCACTGTATAGCTGATAAAATGTTGAAACAGAATAAAATATACTCACGGTATATGGAGCAGACGTACTGCTCGGTGGATGGCATATGGGTGGTATAATCCCCACCTTAGGATTCTTTCCAATATGGAAAAAAATGCCATAGTAGTTAGGTCTGGATAAAATAAACTAAACTTGTAAATAATAAAATAGTATAATACTATAGTGGAAAGAGGAATGTGGCGAACAAATGTATAATAGCCAAATATTCCTTTATTAACACTTAGATTATATAAAAAAGTTTCTATACGCGTTTTGCCACAATAGGCTTCATCAAGTAGAAACTTTTTAAAAAGAAGAAAAAACAGACCTAACATGTAGCACTTATATAGGAAACATGCAATTTGCACAAATAAATTAAAATTCCCGCCAGAATTACGTCACCAGCGTCATGGGAGGGGATACAGTTCAATAGAAATGTGTAAAGTATAAAAAGTCATTTTAAGAATATTTAAGGTATAGTAATAAAATGGAAAACATTATTTGTGATAAAATATACAGAAACAAAGCTTTATAATATCAACAAAATGTATAAATTATAACATCATGTGATGCTGAAATAGACGAGATCGCGTCACGTGATGTTAGGTGGACTGCATGTGTTATCCCCTAGTGGAACACACATGCAGCTTACCACAAGCCTCTGCTGGGTGCGTCACTCAGTGTGGCAAAGCTAATATCAGAAAAACATAGAAATGAGCTGTACCGGCAGCACTGAATAGGATCATACACGCCGCGAGTTCGAAACCCAGCAGAGGTCACTTAATATATTCAAATAAACATAGTTATAATGCCAGTAAAATAAAGTGTAATCATAGATACAAATATAAAATAATTGTTTACACATAAATATTTAAGTTATGTATGCAATAATATATAACATTGAAAGGTAAGTATAAATAAATATAAATACGTTGAATTATTAAAATACATTTTTAAATTGTACTAAGAAGATTGAAAAACTGCAATGAATTACTTTTATATAAAAAAATTACAAAAAGTTAAAAAGGTCAAATTCTATATTAAGGCCTTGTGGGGTGAGGGTCTTCAAGTTATAAGCCCATTCCATTTCTTTACTTCCTAAAATCTTTTTTATATTCCCTCCTCTCCATGGGATTTCACAAACATCAATACCTATACCTTTAAGTAATTTGGGATTTTTATTATGCATTAAAAGTGTTTTAGATACTGAATGATTTTCATAACCTTTAGAAATATTACAACAGTGTTCTGCTAGCCTAATTTTGAGATTTCTGGTTGTCATACCAACATACTGGAGCCCACATGGGCACTCCAGTAAGTAGATCACATTTTTTGTGTTACAATGGATGAATTTATTTATTTGATAAGTCTTTTGTGTGATGGATGACATAAAAGAAATGGTCTTTGATTCGATGGTCGCATTGGTACGTTTGCAGGCTATGCACTTATTGCATTTAAAAAAAACTTTTGGTTTAATAAACGGAGAGGGGAAACTTGAGTGGGAAGCAGTACTTTTTGCTTTAGTAAAGTTATTTGTGAGGATAGATTTGAATCTGGGTGCTCCTCTAAATATAACATGAGGTTAATTGGGAATAATCCCAGCTAGAATATCATCCTGTTTTAATATATGCCAATATTTATTTATGATTTTTTTCTACAACATGAATTTTGTTGTTAAAACCAAAAATGATTGGCAATGATGGGACACCCTCAGTGGTTGTCTTATCTTTATATTCTAAAAGATCTGGTCTATTTTTCTCTTTTACAATATTTCTTGTTCTATTAAGGTCGTTGATGGGATAATTTTTTGGGGCAAATTTATTTGATAAAGTATTTTACTCTTTTACAATATTTCTTGTTCTATTAAGGTCGTTGATGGGATAATTTTTTGGGGCAAATTTATTTGATAAAGTATTAGTCATCGTAATCCTGAATAAGGGAACAATTCCTCCGAAGACAGAGGAACTGACTTTTTGGTATCCCATTATGCCAGGGTTTATGGTGACAGCTAGACATATCGATAGCATTATTAGTACAAACTTTCTTTAAAAAAGTCCTTGTTTGCAATTAATTATTTTGGATAAAAATTTCTAAATCTAAAAAATGAATAAGAGATCTGTATTCCCAAATTAGGATAATACCTTTTGTCATTGGAATTTAAAAATTGTAAAAAATGGTTAAGAGAACTTTCAGAGACCTCCCAAATAAAAAAAACAGGTCGTCGATGTATCTGAAATATGTAACCAGGTTTGCCTTCCAGTCATGCTGCCATAAATAGGTTGGCATAACTGGGGGCAAACCTGGCCCATGGATTTTATTTTTATTTTATGCATGTTTCTTTTTATTTTTAACTTATTTTGTGTATGTTTCTTTTTATACTTACCTTTTAATGTTATTATTGCATACATAACTTATATTTTTGTGTATACACTTATTTTATCTCATATTTGTATCTATGATTACACTTTATTTTACTGTCATTATACCTATGTTTATTTGTTTGAATATATTAAGTGACCTCTGCTGGGTTTCGAACTCGTGGAGTGTATGATCCTAATCAGATGTGCAGCCACCGCACCATACAGCTTATTTCTATGTTTTTCTGATATTAGTTTTTCCACACTGAGTGACACACCCAGCAGAGGCTTGTGCTTAGCCGCATGTTCGTTCCACTAGGGGATAACACATGCGGTCCACCTACAATCACGTGACGCGGTCTGATGATAAGGTAACATGGCATACCAATAAACATATTCAAATGGCACCAGTCAGTTGTGGTGTGCCAGAACCAACAAAGCTTTAGGCCTGTAATAAGTGGGCAAAAAGAAGAATACCATACAAAATGTATTCATACAATAAACATTGTTTATTTGGACAAGTCACGAAAAGCTTGCCTTAACTCCTTAACTGGGTTTGGAATGTAAAGAGTATAGGCGGAGCATTTCCAGCGTCCCATATCCTTGATGTTATGAGCTGGAATGTGGTTGGAGAAAGCTGAAGATGCTGCCCCTATGCAGAAGGAGTGTCCTGAGAAAAGGTTTTCATTTAGGCCAAGCCCAGTTAACAGTAAGTGAACATAAAGCATGAATTTAGATGTTGTAAGGATGGAGCCATGAAGATCTAATAATGATTGATGTGGTTGTTTCTAGAAAGTGGTTGTAGCGGAGAGCTGCTCTTACACAGCTTATCTCCACTTTAGATTCCAGTAAGGCTCAGGAACAAGTATTATAAATCCAGAAGGTAATATTTCCAGCAGGCAAAACACTCCAACAATATCCTAACCTCAATCCCAATGACTGGACGACACACAGCATCATTTGCAGAACTGAACTTTTAATCACATCGTTTCCTTATAAAGATTTCTCCCATGCAAGGGAGGGATTTACAATAATTGGGACAATAGCCAATGGTACAGTAGTTACCTCCATACATCTCCTCCTCTCAGTGTGACACTTAATCCATTTATTTCTGTTACAGTTTTACCCGGTTTCTGGATGTACCCCAAAACTGTGGGGGTACAATGGTCTAAGTGTAGCTCTGATCTGGATGACCAACATACTCAAAATTCACCCAGTTTGGACCAGGGGTTCGGGTGTTATAGGGAATAAACCATTTGACCGACCGCACAGAAGGTGGTAGCCGAAAAGGGTTCCATGTGTTTTGGCCCTGCGGTCGGTCTCCGTTCGGGAGGTAAAACATCCACAAATCTTTGCCATCCACTATTAACAACGCATTCGTATGAATCCCCTTGTTCGGTACGTTGAACTCACCGAACGAGGGGCTAATTGGCCCCTCCGTTCGTGAGTTACAGAGCTCTGGATCTCTCAGCGGTGTTCGGATAATTGAGTGTCCGATTTGAGTTCCAGACACTTGACGACCAAACACCACTGAGAGTTCATGCGTAACATGGCCGCCACCACTTGTTCACTTACCGAATGGCAGCCACCCAGATATAGTAATAAAGTACCGATTGACTGCGGTTAGAGAAGTGTGAAAGCCTAATGAGGTACACACTTCTCTCTGGGGTGGTCTTTTGATTCGGTAGTTTTCATTCGTATGAAATACGGATGAAAACTACCGAACAAACATACGAATCCTACATACAATTACACAGGAAAACAAAGACACAAATTGTCTTTTAAGCATAATCCTGGAGGACAGTCCAGTGCCATCCACTATATTGCTCCCCCTTGCCCACAAGCTGGCATACACAGTCTGATCCAACACGGATCGACTTGGCGATGTCTGGATCTTTTTTCAAGGTCAGTTTGTCTGGACAACCCGTCAGCATTGCCATTCTGTTTTCCCAGGTGGTACTGGATGTTAAAGTCAAATGGTTGCAGCAGCCGAGCATTGTCCCCTGCCACCCGTTTTAACCATACCAACGGGTTGTGATCCGTGAGCAGGGAAAAGGACTGTCCATACAAATAGGGTTGCAATTTATTTAAGGCCCACACCACAGCCAGGCACTCCTTCTCGATGGCGGCGTAGCTCACTTCTCTAGGTAATATTTTCCAGCTGATGTAGGCTATGGGATGTTCTCTGCCATCGGTCCCGACTTGGCTTAATACTGCCCCCAATCCAAACATAGAAGCGTCTGTGTGAACAAGAAAACGTTTAGTCAGATTGGGGGTGGCCAAGACAGGGGCATTGATAAGTGCATTTTTCAAAACTTGGAATGCCTGCTCACAATCCGAGGTCCAGGTTACTTGGCGGGCAAGGTTTTTGCGGGTAAGGTCAGTAAGGGGTTTGGCCAGGGTGCTATAGTTGGGTACAAACTTCCTGTAATACCCGGCGGTCCCTAGAAACGCCAGGACTTGGGTTTTTGTCCTAGGGGTTGGCCATTGCGCTACAGCCTCTACTTTTGCGGGTTCAGGCCTCTGCTTCCCGCAACCTACTGGGTGTCCGAGGTACTGTACCTCAGCCATACCTATACTGCATTTAGCAGGTTTCAAGGTTAATCCGGCTTCTCGGATTCTATCTAACACCGCTCCTATATGGGCCAGATGTTCCTGCCAGGTATTGCTAAAGATAGCAATGTCATCTAAATAAGCACAGGTGTAATCCTGAAACCCATCAGGAGCCGGTCTACCATCCTCTGGAAGGTGGCCGGTGCGTTTTTCATCCCAAACTGCATCACCTTAAATTGGTATAAGCCGAATGGGGTGACAAAGGCGGACTTAGGGATGGCGTCTGGGGCCAGGGGGATCTGCCAATACCCCTTACATAGATCAATGGTCGTGAGGTATTGGCCTCTGGCCATCCGGTCTAACAGTTCATCTATTCGAGGCATAGGCTATGCGTCAGATACTGTCTTTTCGTTTAACCTCCGGTAGTCCAAGCAGAAGCGGGTCGTGCCATCCAACTTGGGTACGAGGACTACAGGGGAGGCCCAGGGGCTAACTGCTCAATCACCCCCAGTTGGAGCATCTCCTCGATCTCCTTGCGTATGCTCTCCCTTACTGCTTCAGGGATGCGGTAAGGCATCTGGCGCATGGGAACTGCCCTGGGGTTTCTACACAGTGAGTGGTTAGAGGGGTGTTCCCAGGTATATTGGAGAAGGTTTCCTGTTTCTCCTTTAGTAACTGTTGTACCTCGGTTCGCTCCTGTGGGCTCAACCGATCCCCCAGCGTAACCTCCCCTAGACCCCCTGACAGCCGACCATCTCCCAGCAGATCTGGGAGAGGCAGGTTATCGAACTCCTCAGAGGAGGGGGCACAAATGGCTGTTACCTCCTCTGAACGTTCCTGGTAGGGCTTCATCATGTTCACATGGATCATGCATCGCCCTCCAGTTCCGGCGCAGGAGCCAATTATATAAGTGGTGTCACATCTTTGCTCCATCACTTTATAAGGGCCCTGCCAGGCGACCTGTAGCTTATCATGTCGGACAGTTTTTAAAATTAAAATCTTCTGCCCAACCTGGAAGCTACAGTCCCTGGCACCCCGATCATACCATGTGCGCTGGCGAGTCTGAGCCGCCTGGAGGTTCTCCCTTACAGACTTAGTTAATGCTTCCAGACGATCTTGAAACGCCAGCACATATGGTATGATGGGGGTACCGTCTGCGCTCCGGTCTCCCTCCCAGTGCTCCCTAATCAGGTCATGGGGTTCCCTTACCCTCCGCCCGTATAGTAATTCAAATGAGGAAAACCCAGTCCCTATGGGTGTCTGCAAAGGTTTGGAGCATTTGTTTCAATGTTCCATTGAACCGTTCACATAGCCCATTGGTCTGGGGATGATATGGAGCACTGATTATAGGCTTGATGTCACAGAATTTCCAGAGGTGTTGGGTAACTTCCGCAGGGAACTGGGTGCCCTGATCCGAGATGATCTCCCTGGGTAACCCCATCCTGGAGAAAATCTGCGTCAGGGTCTCAGCCACTGTTTTTGCATGGATGTTCGTCAAAGCCACCGCCTCTGGGTATCGGGTGGCATAGTCTACTACTGTTAAAATATACTTTTTACCAGAGGGTCTGGGTCTCTGTAGGGGGCCTATGAAATCTACAGCTACTCTACTGAATGGCTCCTTAATAATGGGTAGCGGGTGCAGTTTTGCCTTCCGCCGGTCCCCTCTCTTCCCTACCCGTTGACACGTGTCACAAGTATTGCAGTACCTGCGGACTTCCTGGCTAACTCCCGGCCAAAAGAAACTTTGGGTCAGTCGGTGCCGGGTGCGACTGACCCCCAAATATCCGGATAGCGGGATATTGTGCGCTATCCGGAGTAATTCAGATCGGTACCGTTGTGGTACGACTAGCTGCCTCATGACAATCGGGTCTGACCCAGCTACCTGCTTGTCAGATTCCCTATACAGCAACTGGTTATCCCATACAAATCTTTCGCCCTCCCCCCAGGTTGGTCCGAGGTGACCTTGTCTCTATAGACCTGTAATGTGGGGTCAGTGATCACCTCGGCCGCAAATTTGGTAGGGGGTGCCCAGGGGATACACTCTAAGGCAGGGGAAGGATCTCTTACCTGGACCTCCGGGAGTGTGTTGTAGTCCTGGGTGCGGGCCTGTTGTCGAGTAACTGCTGGGTGTGCTTCTCCGGTTGTTGGTGCCTGGGGCTCAAAAGCAGAAGTGAGTTTGCCCAGAGCAAAACCTCCGCCAGCAGTTGTGGCATTAACCACACTTCCACATTCCCAAACCCTGCTCCCCAATGCAAATGTACCCGGGCTGTGGGTAGCCGGTATACTGCTCCTCCGGCTACCCTGACTGCCACAGTTCTGCTGGTCTTGGCCTGATCGGGTTCAAGGTGACTTTTGACCAGAGTGATGGTGGCCCCTGAGTCACGGAGCCCTTGGACAGCTTTCCCCTCTAGGTAGACAGTTTGTCTATGATGTTGACGGTTGTCTGCATTCGCTTGTACGGGATCTGCTTCATGTAACATTTCCCATTGTTCTACAGTAGTTATGAGAATTGCCGAGCCATATGGAGTTGATGTCTCAGATTGGTAGCAGTGAGCGACTGCTCGAGGTGGTGGAGGTAGGCCTGAACGGATCCAGGTGGAGCGGTCTTTTAGTTGGGGACACTCTTTGCACAGAGCTGGGTGTCCGGAACCTCTGTTGCACGGCGGCTGGTGGATAAGGAGGTAGTTGTCGAGGTGGCGTTGCTGTGTTGGGGGGTTGGCTGCTTCCTCCTCCGGGTCGGATCAATGTCTTGATGGGGCCAGGTTTTTGTTGTCTGCTGGCATCTAAGTAATCATCCGCCTTCTTAGCTGCCTCTGTGAGGGAGGTTGGATTGCGGTCCCTCACCCATTCCTGTACATCGTTCTGGATCCCATCATAGAATTGCTCTAATAGCAACATTTGCAATAAGTCCTCAATGGACCGAGCTTTGTTTGCCTGTACCCATCCGAGGGCAGCCCGGTGCAGCTTGCAAGCCCATTCAACATGGGAGTCCTTATTCCTTTTCAGCTCTCTGAATCGACTCCGGTATGCCTCTGGTGTGATGGCATTTCGGGCCAGGATAACCTCTTTTACCCTGTGGTAGTTCCAAATCTCCTTGTCTGGTACTGTTCTGTACACCTCAGCTGCCTTCCCAGTTAGCTGACCTGCTAAAATAGGTACCCACTCTTCTGGACTAATATTATGCAGTGCACACAGTCTCTCAAAATCTTGGAGAAATGCATCTATGTCCTCCTCTGCCTCCACATAAGTTTTAAAAGCTTGGTAAGGTATTTTTGTCTTACCCTCTGTGATGGTGGTGGTGGCTGTGTTTCTCTCTGTGGTTTGTAGTGGTCTTTGGCGCAATATAAACTCCTGCACCTCGGTCATCGTCCTGGAGATAATATCCGCCGTTGGATTTTCTCCATAGAAGGCCAGTCTAAATTGTAACTGCCTTTGAAACGCCTCTTGTTCTGATGCATCCGCTGAACTCCGCTGTTCAGGGATTGCACTGCCCTCGGTTTGGTATTCTGCCATCACCTCTGCAATGAGGGTTGCTTTTTGTTTGTTGCTTGCTGCAATACCTCTTGCTTCTAGTAGGTCTTTTAGTGTGGATCTTTTTAGCTTAGTCCTTGTTCCTTTGTGAGTCTGGATCCCAGCTCTACTAACCAATGTAGCGGAGAGCTGCTCTTAGACAGCTTATCTCCACTTTAGATCCCAGTAAGGCTCAGGAACAAGTATTATAAATCCAGAAGGTAATATTTCCAGCAGCAAAACACTCCAACAATATCCCAACCTCAATCCCAATGACTGGACCACACACAGCATCAGGAGCAGAACTGAACTTTTAATCACATTGTTTCCTTATAAAGGTTTCTCCCATGCAAGGGAGTGATTTACAATAATTGGTACAGTAGCCAATGGTACAGTAGTTACCTCCCATACATCTCTTCCCCTCAGTGTGACACTTAATCCACTTATTTCTGTTACAGTTTTACCCGATTTCTGGATGTACCCCAAAACTGTGGGGTACAAGGGTCTAAGTGGCACCCCCTGGTAGCTCTGATCTGGGTGGCCAACATACTCAAAATCCACCCAGATCGGACCAGGGGTTCGGGAGTTATAGGGAATAAACCATTTGACCGACCGCACACGAGGTGGTAGCCGAAAAGGGTTCCATGTGTTTTGGCCCTGCGGTCAGTCTCCGTTCAGGAGGTAAAACATCCACAAACATACGAATCCTACATACAATTTCAATTACACAGGAAAACAAACACACAAATTGTCTTTTAAGCATAATCCTGGAGGACATTCCAGTGCCATCTGCTACAGTGGTGAAGTAAGTATCCAGGACTTTTACAGGGCACCGTTTGTTTTGAGTAGGTAACAGGGGTATTTTGACAGTATGTCCTTTAAGGCTTGTTTTAGACTAATGCAGGGATAGAACATAATGATCTAGGGTTTTGTGGAATCAGTCGTTTTCAGGTATTCAGTGGCAGTTATATTTCTAGCAGTAAATTCATTAGGACCTAACAACCCATATTGGTCATGTGTTCAAAGTGAGCTGAATCTAATAAGTCGGATAGTGAATTAAATATGTAGTTGAGGATGGGTAGCCTTTGATTCATTTTTTTTATTCCTTTCCGTAAGGTCTTTATTTGGTATGATGAAGGGAATCCCATTGTTGTTGGGGTGTCGTAGAAGCATGTGGTGTTGGATGCCCGTAAGGTACAGTTTAATTGTGTTAAAAGATCATTTTAAGTTAAGGTGGCAAAAAGAAGTGAACTCCAAAATAGATTCCAAAGCAAACATGTCAAAAACTTGAAACTCCGCTATAAACTTAATGAACATGTGAAAAGCCCTATCGAATATTTTCCTAGTGTTGACCAAAAGTGCAAGGTGAGAAATGTGACGTGCATGGTTGAACAAGCCATTCAATCCATGAGCATGTCTTGGAATGGCGGGGCAGGGGTAGCCAGCCTGGAAGCGGTGGGCAGTGTCTGAAAGAAAGTCTGAAAACGAAGCCGAGACAAGTGATTAAATGTTTGTGAAACCCGGAACGTGAATACATGTGATAAACAATTGGCAAGTGGCCGCTACCCATGTGAGTTTCCTCAACAGTCTCATGATGACCAAAGATGAAGATCCGCCTTTATTTACAATGTGGCAAGTGGCTAGGTTATCTGAATAACATCTGACCGAGTGACTGGACCATTTTGGTCCCCAGGCAATGGCAGCTATCACGATCGGATATAATTCAAACAATGCCGAAGTAGAGGAAAAGCTGGGCAGGGACTTAACGTCTGTAGGCCATGAACCCCAAAGCCATTGATCTCCCCAGATGGCTGCAATACCAGAGTTTGCCGCAGCATCTGTCCAAAGGATGGGTGAAATGCGGGGGGGGAGTAAACATGGCTCGCCCATTCCAAGATGTGAGGAAAAGCGCCACATGAGTTAATCAGAGGTTGTGTGAGTGTCTAGCATGATATGTGATGCATCTGTGGTGAGTCGTGGGAATAAAGAGAGTAAATGGGAAATAAAGAATCTACCTTTCGAGATGATTTTCATGGCAAAATTGAGCGACTTCAGCAGCGATTGAAGTTCCTTGCGGTTGCAAGAACCTAGTTAGAAGTAGTGCTAAATGCTTGATATGGTGCGCTCAGTCTTGTCCTGGAGAATGCTAGCTTGCATGTGTATTGAGTCCAGTTAAATCCCCAAAATTGTATGATGGTATCAGGACCTAAGGTCTAGTGAGGGGAGACTTGGATAGCCAGGAACTCAAAAAGAGCCAGCATGTGTTTAAGGCTGCTAGGGGGGAGTACATTGTTTCCAATCGTGAGAAATCGTCCAGGTAGTGAATAACAGATGGACATCTGCACACATTAAGCAAACACAGAATGTACTCGCTGTAGTTCAGTCTGCGGATTGCAATATGTCGGAAGACAAAAAACCTTCCATGTGGTTGCACCCTGAACCGAGTGAGCGCACAAAATATCCGCTAGGGATATCCACAAGCAAAATAAATAATAAGAGGTCCCGACCAAGGCATCCATACAGTCACGGTACGCTCCACCTATCCTAGTAAAGTGTCCACCATGCAGAAGGGGGAGACAGTCCGAAAAACGGGATATGAGACAGAGGAAGTTCCATCTTAGACCTACGCGAAATAGAAAATACATTCCTTCCAGAATTAAGGAGAAAAAAGTCTACGCTGAATGCTCGAACATCCGCAATCCGTCTAAAGAAAAGGACACAAAGGTGTAAGTATCGCCGAGAGATGGCGCAAAGACAATTTCGTATTATCTGGCCATACGCAATGAAAATTAAAAACTAGATCCATGTCCCACATACGCGAGTATTTGAGAGTGGGTGGTCTAGACAGGCAAATCCCCTTAGAAGGTGACAGACCAGAGAGTTCCGGCCTAGAAGAGTCCCCTGTAGGGGGCATGAGCCATCAAGATAGCCGAATGTGTAACACTGATAGGGCGATATCATTTTCCCGACAAAAAGAGATGGAATAAGAAATTTAGCACGGCAGTAATAGGTGCCATAAAGGGATCGAGGTCCTTCTCCATACACCAATTACTCCATCCAGTCAATGTGGAGTCGTGGCTCCCTCTATTGCCTGGGGCCCCAGGCCACTAGGTCCAAGTGTCCTTGTAGGACCAGTGGATGCAATTCCTCTTTGGTGTTCGTCAATAAATGCGATAAGGATTATAGCAGGAGGGGTGATCCTGAGATAGTTCCGGACACCATACTTGACTCTGCCATCAGGGAGTAACGAATAACAGAGTGAGCTTGTGGATCCGCAAGTGATGAAGGACTCTCACCAATCTGGAGGACAGAGGAAAAGCATAGGCTCCATGGAACATCCAATTCCGATGTAAAGCGTCCACAGCCTCATACTCCGGATCCAGAAGCCAGCTGAAACAGTTCTGTAATTGCCTGTTGGACTGGGATGCAAATTGTTCAACTGGAGCAGACCCCGCAGAGTCCACAGTGTGCGGAATATTGAGACGTTCAGTCTCCATCCGTTGACGTCCCTCCATAGTCGAGAAACCCAGTCCACCCAAAGGTTGTCAAATCCTGGTAAGCATACTGCACGTAGAGTGGCGTTGCGAGGCAGGCAGAATCAGTATATGTCCATTATTGCCACTGTGAAATCCTGGGATCATGCTCTGCCCAAGCGGTTTATGTATCGAACCACAGATATGTAGCCATTCCACACCTGCATGAGAAGTAATTACCAATGCAGTTTGGCCCTTCCTTCGGGCGTTACTGGTATCCAATTGCCATAAGCGTGACCCGTCCGCAGATAATGGGCTTACAGTCAGTGCATAGTTTTGTAGTGTAGTAGACCTGGAATATCACCTGGATGAATGAGCACAAGAGACCCACCATACGAGCCAGGATTTGCGCAGAGTACGCCTGATTTCTCAGCGAATGGCTTTGATTCTATCATCTTAGGTAAAAAGACACATTTGGTCAACTCGATCTCGAATCCCGGGAATTGTATCACGCAAGGTGGAGTTAGAGTGGATGACACCTTGTTTACGATGACTCCTAGTAATATATTACCAATTCTGTCTGTGAGCACAGACTGGAGATGGAATCAGGTCATACAACGGACACTTGTGATCGTCGATGAACCATTACTGGTTTCAGAAGTATGGGGAAGCTCCAAGGGGCCGAGTCGAGTCCGAATGGTAGTTATGTGAATGTGAATCTGCCAGATGAGACTCAGGAGGTGAGTGCTCTCTGGTGCTACGGGCACGGAGAGATAGGCGTCCTTCGTACTTAGATGTATGAAACAATCGTTGGCCAGTAGGAGATCTTGTAACATACGAATACAATCCATCTCGAAACAGCAATAAGCTAAAAGTCATTCGTGTGACGTGAGTTGATGGCTGGACGGTAGTCCCTTGTCTTTTCCTGACCACGAATATCTTCTTGAAGGAACCGGAAACAACTGGACTGCTCCTTTGGCGAGCAGGACCCGGATGCCTTCGTCAATGAGAGGTCCGCGGGTTGCTGTCATTCATAAAGGATGAGGACATCCTACCAGCAAGGGCGGAGAGTGGAATCCTATAACGTATTCCCAAACGGTCCGTAGGATCCAACCGTGTGTTGAATGTGGTGAAGAGATTCACATGCTTCACAAGTTCAGCGATAAAGGTTCGGCAAATAATAGTCCAGTTGTCGATGGTCTGATTGCTCTCCTCCCTAGGTCCAAGAGCCTGTTGTCAATTTCTTTGAAGAACTTGGGTGTCGTGGTGCCTGTGGGTTGAGTGGGATAAGCCCAGTGTGTCGACGTAATCTTGTGTGTAGCAGAACCCCTCTGGCTGTCCAACACATTTTCTTAATATTTTTTTATTTAAACATAAAAGGTTTTCGTATGAACTTATTATAGAGACTTTCCTGTGAATATATGTTACCTTAATCGTCCGGTTGTTCGGTAAAAAGCCATATAAATCTGCATTGTACTGCTGCATTCACCATCCGAACCAAAGTACCAAACAACTGGACCACCCTGATGTGAAGTGTGGCAGTAATTAACCTCCTTGTTCGTTCATTACATTCCCCTGGTTAAAAAGCACGAACACTTTGCTGTAATCCCTGGGTGGCCGCCATTTCGGCAGCCGAACATGTGGCGGCGGCCATCTTAACACACGAACAGCGGTGTTTGGTCATCGAGTGTCTGGAACTCAAATCGGACACTCGACTACCCGAACACCACTAAGACCTCCAGGGCTCCAGAAAGTACCGATTGAAACTCCCGAACGGCCCGCCGTTCGATAGGATGAATCCCACAAACCAGGGGATTCATCCGAATGCCAGCTCAACCCTGGATGGCATATACTTTCAGGACTTTTTAATGCACGAACAGAGAAGGCCAAAACTCATGGAACTGTTTTCGGCTACTTTGCCTGTGCGGTGGGTCAAATCTTTGTTTCTCCATAACTCCCCTTTTTCCGATCTGGGTGATTTTTTTATATGTTGCTCACCCAGATCAGGGGTACAAGGGGATACCACATTTAGGGGTGTACCTATCATATTTGGGGTACATCCGAGAAATTACGTTCACTGTTAAGCTGAGGGGAGGAGATGTGTGGGAGGTAACGTCTATGTGATTCGTTACCGTAGTAATTATTGTGGGTGTCTCCGTTGCAGGGGAGAACCACATAAAAGCAGGGGTTGTGGGATTAAAGGTCAATTCTACTCCTGATACTGTGTGTCGTCCAGTTATTGGGAAAGGTGATGGGAGATTACTGGATTGCCTTGCTGATTGTGCTGGTTACCCTATTGATAGGTGCGCTGTACCTTTAAATATTAAAAAGTGCAAATAGTGCAATAATTTGTGCAAATATTTTGTGCAAAAACACAGTGTGTATACAATGTAATCACATTCAATGTGACATAAGTGCAAAATGCAAATGTGATAGTGTAAAAATTCAATATCCAAAACAAATAACTTACAAGGGAAATGTATATCTCCTTAAATTCTCCAAATCACATAAGAACATATGTAAAAAGAGAGATAAAATGGAGAAACATAGTATAATATTGTTTACATAAATATAAAAACCAGCAAATAAAACTAGGAATATCACTCACAAAAAAAGAGCAGTAAAAGCCTGCTCTAACTGATCCAGCTTTAAATCCAAAAACCAGGACTTCAGTGTTGGTGCAAATAGGCAGGACACCAGCTTCCAAAAGTAAAACAGCTTTATTGAAAGTAAGTAAAATCCACACTCTCCGTTTCCATATAGCAGCCTAATAACCTTTTGCCAGTACTGTATAGTATATATCTACCAGTCCCTGGTGACTTTCGGTACTGCAGGCTTCACTTCCTGGCGGGATGAGATACACGTGAGTAATATGTGTGCTCCTCCTAACGTTGCAGGGTGTCCGGTTTCCAGTGCTGAACATCCAGAATTGAGTGGGTGGAGTGCCAGATGAGCAGGGTTCACCCTCTAATGACCGGTGCCATAGGTCATGCATTCACGCCAGGGGGTTTCCCTTGGTTACATTGGAGATATTGACAGTCTTGTAAATAAATAGGGGGGGTCATCCCTGTATTGTCCCGGAGGCTGGGATGGGTACTATGGAGGGAGTTATACAGCAGAGCTGCACCTATATATATATATAGGATATTATTGAATTTTGTTCTATGCAGTCCCAAAACTGTCGTGGCAATATATATATATAGCCTTGTTAAGGCCTGGGGGGTCACCCTAGCCGTAAGGGGGACATCCATATAGAATGTTTGCCCTGAAGGGTCTGTACAAGTCTCGCTTGGGGGACACCCAGTGTAGGGGGGTCACCCCTGTAGTATTCCTGCCACTGAAAGGCCTGTGCAGGTTTCACTTGGGGGTCACCCAGGGTAGGGCGGTCACCCCTGTATATGTATGTCACTTAGGACTGGTGCCAGACTCGCTTGGGGGTCACCCAGCGTAGGGGGGGTCACCCCTGTAATATATTCAGTTATGTGCACCCAGATATGGTATTTGAATCATGTTGCCCCAATAGAGAGGTGAACACTAGTGAGTGTAGGAGAGAGCTGAACCCTTTTAACCAGCACCTATAATCCACAATCCTGGAGTAAACACATCCTGCATGTCTATTTATACCTCCATTGTGCACACACCTCAGGGAACAATGATGTTTACATATATAAGAAAAACCTGCAGAGAAAAGCTTTGCCAGTTTGTGGGAATCATGCACTGGTGAAACCAAGATGGCCAACGTGAATCTCGCAGAACCGCGCGATCCAAGATGGTCAACGTTTGTGAGCAAATATGCTGTGCGGCCTGCGATCGCGGCCTGCCTGTATGGTAAAGCGCCCCCTGGCTCCCCCCACCCCCAGTACCCTTGCCTTGAAGCCCAGAACCCTGTCAGTAGAGAAGACGCGATCGTGGTAAAAAGCCATTATCTGCGCAAGGATAGTGAGAGGGAAACACAGGGCCAGCAGAAAAACACAGATAGAGCAATATTAAATCAACATAAGGGGTAAAGCAGGAAGAAAGGGAGCAGGGGATAAATACAATACACAAATGTTCAAATAAAGTGCAAATAACTATTACAATAAATGAACAGTGTGGAGCAAATTACTCTGACTTGTGACTTGGCTGGAGCAGCAAAGAAAGAGGAAGTGATACGGGGGAGGGGCCTTTTATACCCTGATGCAATGTTTTTTTCACTAAACTTTATTGTTAAATCTGTGCTACTGGAGGTTTAGTAAAGAGAGATTATGCAAAATACGAAGCCTCCTATCATGTTATAAAATTAGGGATAGCAACTAGAGTTGAGCGGACACATGGATGTTCGAGTCCGGCGGGTTCGGCCGAACTTTGAAAAAAAGTCTGGGTTCGGGCTCGAACTTGACCCTGAACCCGAACCCCATTGAAGTCAATGGGGACCTGAACTTTTGGCCACAAAAATGCCTCTAAAATACTCCTGGAAAGGGCTAGAGAGCTGCAAAAGGAAGTAGGAAATCACTAAAAAATAACATAAAAATGTAAAATACAGCTAAGCCATAAAATAGCCTTAGATGGAATCTTTGATTTTAGCTTTGGAAGAATATAAAGCAAAATCTAAAGCATGGCTGTCAGGAGGATCACCAGAATTATCCATTTGAGAGAGGGTTGGAGTGCAGGGTATTCTCTTTCATTGTTCAAACTGAGCTCAACTCCTGATGCATGGAGAAAAGGCCTTCACAAGCCTCTGCTAATATGTACCTAGTTTATACTAAGTGACCCATAGGTTGAGGAGGCGGTGACCGTGGCGGTGTAGGTGGAAGCAGCGGTGGCGGAGGGGGGAGGAGGTAGCCAACACTGTTATTTATGGTTTGTTTTTTTTTTTGGACATACAACAAAATAAACATTTGCGGCCTGCAGTGCATTTCTTGCAGACCTGGTGCATGGAGAAATGTTCAACTCCTGATGCATGGAGAAAAGGCCTTCACAAGCATCTGCTAATGTGTACCTAGTTTATACTAAGTGACCCATAGGTTGAGGAGGAGGTGACCGTGGTGATGGAGGAGGAGGATGAGGTAGCCAACACTGTTTTTTTATTTTTATATATATATATATATATATATATATATATTTTAATTGGGGTGGCCCCCAAAATATTGGGACATATAAAAAAAGACAACTCTGTTCCGCAGAGTAGCTATTGACATTATATTTGTGCAGGAACTTTGCTGACTCTAGAGAACCTCGGGCAAATCGCACATCCCTGTGGCGGCGACTTTGCATGCGGATGTCATCCATATCAACTTTCGATGCCAGTTTCTGCGCCTACCATGGTGACCACGGGTAACAGGGAATCAGGGTTCCATTCGTACAGGGACCCTGAGAAATGGCTACCACATGCAAGGAAGGCAGCAGGCGCGCAAATGACCCACTCCTGACGTGGGAAGGTAGTGACGACAAATAACAATACAGGACTCTTTAGAGGCCCTGTAATTGAAATGAGTCCACTTGAAATCCTTTAACTCTGATCAATTGGAGTGAAGTCTGGTGCAGAGCCACTGACCCGTGCGTGCTGCAGCTGAAACTCCACTATCACCTGCTGCTGCTCGCACAGTCTCATGAGGCGGTGAGCAGGAAGGCTGAAGTTACGCTGCAGCGCAGACAGGCGAGCAGCAGCAGTGTGACAACGCCAAAAGCGTGCATAGTTGCTACAGTGAATGTCACATCCTGTTCCAAGTTGCGGATCAGTCTGGTGATTAGTGCACCCCACTAATGTACTACCCCACTAATGTACTACCCCACCTGCACTAACGTACTATTTAGCACCAAAAAATGTTTTACTTTTTAAAACTCTGATGTAACCGCGGTATTTGAAGCTTCTACTTGACTCTCAGATATAAAGTGCACCCCACCCCACTAATGTACTAGTTTGCAGAATTATTTCCTAAGCTGTCCCTATCAGTGACAGCATCCTCTTCCTACACTAATAAGACCGCATGTGTGTGCGGCGCTACGTGACTCCAGCTTATATATAGAGGCTGGGTCACATGCTGCACTGGCCAACTAATGGCATGGCTGTGATGGCTTCTAAGGGCACAAGAGTCAAACACTTGTTAATTGGCTGCCCTGCAGCCTTTGAAAACGCGCAATTAAATCGCCGAACACTGAACTCCAACCCAAACATACAGTGATATGTCAGTGTTCGGGTCCAGGGTCCAAAAAATGTTCAGTTCGGGTTCGCTCAACTCTAATAGCAAAACATGAGAAGTACTTGGGAATTGTTGTAGACAACAAACTATGAAACAATATGCAATGTCAATCAGCAGTGGCTAAGACCAGCAAGGTACTGTCATGCATGAAAAAGGGCATTAATTTGTGGGATGAAAATATAATTTTGTCTCTTTATAAATCACTGGTAAGACCACATCTTGTATATGATGTGCAATTTTGGGCACCTGTTCTAAAGTAAGATATTATAGCACTAAAAAGAGTGCAGAGGCAGGCTAAAAAGTTAATAAAAGTAATTTTAGGTATGAAGAAAGGTTAACAAATTTAAACCTGTTTAGTATAGAAAAGAGTCACCTCAGAGGGGATATGATAACATTATACAAAAATATCTGAGGGCCAATACAAACCATTGTGTGGAAATCTATTCACAAATAGAACTGTACATAGGACCAGTGGTGTATTCTGGATTTGTGCTGCACTAGGCACGACTAAATTCGGGCACCCCCTAATCTAAACTTGCTCCAACATTTTGTATCAAAGCCACTTTTTTGACAGACAGACACACCCTCATTGACACATGCACTGACATACACTCACAGACAGATAAACATTCATTGGCACACACACTGTTTAAACAACCCACAGTTGCACTGATAGACACACACTTACACCCACTCACTAACAGGTACACACTCTCAGATACACATATACTGACATACACACACTGACACACCCATTCACTAACAGGTACACACTGTCAGATACACATATACTGACATACACTCACTGACACACCCACTCACTAACAGGTACACACTCTCAGATACACATACACTGACGTACGCACACTGACACAAATATCCTCACTGATTTGACAGACACACACATTCACTCACAGACACACTGCTGACAGTTACACACACATTGACAGACACACACTGTGACGGACCCCCTCGTACCCCGACTAGGTACCTCCAACAATCGATGCTTCCTAACCAACTCTGAGGACCATAAGAACCACACCCAAACACTGATGCCTGTCACAGGGTAAGAGGTTGGCAAGTATGCCCATCCAAGAAGCCATGACAAGGTCCAGTTTGTCACACACACTGATAGCCACCCATAGATGCTCACTAACTGACACACACATTTTCTCATAAAAATGTTTTTAAAAAATTAAGTGTATTATTAAAATCCAATTAACCTCCCTATCTTTGAGAGAGTTGGAGTGGATCCTGCCCCTGACTGCTGCAATGTCGGCTGCAATAACTCCTGCTACTTAAAACGTCTTTAATTAGGGATGTGGACGACAGCCGAATAAAATGGGCACATAGTGGTGAAAAGAGATGGGATATAGCACTACAAAGCACTAATGATACAAATAATTCCTTCCACAAATGACTGAAAAGTACTGTATGTTCCATGGCTACCAAAACAAAGCAGAAACCAGACAACACAGTCTTCTTCTCAGAAAAATCACAAAGACAGCGATGCACTCTGGACTTGGAGCAAGATGGCGCCAAAACTCTGCTTAGTGTGGTATCACCAGAAGTAGAGGGAAACATACAGTCTGTTATAAAGGGCCCAAATACAGACTCCTAAATGCTCTCCCTACTACATACCCTCTCCATCGACCTTTTCCACCAATTCAAAGAAAAGGTGGCAGGCATCAACAAAGAAATTGCAGATATTGGAGAGTGGACATCTAATATGGAAAACAAAATGGATGACAATAATAGCATGGCTGACCAGGGGCGTACCTAGAGCATTTGGCACCCGGGGCGGATCCTGTGCTTGGCACCCCCCCCCCCCAAAAAAAAACCCTGTAAAAAATGTTGAAGGTTTTCTCTCTTTTTTTTTTATAATTTGTAAACTTTGCAAAACCGCTGTCAGCCCCTCCTACAAAACCCTTGTCCTGCCCCGCCCCTCCTACAAAACCTCTGTCCTGCCCCTTCTACAAATCCTGTACTGCCCCGTCTACAAAACCCCCGCTTATCCCCCCTTATAAAGACTCCTGTCCCAATACAAAACCCCAGCCCCCTTCTACAAAATCCCTGCAGCCCCACACACACATTTACACACAGTTTACATGCAGACAGTCACACACTCAGTTACAGGCAGACAGTCACACACAGTCACAGGCAGACAGTCACACATACACATTTCCTCCGTGCGGCCAGTTTATCAGCTGTTTGCTTGTGTGAGCTGTACTGGCCGCAACGGCACCCTAACTACCATGGGACACTGTGCGGCCACAGCTCACACAGCCCCCTCCAGCCAGGGCCGGTGCAAGGATTTTTGCCGCCCTAGGCAAAAGTAAAGTTTGCCGCCCCCCCCCATGTGACATCACAATGCCCCACCCATATGATTTGCCATGTTAACTAACGCCAGTGCTGCAGTGCCGCCGTGTTTACATTAAAAGGCCTGCAGGGACAGGCTATAGACACCAGAACCACTACATTAAGCTGAAGTGGTTCTGGGGACTATAGTGTTTCTTTAATGTGAGGTAAATTAGAGCTTAGTGCCACGAATAATATACTAGATTGCCTACTTACAACCAGATGAGGATGATGATGGGCTCTAGCTGCAGTCTGGCTCCACTGGTCTGGTGCAGAACAGGCTCTCTGGAGGCGGTTTGTAACTGTGGTCACAAAAATCAATGTTCTGGGAGAACGGGAAGCAGCTCCATTTTTTGGGGGTCCTTTACACAGCTCAAGGTCTGGGTCCCAGGGTCCACCTTCATGTTCCACCAATGAGTTTGTTCACAGGGGGTGGAGTGTGTAAGGGATGTCCTGATATGTGTGTAAGGAATGCATTGTGTGAAATTGTGTTTGTATGTGTAAGGGCTGCAAGGTGTGTTTCTATGTATGTATGGGATGCATTGAATGTGTGTAAGGGGTGCATTGAGTGTGTGTAATGAATGCATTGTGTGTTTCTGTGTGTGTAAGGGATGCATTGTGTGTAACGGTTGCATTGCTTGTGTATGTGTGTCTGTGTGTGTAATGCATTGTGTGTTTTTCTGTGTGCAAGGGGTGCATTGTGTGTATGTGATGAATGTCAATCTCTCCTCCCGCTCCAATTTCCTTCTCCTCCTCCCAATTTCTCTTTCTCACCCCCCCTCCTAATTTCTCTCTCACCCCTTCTCTCTCCCCCCTCCTTTCTCTCTCTTCCCCCCTCCTCCTTCTCACCCCCCTTTCTCCTCTTTCTCACCCCCCCATTCTCCTCTTTCTCACCCCCCCCCATTCTCCTCTCTCACCCCCCCATTCTCCTCTTTCTCACTTACATTCTCCTCTTTCTCACCCCCATTCTCCTCTTTCTCACCCCATTCTCCTCTTTCTCACCCCATTCTCTTCTTTCTCACCCCATTCTCCTCTTTCTCACCCCATTCTCCTCTTTCTCACCCCCATTCTCCTCTTTCTCACCCCATTCTCTCTTTCTCACCCCATTCTCCTCTTTCTCACCCCATTCTCCTCTTTCTCACCCCATTCTCCTCTCTCTCACTTGTTCTCTTCTCTCTCACCCCCATTCTCTTCTCTCACCCCATTCTCCTCTCTCACCCCCCATTCTCCTCTTTCTCACCCCATTCTCTTCTTTCTCTTGTTCTCTTCTTTCTCACCCCCCTCCCCCCTACCTCCCTGTAGCGTGGCCGAGCCCTGTATAGTCCGCGGGTACAGGGAGCTTTTGTTTCCTGTACCCGGCGGACTAACAGGAAGTGCACACTCAGTGTGCACTTCCTGTTAGTCCGGCCGGGTACAGGAGACAGCTGCTCTCTGTACCCGCGGACCATGCTGCAGTGAGGGAGCTGACAGGAGAGCTCCCTCCTGTCAGCCTCTCCTCAGGCTGCGCCCGGGCGGTGCGGTCCGCCCTCATGGACGCACCGCCCGGGCAAAGCTGCAGCCGCCTGAGGCTCTTCACAGAGCGTTTGGGCGGCTACAGCATGGGGGGGGACCGGGGGGCTGGTCATGGCACCCCCCACCCGGCTGGCACCCGGGGCGGACCGCCCCCCCCGCCCCCCCCTTAGTACGCCACTGTGGCTGACGTGGTCTTGGATGTGGAACATCGGCTGCAGGCATGCACTGACAAAATTAACAATCTTGAAAAACATTACAGGAGGTACAACTTGAGGATTAGGAGGATAGTGAAATCTATAAACCACAAAGCTCTTCCAGCCTACACTCTTAACTTTTTCTACCACCTTACTCCCTGAAGTCAACCAAGACCAAATCATCATAGACTTGATCGACAGAATAGACAGACTTAAACACTTACCACAGTCGACACAGAGATGTGTTTCTGTGCATTCACTATTTCACATAAAACCAGCATCAATAGTCCATATCCAGCGGCCTACAGTGTTTTACCGATATATGCAGACTTGTCTTCAGCTACTTTGCAGCAGAGAAAAGGACTATTACCTATTACATCAGTACTGAGACATACCGTACTGTTGGAGCACAAAAATGTAGTTTCTCCAGAATTAAACAGTTTCCACAGAGCGCCTGTACCCAGAGTGGTACCTGTAGATTCTCCCAGGTCCCATAGTCAAGCAGTGATTGTAACTCCCGCATACCCAAACATCAGTTGAGACTTGATGAAGGGTACAAAAAATGTTTTATTCAGCCAAGTGTACATACATTTGTACCCAGACCCCCAGCACGGGGTCTCTATTCAGAAACTCCTAAGCCCACCCAGGCATCTGTGTCTGAGAGATAATTGAGTTGATATTTGGTAAACTCCCAATTAAGAAACGTGCAACACAGAAAAAAAAAAAAGTATATTAAAAAATAGTACGGTATCCCCACATGTTATACATCATTTAACAGGGCAGATCTGAGCACCCATTCTGTAAAAATAGTGCTTGGATTCATGAAGAATTGTCCAAATGCCACACAGTCAAATAGTCGCCCAACCACTACAACAACATTGGTAGAAAAGAGTTCCACGTGTTCTTTGTCAATTCTTGATAATTTACCAGCTGAAATATCTCCTTGTAAAATGGGAGCTACCTGGTGGCTCCAGGAAGCGATTGATTAGTTTCTGGGAAAGAAGCTTCCCTCCAAATAGTGCTCTTCTGTGTCGCAGGGAAATTGGAGAAAGTGAGGGTACAAAATGATCAGGAAAACCAGGAGTAAGTGGCCATGCCAGAATTCCAAGACCGCTTTAGGTTGGTCCCGCTAATAGTGCCTGGACACTCAGGGAATGCCTTGTATCATCCGGAGTGAATTCTACCGCTCCTTTGTCGAATAGTGTGCAAACCTCCTCGCTTATAAGAGTTTTGTGGTCTTCCGATGCCCGTGGGGATCGGGGGGAGGGCCGGACGTTTGGTCAGCACAGGCAAACTCTATCACGTAGCCTATTATCATCTTAAGGATCCGAACATTCGTAGAAATCTTTTACCAGTTCTGCGGAAAAAGAGACAATCTGCCTGCGGTTATACTTGACTGACAATGTAGTGAAAGAGGTATGCTCATCTAAGTTGAAACGTCCGCGTCCTTGTTCCCGAGAGTCTCTGGCACAAAAGAAATCCCTTGCAAAGGCAGCTTGTGATGACAGGAAGAAGGTTTGTTGTGTTTGACTTCTGGGGCCTGTGGATCAGAAACGGCTGATGGCTTGACCCTTTTGCCAACCAGCCCTGCAAAAAACAACTCTGCGAGGTGTTGAGTTGCGGAAAATTTGTTTAATGGATGTTTGAGCCTTATTAAAAGGTCGTATACAAATTCACGTGCTTCTTTAGCTCCACTGTGAATGCTTCTCCAAATAACAGCCCATTCACCAGAGGGCCCAGTTCCTTATTTCCTAACTCCAATGGTTTGGAGTCCATCTTCAGTAGGGCTGCCTTGTGTCATTCTGCACATATGGCTATGTTCGTGTTACCCAGCATGCATTTGGCCTGTTGCACCCTTTCTCTTACGTCATGGGCATCCAAAGGAGTACCCTGTGAGAGAGCCAGGTCCACAAAGTATAACATTTTTGACCGAGCTATCCAGTAGTTTACCTTGGGCAGATTTAAGCCCTTTCTCTATTCCCTTCTGGGGGTCTCGGCCCAAGTGGAACATAAAAACCACCACCGTAGTGTCAAGCTCCAGGGTGTGAGCCATCATGTCTGGCAGTATCGGTCTTGGGCATTTGGCCCGAAGTCGAGCATGAACTTCCTTCTCAATGGGTTTTCTCAACCAAAAGTAAATGAATTGTGCCAGGTGGCTTGGCAGTCCCCAATCAGACAATCTTGGCTGTCTGATTGTGCGGGGATCAAACATAGGTGTACTCTGGGTGTCGAGGAATGCACCGTCTTCTAGCATATCAGATGATTTGCGAGAACCCCTCTTGCTAAAATGACCTTCTCGAGTTATTTCTTGGACGTATGCTGGGTCCTCCAGTGGAACATCCTGCCATTCTTCCTTAAGGTGACTCCTCTGCTCTCCATTCATCCACAATCTCCATGGAGGGGGGAGAAATGGAGTCCTCATCATCCGAGGGGGAGATGGCTCTCGGTGTTCTGCCTGGCGACTTGATTGAGGAGGGCCTTGCCCTTCAACTTCAGAGGGCCTGAGGTGGTGCCTTTCCAGTGTCTTTTAGATGTGAAAGCTTCCACTTTGGAATTTTTGGGGGCCCATAGCCTCTGTGGCAGTCAAGGTGTCAATGGCCGACATGTCGGAGGAGTTTTGCACCTGCAACTTGGTGACAACTTTCTCTACTGAGGACGCAACTGCTGCATATATCATTGACTGGAAGTCTTGAGAAGGTTGCTGTGGTAAGTCGCTCATAGCGGGAAGTTGAATCTTCCCGTCTGTGGAAGACAGAACAGGTTCAGGTACAGTAGTACACGTGTCATTACACAGTGGGCCTCCACGTACAACTGGGTCACCCAGTGTTGTCAGTCAATCAGTATGACTTGGTGAGGTAATAGTGTTAAGTGGTCTGAGGACCGGGATGAGCGATCAAGATATAATCAGGTTGAAGCCTGTGTACTGGGAGGCATCCCATGCCCTATGGTAGTGCCCAGGGGGGTCACCCTTTCTATGGCCCAAGAGTGTGAGGACTGAACCACTGCAAGACCTCCCTCCTGTGTCAAGTGAGGAGGTGTACGGATCAACCCAGTTGTAGCATGGATGTGCCATATTGCTTATTAGCATGTATTGTGCCACGATGGGGCATTCCCTGTGCAGTTGAGTCTTACTTGGTTAGAGTATTTGGGTGGGGTCACCCCAGTAAGGGCTGGCATAAAGCTTGCTTTGGAGTTACCCAGCAGTAAGGGGGGTCACACCTGTCAGTGTTGTGAGTAAGAACACCAATTTATCTGCCCTTGTTTGAATGGGGGGTCACCCCAGTGATTATACCTCTTGGAGAGTATAAAATGAACATCTATATATAACTCCATATGGTGTGCAAATACAGCCTCAGGTCTGGAGCCAAATAGCAGCAGGTAGTACAACAGTATGTGGATATAATATGGATGCAAGATAAGCACACTGAGCAGTAGATATTGTTCAGTGAAAGGAGAAATAATAGGCCAGATCATGGGAATCACAATCTGGTTATTTAAAATGGCTGACGTGAATCTCGTGGTACCGCAAGATTTAAGATGGCCAACGATCGCGCGCAAGTTTAGCTGGCGTGGTCCGCAATCGCAGCACGCCAGTACAGAAAAAGTGATCCACGCTACCACCACCCGCAGTGCCCTAACTGCTAGCCCCAGAACCTGCTAAAAGCAGAGCGATAGCGGGGAAAATGCCACGACTCATAGAGGTGAGAGGAAAGCAGATTGTAAAGGACTGCAATGAGGTGAAAACAAATAAATCAATAAATAAATAATGAATGAGGGCAAGGTTGAAGAGGAAGCAGGGGAAATAGTATAAGAATAAATACAACCAAATTCAATCTAATACAACACATAATAAAGCAATGAGCCGAGAACAAATTACTCTGACCTGTGCCTGGCTGGAGCAGCAAAGTGTCAAGGTAGTTTACCCCAACTCGCAAGATTTAGTCCAACAATTGACAATATAGAGCAGATACGTCTTACCGGACCTTAGAATGGCCGGACTCAACGTAGAGCAGAGAAATACAGAGTCAGGAACGATCCGAGGTCAAGGGTACAAAGAGACAGCGAAAACAAGAACTAGCCAAGGTCTGGTACACAGTAATCAGTAAGCCGGCAAACAAGACAAAACAGGGATAAAGAGATAAACGGAGTCAGATACAAAGCCAAGGTCAAGTACGAAAAAATCACAACTGAACACAACAAGCGCTAAAAGGAACTGAAACAGAAACCATGATAGGGCAGGGAGTTAAGGGAAAGGTTACATAGTTACATAGTTACATAGATGAAAAGAGACTTGCGTCCATCAAGTTCAGCCTACCTCACATTTGTTTTTTGCTGTTGATCCAAAAGAAGGCAAAAAAAAACAGTTTGAAGCACAATTTTGCAACAAGCTAGGAAAAAAATTCCTTCTTGACCCCAGAATGGCAGTCAGATTTATCCTTGGATCAAGCAGTTATTACCCTACATTGAAAGATTATATCCTTGAATAAAGTAAAATACCCTAGCATTTAATTTGATTGGCCCCTGTCATATCCACGCCCCCAAAATGTGAGTGTATGGGGAATGTGGGATGACAGGGGCCAATGGGAGACCGTTTTAGTTTTCGGCTCCCACTTTCCCTTTAAGAGTGTGCCCGAGACGCGCGGTGCGCTCTTGGAGCTTGGCGGGACACGTGACCGCCTCCCGCGGTCAGTGCCCGCCGTCATCCAAGCGGCGGGAACTGAGGACCTCGGCCGGCCCTCGGATAAGGTAAGTACCGCTACACAAAGAAAGAGGAAAAGATATGCCTGTGATGCTTGTTTCTGATTGGTGTAAAGTTTCATGATTGACTTGTGGTGCTAGAGGCATAAATAAAGAAAGTTATGCAAAATAGGAAGCCTCTGGTCATGTGGTAAAATTAACACAGAAATTACATAACCAAATTTACATTCATAACATGGATCTCTATCATTTGTTTTACAAAAGCAGTGACTTGAATTAAAATTGATAAGGACACAGATATGCATACTTGCATTTAAAAACTGTTGAGTCTAACTTATTTTTTCTCTCCAATAAAAGTGTGCATTGGATTGGATGCATTGGTTGTGTCCTGTCCTCTTTTTCCTGTGTTAGAATTCAGACACTGCATACTCTCTAATAGCGGTGAATGAACCCAGAAATGACCTGGCTTAGAATTACACAATCTTTTTGCGTGCTGGACTACATCAGACGTCACGCGAACGTGATGATGTCAGACGAACCTGGAAGGAACTCGGTTTGGTGGGTATTGATTATCTTGCGATATTCCAGCATCCCCCACACATGTTCTCTAATAGGGCTATTTCCCCATGTTATCTTTAGGGTATATAAATAGTTTCTACTTATATACCCTAAAGGTAACCATGGGGAAAACCATTATGATAGACATTCCCCTTGAGGAAGGCTTGTTTGCCGAAATGTCGGGTTCTGTTGTCTCCTGCTCTTTGGGTCAGTGTGCCTGGTTTATTATGGGTTAATGGGTTTTTCTCTTGAGCACTTTATTATGCATATATAGTGTTTACATACATGTACCATTATCAGCACTTTCTCTGTTCAATTAATGTTTATCCACTATATGAATAAAATACTTTTTTATATGAAAACATTTTTTTCTGGTATGCTTGAGTTTCTTTTTACTTAGAATTCAACAGATATTGCAATGGAATGGTTGTCATACATAGAGATGCTGATTTAAAATCAAATTGGAGTGTTATTTCAATATTTACAGAGATATATATCCAAACAGATAAGACGTTATGAAATGTAAAACTTTGTATGTATAGCTGTTTTTGTTTGTATCGCTTAAACACATATTCCAGTGTTTAACTTTAATCTTACATTCAAATAAATCATATTTATTAGACATGTGCATTAATAACATTTTTAGTGATTTCAGTCGTCTCGTCAAACCAATGTATTTTCTATTTATTTTGACTGCAATTCAGTGAAAATGTAATTGATCACCAAATTTCAGCCAAATTTTACTATCTCTACTCTCTATCTCAAATAGTTAATTATATAACCCTTAGTGGTGCAAATGTTAGCAATATCCATGTGGTGGCTGGCCAGCACTTGCTACATTCATGTAAAAATTATGAGATGGTGATTTGATATTAGTATAATAAAGGTTGAAGACGTATGCTCACTTATGTCACATTGTCAGGTGGGGACATATCTAATGAATATAGGTATGGTTCTTGTAAGGGTGTGTTCCATCCCATGCCCTGAGTTTGTTTTATACTTGTCTCATGCCCTTGCATGCTATTCCAAGAGTGGGGCATGTCTGCTAAATACCCAGTAGCTCATTTTGTCTTTCTCCAAAATACAAATGCATGTCTAATATTTATTAAAGTGGAAAATAAGTAGTACTTTAAGAAAAGAGGAAATTTACATACCAACTCCACCGAGGTAAGGACTTATGGTTTTCCATGCTCCTATACTTCCTTGACGCATGTGCTGACCAACAGCTAATTCCAAATATAACAAAGGCATTCCTTCAACAAAGAGCATAATTATGTATGGAATCAAAAAACCCCCTGTAGGACAAAAACAGATTGTATACTTAATAACTTTGCAAGTGTGATTGACATGGGAATTTAGGCAGTTAAGAGGCCCATGCTATGCATTAATTCATTACCCTGTCCCACTGTGGTAAAAAATAATTTAATATACAAACTTGAAACAAGAGGAGCATCTCTATAAGAAGCATTCACAGCATTTGACTGCGCTGAATGTGAAAATGTTCAATACTTGAAAGTGTTCAATTAGTAGTCATGTATGTACGTAGTGGGGAATCGCAATGCAGCATAGTACATAAACTAACCCCATTCAACCCCCCAATAACGACAGACAACTTAGTATGGATGAAACAGGCCACAGCATTTATTATCACAAACTAAATTACTGCATAACACATCCATAACTTTATTTATTAAATCTCTTCTTTTTCTGCAACCAAAAACGTTAGACATAAATAAGCATAAATTAACATATATACATATATAACTCCACACATATTGTTATACAGGGACCCAACTGTCCTTGCCAATAAACATACAGTGGTTCCTAATCACCACTTCCTCTCACCTTCCCCCTCGTCATAAAAATCATATCTTTCCAATGCCCGCCATCAGCCGACTTTATCCACGCTCGATGGGCACGACACCTCAGGCAACCTAATGTTAACCGTTTGAAGCAGGGGTGATTGAGACCTTAAAAACTTGTTCATCTCATTCCATATACTTAAACGTAACCACTGAAACTCAATTGGCAAGGACATACCCCCGCCACAACCCCGCTGTTTTACACCTAAAATCAGCCGGGGACCTCACCACAACCAGCCACGGCCTGTTCCACCACTTCTTGCAGCGCTAGATTAACATAGACCTAGTCCGACCTCCAGCAAGTGCACTCAAGAAAGCTAAGCCACATCCGCCCAAACACTAAGGCGAACTGGAATCCCCCAAACCCCCAAGACAAACCTAGAAACCCATCTCATCCGATTGCCGACGGCAGCGCACCAGGGCACTCACATTGCTGAGCGCACTGCCGACAGGAACGGGCGATAGCCTCAGCACGGCTCCTGAGAACCTCTGGGAAGAAACAGAATGCGTAACATGTCCAGATTTAAGAGCACCCAAATCCCAAACAGTCACTGTAGCAGATGGCACTGGGCTGTCCTGAGAATTACATGTGTTTGAATGCATTTGTGTAAAATAGCAAAGTTCTATGTGTTAAATGTATTGTATTTGTCTGAATGTTAGGTAGTTTAATTCCCTTAGTTTGTTCGAATGAAACTACTGAACAGTCAGACCTCCCCTGTGTGAAGTGTGCCTTCAATTACCCGTTGCAACATTGTTGCGAACGGGTAATTGACAAGCTGAGTAGCCGTCCTTTGTTTTTGGGGGTGGCCGCCATTCCGGAAACGAACACGTGGCGGCGGCCATTTTAAAACTCCCGAACAGCGGCGTTTTGCCGTCGAGTGTCTGGAACTCAAATTGGGCACTCGACTAGGCGAACACCGCTGAGACCTCCACAAGCCCGGTCCATTAGGTTCCAAACTACTAACGGCCCCTCGTTCGGTAGATAGAAATAACCGAACGAGGGGAGTCAGGCGAACCCTCCCTAGTCTCTGTAGCTAGAGGCTTTCGTGCAGTTTATTCCCTGACTCCAGGACCGACCGCAGGCTGTTCTCTCCAGTGCGGTCGGTCATTTTATTCCCTCCATAAATTTCCTGAACCCCTGGTCTGATCTGGGTGATTTTTGGATATGTTGTTCACCCAGATAAGGGCTACCAGGGGATGTATAATTTAAAGTGGTACCCCTAAGTTAGGGGTACATCCAGAAACGGGGGAATTGATGCAGGCTGAGGGGAGGAGATGTGTGGGAGGTTACCAGAGCAGGATTGGCTACTGTACAAATTAATGGAAATCCCTCCCTTGCATGGGAGCAGGCTTTATAAGGCCACTGTGTGAATAAATCTTTAGTTCTGCTCCTGATACTGCGTGTCGTCCAGTTATTGGGATTGCTGCTGGGATACAGCTGTGTTATTTTGCCTGCTGGATATTTTACCCTATGGATTTATAATTGCTTGTTCCTGAACCTCCCTGGGATCTAAAGTGGAGATAGGCTGTGTAATACCAGCTCTCCGCTACAGTCACTGAACCCAGGTCATTCCACCCAGACAGATGACAAAACCCCCAGTACCCCTAGGAGGCGGGACAGCTGACCCAGAATGAGGAGGAGCCACACCCCCTCTGGTGCCAGACCACCGAACCTCCGCTCCCGAAGGCGTAAGATCCAACCACTTGCCCCCCGCCTCCTGTCCCAAATGACATATTAGCATCCCACCCTCCTTATTCCGGGAGGGGGGGGAAGACCGTAACCATGGAGAGAAATCCATTCATAGACCGGTAGGGTGAACCCAAGGAACCTACCACCCTGACCCCCACCATTCAAGCCCTTTGAACCAGTGGCGCAAGCACGCCTAACCAGACTGAATGCCCCCTGAACTCTCCACCATCCTTACCCAGGAATTCTAGCACCAATTGGAGCACCCCAACGACACGGATGCAGGCGAGAAAACCCGGCTTCGAGAACCAAACAAGTGGTGAGGAGGCCGAATATCCCAGGGGCGGAATAGCCCTCACCGAAGGAAAACAGGACACATGTCGGAACCCGGCGCTCCCCCCAATCAGAACGGTATATTTCCAACTATCCTGTGAACCTAGTACATCCTGCTAGGAGCCTAAACATTACCCTGCGCATTCCATCTACCTCAAGAGAAAGCAGAAAGGGCCCGGTTATGTCAACCCCGCAACGTCTAAGAATGGAACAGATTCTATTGATGAATCAGCCAACCGCTACCAACTTAGCTTTCCCGAATACAGCCATCGAGCAACGAAAGCCTGAACGAAGTCCATTCCGACGCTTACTCGATCCACCAAAACCCCCTCCCACCTGCAGATGACCGTAACATGAACGGGAAGCCACCAAGGAAATGCTCTCATCCGGCCCGATCACTCACACTTTACTGTAGCGGGCCCCTCACCGCCTCAGAGAGCGACCCATGGACCAGCTTCATCAGCCACTAGACCAAGCGACCATGACTCCACTGCCTTATAATTTTGGCCCCGCGGAGCCCCCACCCGAACTTCGTCCTATGGTGAACAAGATAGAGCACCCACCATTACCTTGTGAACCCCCGGGAAAACCCCGCCTGACCAGACACTTCCAGACTCAAACACCACCGAGCTAGGCTCCACAAACAGAGTACCCCTGGGGTAAAGGACACTGTCACATGATATAACCAGCCTGCACCACCTCACGATTGTCTCAATGGAAGAACTACCCACCTGCCCGCGAGCTGGGTACCCCACGCCTATCATGCAACCCGAATGGGAAGCTCCAAGACAGCCAGAGTCTGCAAGAGCCCCGGTGCTTGCCAGCTTACTGGGCAAGAGTCAGTACACCATGGAAAAACCCAAATTGGCCCCAAAAGCTGCAGCGGCAACAGGTGGAAGTCAGTGGAAGGGACTTAGGGGGCCTGATTGCACAAGCCACCATTAATGGAGGCCCAATAGGAAACCCCATACCGCCCCAAGGGCAACACCGACAGGCAAAGCCCAGCTTACCCTGGAGAGCCCACGGGTAGCACAGCTGAAACCCCCAACACCCCCGAAACCACCGACACCTCTCACCGGATGTCCTAAACCGCAGTCTGGGGCAACCGTCGTTCCCCGGCCGGAATCGATCCCACTAACCAGGAGACTACCGCACGTATCCCAACCCACGGAACTCCGAAACACTACCCCAAAAAAACACCACAGCAGCAGAGCGCGACATGCGACACTGTCAGCCCCACACATAAGTGACATTAAGAGCTACCCGTACAGAGGCACATAGCCACATAACACTGACCGTCAGATATACGGCCCGGAAAACAATAATCTGCCGGGTGCATCGGCAGCAGCCGGAAATCCAATTCCACTGCTGCCTTTGTCAGCAAGGCCCCAGAGCCCTGCAGCCCTAACCACGCGGACCATTGTGTCATGCCCTCCCATACCTAACCCCTTGGAGGGAACGACAACTGAGTAAATAAGAAATCATGCGATATTGACCCTGCCCCTCCATGGGCACCATGGTGTCGGGGGCACCCTAAAATTGGTCAGGAGGTAAGCTTACCAAGCTTTCTTGGTAAGCCGCTCCCGCACCCCAAGATGGAAGTCTCATATGGGCCGAAAGGTCCTACTCGGAGAGCATCCACGTCCCCTATCCCAACAGATTGAACGCAATAAAAAACCACGGGGGATGGGATGGGCCCCCTGTGACCGGAGCCCTTGTGCTGGAACAGCACAAGGACCCCATTTTCCGTTGGCAAATTCCCACCAACCAAGCTCACCCTAGGAACAACACGCGTCCCAGAGAGTGTCCTGACAGCAGAACAACGTGGAGCATACCTGGGGAGCCCTCTCCCCGACAATGCTATCCAGAACATACGATACCCTGACACACTTCTCGCGCATCATGTGGTGCAACCGATTGCGGTATTTTTCCCCCACGCCCCACCTGGAATGCCTCCCAAGCATGGGGCCCCCGCGGTATGAGGGGACATATAACTAAGAAAAATCCCCCTCACCACTGCTCCCTAGTATTAAGCGTCACGCGCAAGTCAAGCGGGCCAAATAGCGCCCCGCAGCAGCATCCAGAGCCACCCTAAACGCCTGCCTCCTGGGAGGCAACGCCCGTGCTATTAGTTGTGCAGGACGCTGCAGGAAACTGTAATATAACATATGATAAATAATGATAAAAAAGGGAGGGGTTAAACAAGCAGAGTGGACTCCCTGATAAGCGGCGTCCAGGTACCGTTTTCCTTTTTCTTCTTCTTTTTTTTAAAAATCTTTTATTTATCATTCTATTCAGGTAGTCATTCAGGTTTTCTGGGGGGGCAGGGGGGTTTGTTGTTTTTTTTTGAAATTTCCAAATTTTTATTTAATCATTTTAAAAAAAAATCTTTTATTTCCCATTCTATTCATGTATTCATTCAGTTTCATTTTTTTTTTTAATTCCCAAATTTTTATTTATTCCGTTTTTTTTTTTTTGCGCACTAAGACCCCCCCCAGCTCTAAAGGTACCCAACTGGATACAAGAAGGGACAACGTACTCACCAGCCAATGCCCGGTGCACCACCCGCGGCATAAGAAGCGTAGAAGTCCAGACAGAAGACATTGAAATCAGCTTCCACTGTATTCTACCAAAGTGTGCCAGGCGCCACATGCTGGGCATTTATATGAACTGCAGCCAGGACCTGTGAGAAGGGCATGGAGAGGATGTGCCACCAGGAGGCAGCCGAGGTAAGGAACCAGCAGAGAGAAGAACAGAAGGCAGAGAGAGAAGAAGAGCAGAAGTCAGAGAGAGAAAAACAGAAGTCAGAGAAGAAAAGCAGGGGAAGAGAGGAAAGGGGGTGGGGAGGACATAGAGGAGAGAAACAGAGAGAGGGGAAGGGGGAAGAAAACAGAGAGAGGTAAAAAAGGGGGAAGAAAACAAAGAAGGGAAAAAAGGGGGGGAAAGAAAGAAGGGCCGACAGGAACAGAAGAAAAAACAGGGGGACACCACGGGAGGAGATGAGGCCCCCTCCCCTGAAACGCCAACAAAGGGGGTGGGGCCCCCGGGACCAGAACCGGAGACAGAGAAGGGGGGAGAGAAACTGAAAAAAGAGGGGGTTCAGGGGAGAGAGGTCCCCCCCAACCCCAACATCACTGGACCAGACCCTCATGGCCCCGCAGTGCCCGGCGGTTCCGGAAGGCCTCTGGCCGGCCACACAAAGCGCGGGATGCGCCGGCCGCCTCCTACAGGCTCCGGTATGAATTCCAATGCCGAAGGCCGCAGCCCAGAACATAATCCCACTCACACATTTTTCCCAACCAGTCCCATGCATCTATCCCCACACTCCTACATGTGCCCTTGTCCGCTTAGCTGCACTATCTCCCCAGGGCCTCTCTCACAGCCAAATGTGTATGCATGTTTATGGCCAAATGTAATAATTTCTCTGAAATTACAGTGTTTTGTATTGCTACAGAAAGGTGAAATGCCTTAGTTGCTTCAAATGTCCTTTTAATAAATGGAAATGCCTTTTGTGTCTTGGCCACAAATATATATTTATACTAATACGGCTACAATCTCTACATCACTGGACTAATATGGCTACAATCTCATATATATTAATCTCCTGGCCACATTTATGGCAGCACAACAATGGGTAGCTCCTCCCTATCCCTAATTAGACAGGAACCTAATTAAAACAGAAGTAACTCCTCCCATCCTCAGTCTTTTTAGAAACCCATTTAGTGACCGTGGGTTCTACCTTGCTGTGACCCTAGGGGTAGCAAAATCATGCCATCACCATAATTCCTGCAGTGAACCAATGGGTAGCAGTCTGGTCATGCACATACAGAGCATATGGATTTGCCATCACCCTATTTCCTGCAGTGGTCCAATGGGTAGCAGGCTGGGCAGACACATACAGAGTATATATATGCATATAACCCCTTCTACCCTTCATCGGTTTCAAATGGTAAGAGTTCCCTGCTAATTATAATGTCAATCAAAGTTATTCCACGGCCTCTGTTGGACCTTTTAATATAGCCACTGAATTCACTTATTACTGGGCTTCTTTGCCTTTTAATATAGCCGCTGGATTCACTTATTCCTAGATCTCGGTTATGCCTTTTATGTAGCCACTGGATTCACTCAAGGCTGGTGACCAGAGAATATCGGAATGTACCTTTCCTGGTTCAACATTACTTCTCTCTAATTAGATGGGAGCTGGGTGGAGGGCCTGGTGACCTATCGCCGCTACATAGATGATCTGTTTTTCATCTGGAAAGGCACAGAAGACACACTACACACCTTTCTAAATCAATTAAATAATAATGAATGGGGTATTATTTTAACAACCAATCTTAGTAAACATAAAGTTACTTTTTTAGACTTGGATATTTTTATAGATAATGGTAAGATAAAAACCAAAACGCATTTTAAAGATGTAGATGTGAACAGTTTTATCCATACTTCCAGTTGCCATTTCTCCCCATGGTTAAATAGTGTACCTAAATCACAACTAAAACGAATTAAAAGGAACTGCACAGACGAGGAGAACTTTAAAGAACAAGCCGACAAACTAATCACTGAGCTGCTAGAAAAGGGCTATAAAAAAGAGAAAATAGAAGACACCTACTCACAAATTTTAAAGATCCCTCAAAGCACTTTATTACAGGAGAAAAGCAAAATTCAAAATGAAGGGGAGGTCAATTGACCCATTGTATGTAATTACAGCCATAATAATAAAGTACTAAAGAAAATTCTAAATAAACATTGGCCCATTTTATTACAGGATGGCACCCTAGCCCAAATTTTACCAACCAAACCCAAAATAGTATTTAGGGGTGCAGCCAATTTGAATAGACTCCTGGTAAAGAATCATATCAAAAACCACTACATTTCTAGATAAAGGGAAGGGCTTCTTTGGATGCGGAACATGTTTAGCGTGCAGGAACTCAAATAACAAAAAAAGACACCTTAAAAAATTTAAGAACTTTAATAACAAGGAAGAATTCCCAATTAAAGATCTCATAACCTGTCATTCAAATAATGTAGTTTATCTATTGGAGTGCCCATGTGGTCTAAAATATGAAGGCCGTACTAAATGAAATCTACACACCAGGGTTGAAGAACACATTAGAAACAGGGCCAGATTAAGAGCCCAGTGGGCCTGGTGCTGACAATTATGACGGGCCTAATTACAGAATTATGTATACACAATGAAAACGGTGCACACAAGCCCAGCAAGGTGAAAACAGGCTCTGACACTTAGGTGAAGGAATCCCTTAACCTCCACAACATAGAACATGCGAATAAAGCAAAGTATAAGTGGAGCACTGGATTACCTGTATAAACAGTAGTATATTGGAGGTAAATACAAATATTATAGAGATGATCTGTAAATAGATAGTGACAAATCTAAGTGCAGACGGTAGTTACAAATAGATAAAAATAAGAGATAAATTGTAGTTGGGTAACTCACAAAGGTGGAGCCAATAGCACACTTGGCTCTAGTGGTAAGCACCTTAGGATCTTCTAAGGGAGATCCACCACCCTCTTTATTTCCTCCTGATGTCTTCCACCTTAAGTGCAAGTAGGAATGGAATGGCAGACTCCAAAGGACGGTATACACAAAATTTATTATATTAAAAATATAAAAAATATATAAAAACAAGATAAATGAAAAGTACTTAAAATAATTCCAAAGTAATTCCAAAACGCATTTCGCCAGTGGACTGGCTTCCTCAGTTGGTATACTAGTCGTATGTCCTCTCGTTCTTTTATACATGCCTAATGACAAAATTGCCGGCATTTGCCGGACCGGAAATTCGCTCTGTGGAACGCACACAGAGCTGGTTGGAACGCACGTACGTGCGTGTGTGCGTGCGTAAGTCACGTGGTTCGGCTATTCGACTTCCTTTTTCTTCATTGAAACGCACATATGCGTTCCACCGTCTTGGGTCATAAAATCCCGCTGTTTTGCTTCCTCATTCTCCATGGAATGCACCATATGCGTTCCATAATCTTTATTGTCCATAACAAGAGTTCTTAAATATATAGTCCATATAATCTCAAATCAACAAATGGAAGGAAGGAAAGATAAACGAATAAAAATGTTTATAACACAGAAAGGCATCACAGTTTCCATCAATATTAATGAATAATATTACTTCTTTCATGTGCATAATAACAATGATATACCCCTAATATTGTGGAAGATGTTAAAAATAAATATGTAAAAAACTGGAAGGGTGGGGAAAAAATTCTATAATTAGATATTTTATTTTCTCTTATTGCTATAAAAAGTGGCACAATTCAAAGTCCAAATTTAATCCATGAGGGACCATAGTGTTAAAATTGAAAATAAAAGACATTTCTTCCATCCCAATTTTCTTTGTAAAATCTCCACCCCTCCAATTTTTTTTAACCAATTTAAGTGCGCAAAATATAAGACCTTGTGGATTTTGATGATGGTACTGTTTAAAATGTTGGGAAACACTGTGTCACTGTGTCAACTCCTTTTTTAATGTTTCTCACATGTTCCGAAATTCTAACATGGAGACACCTAATAGTCCTCCCTATATACATTTTGTTACACGGACAAATTAATAAATAGATGATATTTTTAGAGAAACATATCAATTGGTCTCTTATTGTGTACTCTTTGTTAGTGATTTCTTTTGTGTTCTTTATATGTCTTTTTCTACTTATTGTCTCCCTACATGCTAGGCACGTTCCACACCCATAGAACCCTTTACTTTTTGTTAAGAAGTTCTCATTTTCAGCCTGATGATTCTTTAAATTGCTATTTACTAAAAAAAAAATTATATTTTTGCATCCCCTATGGACAATTTTGGGTCTCTCCGGTAATATTTCTTTTAAGATCGGATCATCTTGTAATAAGTGCCAATATTTATTGATGGCGTGCCGTACTTTCTTATTATTGGCAGAAAAAGTACAAATGAAAGAATATTGCATTTATTGTCCTCTATTCTCGCTTTTTTCTTTTTATATATTAACAATTCCTTTCGTTCTAATCTTTTTATTTCTTCCATACCCTTTTGGAGATCCTCTTCTTTATATCCTTTTTCTAAGAATTGATTTTTAATTATTTGGGTTTGTTTTAGAAAATCTTCATCTTTTGTACAATTTCTTTTTAACCTCATGAACTGGCTCTTGGGTGCATTCGTGAGCCACGGGGTATGATGACAGCTAGTGAGATCAATATAACCGTTACAGTCTACCTCTTTAAAAGAATTTTTTGTAAAAATGTTCCCCTCTTCTATAAAAACAGTAAGATCCAAAAAATTAATTCCTACTTTACTTTGAGTGGAAGTAAGACTGATTCCCCAATCGTTGCAATTTAAAAAACTTAAAAAATTAGTCAGTCTTAAATCATCTCCCTTCCAAATAAAAAATATATTGTCAATGTAACGGCGATAGGTGACCAAGTCCGCAAAAAATTCACTATGTAAAATAAATGTCTCTTCCCAATACGCCATAAAAAGATTTGCGTAACTGGGTGCGAACTTAGTCCCCATCGCCGTTCCATTGATCTGTAAATAAAAACTCTCTTTAAACCAAAATAAATTATTAGTCAATATTAAAAATATACCTTCTTTGATAAAATCTATTTGATTTTGTTTAAAATTGGATTTTTCTAAAAAGTATTGCACCGCCTCTATTCCCTTTGTGTGTGGAATTATACTGTAAAGTGAGCTTACGTCACACGTGACCAATGTGTAATTTTCTTCCCATTTAATATCTCCTAAAATTTGTAAAATATGTATTGTATCTTTTAGATACGTTGGATTCTTAATTACTACTGGTTGGAGTAGGACATCTATATATTCCGAAACTCTCGATGAGATACTTTCCACCCCAGAGATTATAGGCCTGCCTGGTGGGTTGATTAAATGTTTGTGCATTTTTGGCAAACAATAAAATACTGGAATCTGAGGATTTAAGATGGTCAAATATTTGGCTTCTGTCTCTGTTAGGATATCATTTTCTAATCCTTTATTGATATATTCTTTAAACTTAGTTATGATTTCCTGACTCGGATTGGATGTTAGTTTTTTGTATGTTTTTACATCTGACAATAGTCTCTCTGCTTCCCCTACATATTTTTCTTTAGGTAGAATTACCACCCCACCCCCCTTATCTGCAGGTTTTATAATTAAATTGTCATCCTTTTGTAACTTCTTTAGAGTTTTTATCTCTACTTGTGTGAGATTCTTTTGATATTTATTTGTATGTTTAATTTTTCTAACTTCTTTCATAATCATGGTCTCAAAGGTTTTAATCTCACTAGAGATCATGTTTCTTGGGAAGAATTTTGATCTTTCTTTAAGGTTGCTGTGGATATATGGAGAGGTGGTGTTAGTCTCTACTGGATCTCTATTATGAAAAAAAAAATTTAAACATAATTGCCTAGTAAAACGGTTTAGGTCTATAAAAAATTCAAATGGTTTAAAGTCTGCAGACGGAGCAAACTTTAACCCTTTTTGTAAAATCTCAAGTTCATCTTGACCTAATTCCTTATCCGAAAGGTTAAATATACCCATATTATCTATATCCGTCCTCGTTTTTCTCTGTTGTGGTTTCTTTCGTCTTCTAGCTCTCCCTCTTCCCATGATCTTCTCCTTTTGCTCGGTGAGTCCCATTCCCGTGATTCCTGAAGTTGTTTGCATCTGGATTTGGTTGGGCTCTTGCGAAAAGGAGAAGATTTAGGGGAGGTATTCCTATGTTCCAATATTTGGAAACGATTATAGGTTGTTATACTATGGTCTCTATCTATAGACGGTTTACGTCTATCCATACGGAACCCATTTTTGTTCTGTGGGAGATTCCTATTCTGAAAATTACTCGATGGACTTGTAACTACTCTACTGTAACTCCTAATTACAGAATTATATTGACCAAAAACAGTAAAACACTCTCAAGTGTCATGTATCTGATGGAGATGGTGCTGGAGAGAAAGAAAACAGCAGCTATAAGAAAACACATACCCTAGGCTAATATCTCTCTAATTTATGTTTTCATCTTTCAAGTAAATCCATAACCCCTAACAGCAGTGTACAGTCAAGCAGGAAGTCAATGGGCATGATAATAGGGTGTGCCACTGACACAAATCACGTAACCTGCCAAAAGGGGTGAACATGCCCAAAAAGTGGACATGTCTGCCCAAAGAATTAGAAGGCCAGCCTGGCATGAATGCATGTCAGGCTGCCTGCCAATCATGCAGCTGACCAACTAAGGGCATACTATGCAGACAGCACCCTGAGCTTGGCATAAATGCATCTAATGATGCGCTCACTCAACGCTTTCTAAGGACTGTCCCCTAGCACTCGCTGTTCCACTTGTCTCCTTACCTTCTTATTAGCAGGCAGAAGCTCCTGGTATATAGTCTGGGACAGAGAAAAGCTGTATGTAGTGAGTGTAGAAGAAAGGGAACATGCCACAGTGTTAGAGAGACCAAAGCCAGCATTACCTTAAAGGATCACTATAGGGTCAGGAACACAAACATGAATTCATGACCCTACAGTGTTAACACCACCATCTAGCCCCCCTGGACCCCTCATGCCTCCATAAATATAACAAAATCTTACTATATTCAAGCCTGAAGCTGTAACTCTGCATGCTGTTAGACTCATAAAAACAAGCAGTCTGTTGACATCATTAGAAGTGGTGGCCTGATCCAATCACAGTGCTTCCCCATAGGATTGGCTGAGACTGACAAAGAGGCAGATCAGAGTCAGAGCCAGCATGATTCAAACACTGCCCTGGCCAATCAGCATCTACTTATAGAGATGAATTGAATTAATGAATCTCTATGAGGAAAGTTCAGTGTCTGCATGCAAAGGGAGGAGACACTGAATGTTTGGATGCATTTTAGGCAGCCATGACCCAGGAAGCATCTCTAACAGCCATCTAAGGAGTGGCCAGTGGAGTTATCACTAGGCTGTAATGTAAAGACTGCATTTTCTCTGAAAAGACAGTGTTTACAGCAAAAAGCCTGACGGTAATGATTCTACTCACCAGAACAAATTCAATAAGCTGTAGTTGTTCTGGTGACTATAGTGTCCCTTTAACTATATTCATTGTCAGCCAGTCCACACAAGTTTTGTTCCCATACATCCCTCTTAAGATTCCATACTTAAGTAAGAGTATGTGAAAAGTAGTTAGGGTTGCCACCTTTCTTGTAAAAACTATTTGCATATTTAAATATGTATGGGTGACATCACATGATGTAAATCACAAGGAGTGACATAACAGAAATTGCTGTAAAATCACCAAAAACTACTTAGTTTGATTTTGCTGTATAGATGGATTCCTCCCAGTGCCCCCATGTCTCCCAGTGCCCTCATGACTCAGTGCCCCCATGTGTCGAATTCTCCAGGTCTCAGTGTTCCTATGTATCAGTGTCTCAGTGCACCATGTCTCCCAGTGTCCCCAAGTGTCATGTCCCCAGGTCTCCCAGTGATCCTATGTATCACAGTGTCTCAATGCCCCATGTCTCCTCATGTATCCCAGGGTCCCCATGTCATTAGGACACTAGGAAGATGGGGAGACCTGGGGACATGGGGATATCTAGGGACACGGAGACACCAGTGACACTGGGAGACTAGGGGACTCTGGCTGGGACACATGGGGACAATGGGAAAATAGGGGACACTTGAAGACATGGGGACACAGACACTAGAGACACTGGTTGAGGGACATGTGGACATTGAGACATGGGGGCACTGGGCGACATGGGGACACTGAGACACCAGGGCCACAGACACTAGGGACACTAGCTTAGAGATATGGGGACATTGTGACACTTGAGGCACTGAGAGACATAGAGACACTAGGAGACATGGGGACAGTGAGACACTGGCAGACTGGGGTCACTGGGAGACTAGGGGGCACTGAGACACCAGGGACACTGGCTGGGAGACATGGGGACACTGTGTCCCTATGTGTCTGTGTCATACTGTCTCCCAATGTCCTTTAGTGTCTCAGTGTATGTCTTCTTGCAGCCTTTCCCCCCATCCCTTACTTCCCTGAGCTGTAGGCTGTCTCTCCAGGGTGGGAGTTGCTGTCTGGACTCTCTGTAGCTGCACCCCTGCAGATCAGTGAGTATAGATAGGCAGGGAGGGATATGCTGAAACTTCCTATCCCTGCCTGTCTCCACACACAGTGACCCCTACTGGCCAGTGCTGGTATTGCATAGTAATCTCTTGTTTATACTGAGAAAAATACCAGCATTTGTATTGCCAGTATCACTGCAATATTGGCACCAGCCAGGCAGCCTCAAATGCTGGCTGTGCCAATAAAATAAAAGCCAGGTGGAATCCCTAAGAGTAGTGTGTGAAAAGAAAAATGTTTTTTTGTTTTTTTTTAAATCAATGGGCCTATTCCATGGGCCTGGAGCTGCAGCTCCATCAGCCCCTATGTTAATCCGGCCCTGATTAGAAATATAAAATAAAATTTGAGGGACACAGTGTATCCCAACACTTTGCTTCAACACATGACAGTGACCCCACACAACTCAGGTTCATGGGTATACAAAAGGTTAAAGGCAATTGGCGAGGAGGGGATTTTGCCAAGCTACTAGGACAAAGTGAGATGAGGTGGATATTTAACCTCGGGACTTTAAAACCACAGGGTTTGAATGTGGATTTTGAACTCTGTCACTTTATTTAAATATTCAAATGTTTCTATTTTTGTTATATCTTATACATATCACAATTATGGTGTACGTAGATGAAATATCAAGGTACATACAGATTACTCTCATCTACGAGCACACTGATTTTGGTTTAATTCTGTTTTACTGTGAATACCATTTAAAGTATACATATCTGCAACACAGTATATATTTCTTTAAATGCCATTTATTACTGTTTCTTTTTAAAAAGTTCACATCACAACATAAGCACTTAAGCACTTTTATAACTCATTCTTATAAATATATTGATTCACTAGCCCCAAAATATGATAATTTACTTCTTTATTAATCATTATTAATCTTTATTAACTGTTATCTACATTTCAGGTCACTACTCAGTTTATTCACATGGAGAGGGAGGAGCTAACGGCCATGCTGACCCACCCTAAGGGTGGTACACATCAGCATGGCCACTGACTACCCCCTCCCACACTACAAACCCAGCCCCCCAGCCTGCACGCATGGGAGAGGTGCGGCATGGCTGGGGAGCTAGGGGTATCCCGGGCGGCGGCTGAGTGGCGATCACGTGGGTTCGTGACGTCACTTCCGCCAACCACCCGGATGTCACTTCCGCCAACCGCGGAGTGCCGATCACGTGTATACGTGACGGCACTTCCGCCAACCACTGGGGAACCCGCGGAATACTTCCGCCAACCACCACTGTCCACCAATGGAAATATTAGTAAATATAGGCGCCCGCAAGCCACCAATGAAAACAGTAGTTAAAAAAGGCGCCCACAGCCCCCCACCAATTAAAGAAACACACACATATGTTTTTACATTTGATATATGTCAACCATACTGTGATTGGACTAAATACATCCAGCCCAATTAAAGGTGAGAACCCAGGAGACATTTAAAAATGGAAGATTCGGAGGACCTACACTACAGCTGACTGAAGAAGCTCTATCTGAGAGGGAAACGCGTTTTGGCTATTTTAAAAGGACTTTTATTGAGGACTTTTTATACCATTTGTTTTTATACTTTTTTTAACCATATGATATATTAATAAATTTGTTATTTTACTTTTATACCTTTTTAAGTCCTTTTTGGAGCCTCCAAAAGAATCTTCATAGGGGTAGTGCCATCCCCATTCAAATAGGCACAGAGTTTATACACCTAGAACCAGGATCCATAGGCTCAGGACCAGGTGAGCACCACATTTATTTATAAATATGTGTGCTTTTATGAACAAAATCTACACATTGGTGCGCTTTCCCTCTGTTTTAGAATTACTCCATACCCAAGTAGAAGGGTGGTGCTACCATTATAAGCACACAAGCTTTGATACGGAGCCAGTGTTTCCATATACAGGCTCCTTGGAATGTGAGTGTATCAACCATTAAGATTCCATCACTATTATTGCATTGTCACTTTATATATACCTTCTGCACTATATTGTATTCTTTTGTATTCTTTTCCATGTACCATGATACGAAATAACGTTTGGTAAGCAATATACGTGTTTGAGCACTCCACTTATAGGTGTAGGTCTTTGTTACTTACACCGCATTTAAATCTATTATTCTGTCAAGTGGGATAGAGGATATTTCCACACAAAGTGTATAGAGCTGCCCGAAAATCACCTGCACTTTGTAAAGCACCTTGTTACACACATTCCTCTGTAAAAAGAGGTCCACTTTGAATGGTATTCAAAGTCCGACTTATCTTGTGATGGAGCAGCAAAGAAAGAGGAAGTACTACATTACATATGCCTCTTATTACTTTTACTTGTTGATGATTGGTCATTTTTTTCTTTATGTTTTTCTTTGCTGATGTGGAGTTCAGTAAAGAACGTTAATGCAAAATATGAAGCCTCCTGTCATGTTGTAAAATGAAACAGTGAAACTGCAGTGAGACTATACACCAAAACTGCTCAATTATGCTAAATTTGTTTTGTTGACTATAGTGTCTCCTTTAAAGATGCCATACACAAAAACTGGCAAATATTACAGGAAGACACTGCTTTACCTGATAGATTTAGGACTCCACTATAGCTGAGCTATCACAGGGGAACTAAACTAATGAGAATATTTATGGGGTAATTTAAAGATTAAAAATAATATTTTGTCTTAGTGTGATGGGTTACTAGTCCACTCAGAAACTATCTACCAGTAGGGGTCAGTAACCATAGCAAGTAACAGTACATGAATACTCAGCTTGTTATTTGTACAACAGTATCCAGCCATATAAAGTTAAATAATCAGCAAAGATAAGACATATATTGCAGAATAAATACTAAGAGAATATCAGGATGAAACCATCATAGACAGATTATGCAGCAGAAAGCATAAAAATACAGATGCTGGCAGTCAGATAAGATAAACACAGTTTAAGCTTTGCAACCGCAGAACAATGTTTAATGATTTCACACAATTAGTTGAAGTTATTTCTTTCTTTACCATCCACTAATCACAACAGTTTTAAAATCATTCTACTATAGTATTTAAATTGCTCATGTTACAATTAAATGCTATCTCTTATTATCTAGTAACAATATTAGGACTTATCCCTGCCTTTTCCTTACAAGTAATTATTAAGGATGTGTCTAATATCTCTGGAAAATAACTAATGTGACACCAGATAGGAGTGGTGTGTTTAGTACTATTTTTATCAGTTTAATACCTTCCGCGTCTCCTATCAGTGGACGTGTACACGGCAGTGATTTTTGTAACAGGGAGATGGAAGAAGATGCTTGGTCGGTCCTCTTACTGCAAATTTGGGGCACTGCGCGGTCAAGCTAATGTGACACCAGATAGGAGTGGTGTGTTTAGTACTATTTTTATCAGTTTAATACCTTCCGCGTCTCCTATCAGTGGGCGTGTACACGGCATTGATTTTTGTAACAGGGAGATGGAAGAAGAGGCTTGGTCGGTCCTCTTACTGCAAATTTGGGGCACTGCGCGGTCAAGCTAATGTGACACCAGATAGGAGTTGTGTGTTTAGTACTATTTTTATCAGTTTAATACCTTCCGCGTCTCCTATCAGTGGACGTGTACACGGCATTGATTTTTGTAACAGGGAGATGGAAGAAGAGGCTTGGTCGGTCCCTTTTCTGCAAATTTGGGGGACCG
>OW240915.1:121519388-121556250 GCA_933207985.1 Pelobates cultripes
CTCCATAAAGGTGTCCCATATGGATATTGTGAGTTGTGTGGTTGAGAACAGGTCCGTGCGTTTAGTTCTAAACTTCCTCGGTGTCGGTTAGAGACATGCCTGTAAATTGTGTTCTTTCCATGTCTACCCACTGTAATGTGCCTGGTGTAGCGTGAAGGAGTATGCCCGTGGAGAGGATCGCTGCTCTGTGGTATTGTCTCAGGTTTTGGAGACCCACTCCTCCAAGTCGTGGAGCGGTCTGGAGAAGTGCTAGGGATACCCGGGGTCTTTTCCCGCTCCAGATATAAGCGCCACATAATTTTTGTAGTGCTTTACAAAATTGGGGCGTGATCCCTAACGGTATCATCCTAAAGATATAAAGGATACGCGGGAGGATCATCATTTTGTACGTGTTAATTCTTCCCAACCACGAGATTTTTGCGTGTTTCCATCTGTTCATTTCCGCTTTACATAATGTAATTAGAGGTTTGTAGTTTAGTTGTGAAGTGGCAGAAATTGTGGGTGCTATCTTTATTCCCAGGTATGTGAGAGAGTGTGGTTTCCAGTCGAACTGGTATGAGGTCTGGAGTGTGTCCAGCAAGGGCTTTGGCAGGTTTATTGGTAGGGCTTGGGTTTTGTCTTGATTTAGGCGGTAGGAAATATCGCCAAATTCCTGTAGGAGGTCTAACAGGGGGGGAAGGGAACTTCGTGGGTCTGACAATGCTATAAATATGTCGTCGGCAAACAAGGCTAGACTGTACATTTTGTTGCGGATATTGACTCCTAGTATCTCGGGGTGTGTTCGGATCTTTTGTGCCAGGGGTTCTAGGACAAGTATGTACAGAAGGGGCGACAAGGGGCATCCCTGGCGGGTGCCATTTGTGATGGAGAATGCAGTAAAGAGGAACCCTCCGTGTGATACTTTCGCTGCTGGACGATGGTATAGAGCCATAATGCTAGTTATGGTGGATTCTGGAAAGTTAAATTGTGCTAATACTTTAGTCATATAGGCCCAATTTAGGCGATCGAAGGCCTTCTCCGCGTCTAGGGCGAGGAGGAGGCCTGATGATCTGTTGGACTCCAATGTGGAGATCATGTTTAAAATTTTTCTGGTGTTGTCCGAGCCTTGGCGGCCTCTGATAAACCCAGATTGGTCGTTGTGGATTATTTTATGCAGGAAGGGGGCGAGTCGGTTGCTGAGAAGCTTCGCGTATTGCTTGGCATCTCCATTTAGAAGGGATATAGGCCGGAAGTTTTTGCATTGTGTAGGGGGTTTGCCGGGTTTGGGGAGAGTAGAGATATGTGCCAAGAGCATTTCTTCTGGGAGCGCACCTGTTGTAGCGCATTTGTTGACTAGTTGAAGGAGCAGTGGCGCTATGGTTGGTGAGAAAGTTTTATAGTATTCATTTGTTAAACCATCGGGGCCCGGTGATTTGTGTGCTGGGAGTTGAGAGATGGCTTTCGTGAGTTCGTCTAGAGAGAAGGGTCTTGTCAGGGGTGCTAGGTCGTTTTCTGTCAGTTTGGGTAGATCTAAGGCAGCTAGGAAGTCATCTATTTTGTCTGGGGTTGGTATGTGCACATTGGGGTCTTGGTTGAGGTTATATAGTTCGCCGTAGTATTGAGCGAATTGGTCTACAATGTTTTGGGGGTTCGTTACTTTTATGCCCATGGGGTTATTTAGGAAGGCAATCCTGGAGGCGACATTCCTTTTTTTCAGTTGTGATGCCAATATTGCACCAGCTTTGTTGCCACTCGTAAAGAAATTGTGTTTCAATTTCCTGAGTAGATAAGTTGTTTTGGCTAGCTCAATGTTGTTTAGCTTGTTTTGGAGAGCTAGAAGTTTTGTTTTTGTGGTTGGGTTTGGGTCTCTTTTGTTTGAATGTGTTAGGGTTCGGATTTCTTCCAAGAGATTAGTATACTCGGCCATTCTCTGCTTTTTAGCGTAGCTGGCATGTTTTATAAAACTGCCTCGTATGACCGCCTTATGTGCCAGACAAATGTGTTCGATTGCAGAATCAGCGGTCGTGTTTTCCGCTATATAGTGTTGTAGATCTTTCGTGATCTGGGATATTATTGCTGGGTCTGCTAAAAGGGATTCATTAAGTCTCCAGGAGCCAGATCCTTTATTGGTAAACGCTTCTTTAATGCTAAGTGTAATGGGAGCATGGTCGGACCACGTCATTACCCCAATTGTCGCTCCTTCTATTTGGGCCATCAATGTGGTGGGTATGAGGAATCTATCTATCCGAGAGTAGCTGTTGTGAGCTGCTGTATAGCATGTGTGATCTATGTCTGTTGGGTGTAAAATGCGCCATGGGTCTACCATGCGAGCTGCGGTCAGTGTGGAGCATATTTTTGTTGTTAGTGTAGTTCTGTGTCTGAGTGTGCAACTCTTGATATAGGCTGTGGTGGAGGAGTCTAGTCTGCTGTCTAATAGACAATTCGTGTCGCCTCCAATGATCACCTCCCCATGTCTATACATATCAGTTAGAGCCAAGATCATTTGCAAAAACTCGTTTTGGTTTTCGTTAGGGCTATATACATTGATCAGAGTATACGGTGCATTATTCAACATACATTGTAAAATTAAATATCGACCTTTTTTGTCACTAATTTTCCTAACTAAGGAGAAGGCCACATCTTTGCTGATCACTGTGGAGACTCCTCTTTTCTTAGCTGAGTAACATGTATGGAAATCGTGAGGATACCATTTTGAGGTAAATTTGGGTCTAGGGTTCCATTTGAAATGGGTCTCTTGGAAAAATGCCACTTGTGCCCCACATTTTTTCGCCTCTTGCAAGGCTAGCCTCCGCTTATTGGGGGAGTTGAGCCCTTTGGTGTTTAGGGACATGAGCTTAATCACCATCTATCCAACGTGTTGGGTGCTGTGGCAGGGGTTTGTGTTTCTTAATCGAGCTATTGGTTGCCCTAACTCGGCGGCATCGAAGGATACCCGTGGGGTTTGTGTGCCTGGGAGATCTAGGTATTTTGCAACCATGTATATCAATTATGCTGTGCTTGCAGAGTACTCTCAGCGGGGGAGTGGTGTGGAGGAGGAAGGGAAAACAGGGGGAGAAACTATATACAACATTCCGTAAGTCACGGTTTGGTGACATATGGTTGCCTAAAGCAACGGAGAAGGTGGGTTACTAGAACCTTGGGGGTGTACCACACTGGTGTGGTAACTGGATCCCTATGTGTAGGGGATCAACAATAACTTGGGTCGAGTGTAGTGCCGTCGGGTATTGCTCACCCGTTGCGGCTAGGCCTGTGGCCTTTTGTTAAACCCTTATTGGGTATCTTAGGTAAACTTACAATATAACATACAACAGAAACAGTATAAACCTGTACGTTCAGTTCATTCATTGGAGGGCGTGGTGCGGCGCTGGGCCCGGATCTTTCAGGTCGGTGACTTGTCCGGGTCCATGCGTGCCTGGGGGGCCCTGTGGATTCGTGACCAGTCTTTGGACAGCGCCTTTGGTACATGGGCCGTTGCTTGTTTCTTCCTGGGGCTAGTAGGTAGGAAGGGTATATTCCATTCCTGAAGCGAATTTTTTGCCGTCTTCCGGAGTCATGATGGGCTTGTCCACGCCGTTTCTTTTAATTAGTAGCTTCGTAGGAAAGCCCCACTTGTAGGGGATATCCGCGTTTCTCAGTGCTTCTGTGATCGGTGCGAAGGCTCGGCGTTTGAGCATGGTCGCCGAGGAGAGATCAGTGAACAGCTTGATATCTTTATATAATTCTGGCCATTTGTTCATGGTCCTGGAAGTCTGCATGATTCTGTCCTTGACAGTGAAATGGTGTACTCTCGTGATCGTGTCTCTCGCAGTGTCTGGTGGGAGATGTTTAGGCTTCGGGAGTCTGTGGGTCCTGTCCAGGATCAAGTCGAATTCAGACAGAGAGGGGATCAGGGTTTTAAACAGGTCTTTGACGTACCTGGATAAATCTTGTTGTGAAATGGTCTCTGGTATACCCCTTATACGGATATTATTTCGTCTGCTCCTGTCTTCTTGGTCGGCCACCTTTTCTTCCAAGGATTTTAGTTTGCGTTCTAAGTCTGTGTAGGCCTCTGTTATTGTGTTATGTGCCTCCACCAGCTCGTCTGCTCTGTCTTCCAGGCGGGTGGTGCGCTCCCCCATGCTATGGATGTCTGCCTTGATGTCAGCGGTCATCTGAAGGAGGTCAGCCTTAAATGAGGTGTGGAGCTCCTGCATAATTAGCCTGATTGAGGCATTTGTTGCTGGATTGCTGTGCTCTGACAGGCAGTCTCCTGTATCAGTGCTGTGGGCAGGCGAGTGCCGTCCGTCGGCGCCATCTTGGATTTTCAGCTCCGCGGTTTGTGACCGTTCTAGGTGGGGATTAAGGGTTTTTTGCTTAAATTTTTTGGTGGCCATCAGGGGCGGAGGTGTTTACCTGAGGGTGTAGTAGGTTATTGCTCGTTTTTAGGGGTTTTTCACGCTGTGGTAGCTGCTTTATTGCCGCGGGCCGGGAGAGCTCCGTTCCTGCACGTCCGCTCACATGCGCGGTCAGGACACGCCCCCTATATTTTTATATTTTATATATTTTTAATCTTAATTTTATCTTCCACTTGTTCTTATTGTCCATTGTGTCATATTAACATATCAGAGTCATTACCACTAGTGAGCTCCTGGGCACAACACTATCCTTCAGGGTGTTTCTTTTTCTAAGCTAACAAAGGAAAACTATAATATGGAGGATAGGTCAAGAAGGAACAATGTGAGCTTTAGGTGCATTGGGGATAATATTACTCAAGAAGCCTTACCTGATTATATCAGGGAACTTTGCTCTACAATTCTGCCGACTATGGGAACTGGGGCTTGGACGTTCGACCGTATACATCGCCTTCCTCGCCTGCAAAGATTCTCAGCTGATACACCCAGAGAGGTGATTGTCCGCTTCCACTACTTTCATTAAATGAATTAATTGCTTGCAGAGGCCAGGAAACAGAATCCTCTCCCTTCCCCTTACCAGGAGATTACCTTGTTTGCTGATCTATCGGCTGCTACTATAGCCAGAAGGCGCAAATTTGTGGGCATAACAAAAGTTCTGCATGATCAGAAGGTAAAATATATTGCTGGGGATATCCCACAAAGCTCTTGATCTGGTGAGATGTTAATACATAAGCAATTATAGAGCTGAGCGACGGAATTGAAACCCTCATAAATTGGGGGCTTATGAAACAGAGAGATCGTACACAGCAATCTCCTAAGAAGATCTAGAAGGAGTGGATGTTGGCTTCTTCAAAGAAATCAAAATAGACTTCCTGAACTTAGATTTTTTTTTTTTTTTACAAAGAAAAAATTTTATATCCTTTGATAAATGTTTTAATTGCTTTTTTTCAGGTTTTTTTCCCTTTAGTATTGTGCATTATACTGCATTAAAGGGACACTCCAGTGCCAGGAAAACAATCTGTTTTCCTGGCACTGCAGGTCCCCTCTCCCTCCCACCCCCCATCCCAGGTTGCTAAAGGGGTTGAAACCCCTTCAGTGACTTACCTGTATCCAGCGTCGATGTCCTCCCACGTCATCCGGCAGGGAAACCTATTACTCATGCACTGCCGGCGGCGTGGGAGACCTAATGCACATGCTCGGCAATGCCGCACATGCGCATTAAACCTCCCCATAGGAAAGCATTGAAATAAGTTTTCAATGCTTTCCTATGGGGATTTCAGTGACGCTGGAGGTCCTCACATAGCGTGAGGACGTCCAGCTACGCTATAGCACAGAAAATCTGTGCTATAAACCAGGAAGTGCCCTCTAGTGGCTGTCTAGTAGACTACCACTAGAGGAGGAGTTAAGTTTATGAAAACTGCATTATTAACAGTTGCATGGTTAAGGGTAGTGGGAGTTGGCACCCAGACCACTCCAATGGGCAGAAGTGGCCTGGAGTGTCCCTTTAAGGCATTAAGGTTATCAATAAGGTGATCAAGGTGATTGTTAAGTGAGTTTGATTTCTCTAACGATAAATTACTTGAGCAGTGTTATAAAGTTTTGTTTGTTTTTTTTGGAGTCTAACTGCATAGTACGTAACTGATAGTCTGCTACATGTCATAATAGTTGCTGGGGGCTCATTAGCACTCTCGGATTGATAGATGTATCTATCCTAGCTTACAGCTCTGATTTGTTCTATTAGTACTCATTTTGGATGCATAGGTGATAGGAAGGATCCTCCTTCACTCTATGCAAACAGCTCAGAGAGATGCAGTTTCCTTGCAGTGTCGGTACACACAGAGTATAGGTAGTTAGATGTATTGTGTATCTACATGCCGAGGTGCCCTTGAAGTCACAGATCAGGGTTTTTTTTTCTTCTCTTTTTTTTTGTTGATGACAATATGCAGAGTATTTTTTTAATGGCATCAGCAAACATTAAAGGACCACTATAGTGCCAGGAAAACATACTCGTTTTCCTGGCACTATAGTGCCCTGAGGGTGCCCCCACCCTCAGGGACCCTCTCCCGCCCGGCTCTGGAAGGGGGAAAGGGGTTAAAACTTACCTTTTTCCAGCGCTGGGCGGGGAGCTCTCCTCCTCCGATCCTCCTCTTCTCCTCCCCGTCGGCTGAATGCGCACGCGCGGCAAAAGCTGCGCGCGCAGCCGGTCACATAGGAAAGCATTATCAATGCTTTCCTATGGACGCTTGCGTGCTCTCACTGTGATTTACAGTGAGCGCCTCTAGCGGCTGACAATGAGACAGCCGCTAGAGGAAATAGGAGAAGGCTTAACCCATTCATAAACATAGCAGTTTCTCTGAAACTGCTATGTTTATGAAAAAATGGGTTAACCCTAGCTGGACCAGGCACCCAGACCACATCATTAAGCTGAAGTGGTTTGGGTGCCTAGAGTGGTCCTTTAAGCTCCTGTTTGATACTTGTACTAACACTGGAATAATTCTAACGCTATAAGGATATATACTTTGATCATAACAGTTTTTATTATATTTTGATAACAGCAATATTATTTCAGAACAGCTGAATTCAGACAGTCAGTTTTGGCTAATTTCTGCAGCCCATGTACCCCTGAAGGCACAGATTAATTACTCCCTAAGTGGGTGCTGAAATTTTTTGCTTGGGTTAGATATTTATCCAGCTCTAATGCAATACAGTTGCTTTGTCTAATGTGCATCTCAGTTTCTTCTACTTGCAGTAAGCGTATCCACCTCTACACCTATACCTCCTATGCAGGTGTATTGAGACCTTAGAGGTTAACTGGAAGAAAAAAAAAAAGAGAAAAGGGAGGGCAGTATAAAAAAAAATGTACCCTACTGTGGGAGAAAAAGCAAAGAAAAGGGAAACAAACAAAAAAATAATAACTCTTGCATGTGTCATGCAACTCTATTTAGAGATTAACATAGACACAATAGGGTGTTTTTTTGTATTTTTTTTTTTGTTCTGTTTTTGTTTTGTTTCCATTCAATCTGATTCGATCAGATTTATTTGTTTTGATTTGATGAGCAATATGAGTATAACATGCAAAGTGCTTGCCATGTTCTCTTAACCTTCTCTGTAAGACTTTCACCCAGTCTCCACTCATTCAAAAAATCATTGAAAACTCACTTCTTCAAGAAATCATATAAATTAAACTGTAAGCAGGTTTTTATCCCCCACCCTCATGACTCTTCTCCTGCAACTGTCAAAAATTACCTACTAAGCCCTCAATGAATACTTTTCTAACAACCTACTTTGTACCCCTACTTTTACCCTTTGTGTCACTATACCCCACTCCCTCTAGAATGTAAGCTCATTGAGCAGGGCCCTCAACCTCTCTGTTCTTGTATGTCCATTTGTCTGGTTAAAATGACATGTCTGTTAGTCCACCCATTGCACAGCGCTATGGAATGTGATGGTGCTATATAAATAATAAAATAATAATAATAACCTAACCCTTAACCTCTCTAGTTCTCCACCTATGTTTTTTTTCTTTTCCTTTATTCAAGAATTGGTGTTGGCTTTACCGATTCCAGAACAGCCTCACTGCTGGCTCTTAATGATAAGAGTTTCTTGTATATTTTATTTTGTGTGTTTTTTTGCTTATCTACCCAATTCCTCACCCCACATCATTGGAAGGAAGTGCTTATATGGGATCTTATTTAATTACTATTACATTTTGTGGCAGATCTCTCTGCCACTGGATTGTTATTTTATACTATTTTGTCTGTTTGTTCACCAGTCCCCGGTTGTTCGTGTGTTCCCTGATTAAATTCCCTAAAAGACTAATGAACTACCGAATGGCAGGCCACCCAGGAGGGAAATGTGCTGCTGGTTAACCTTTTTGACCTTATTAACATTGTTGTTAACCGCAGCCACTTCCAACTCCCGAACGGTCGACTGGGTGGTTGTCGTTCGTATGACCGAACATATGGCGGCGGCCGCCATCTTGGACAGTCGAACGCAGAGCGGGGTTAGTCGACAACTACATGGAACAAATTTTGGACACTGTTTCCCACGAACACCGCTGAGATCACCAACCATCCATCTCTTCGTTCCAGTTCATACGAACGCCATGCCGTTCGGTATATTGGCAATCCACAAATGGAACTGTACCAGATAGCTAAACCCATGGAGTTTATGCTTTCTGCCAAGTGCACAATGAAAACACTTTCAGCTCCATGGCGATTTGACTGTATGTATGGGATCTGCATCTGAGCGCTGTTCGGTTATTTTGAGCGCTCAGATGCAAGCTATCTGGGGATATGTTGAACGTGGGGGTTCTGTTCGGTAAAATAAGACTTATGTATTTTCATGTCTTTTTCTGTTATTGTAAAATGGGTGATATTCTCTATACCTGAAGATAATTGAGTTACTTCATGGCTCTTAACCCAATTATCTCCAGGTTAGAGAGGAGGAGTTGCACGGTTTGTGTGGGAGTGTTTGTATACTGTAAATGCATATGATTGGTCACTGTAAAAATGTCTAAGTCTTCCACAAGATCCCTATGGGAGTGTCCCTTGCTGGAAGACCTGCATAAAAGGCTGTCATGTGGCCACCATTAAACAGATCCTTCTTGACTCTCAACACAGAGCCTCATTGGGGTGATAATTCGTATGATTCCTGTTCGGCGCTTAGGAGTGTTCGGTAGCTGACTTCGCATTTGGGAAAAAGAACAGCTTTGGCGGCATTAACCCCTTCTCATACCCGGGGTGCCGTTACAAATTTGATAGGGAGAGTCAGGATTTGACACATGATGACTGCTCAACTTAAAATTCTCTCTCATAATTTCAAGGGTTTGAACCATCCGCACAAAAGATGTATGGCGCTCCAAGACATGCATAACTCAAAAGGAGCAATTGTATTTTTCCAAGAAACTCACTTTTGCAAACGTAACCCCCTTCAGTTAAAATCTCGGAAATATCCTAAAGCATTCCATGCTTACTCTCCTTATATATACAAAAGGTGTTGCTATTTATTTTGTAGTGGAGCTCCCTGTACCCCTGATTGGGTACCTCTGCCAAGGACCGCTTCCTAGCTAAAACAAGGGACAAACTGCAGCAATTCTGCCCACAGTCGCCGTGGCTTGACTGGGGCCCTGGAGCCGCTCCCTCCTGGAGCCGAATGGGAAATTAGCTTTAGTCCTTATAAGGACTTTTCCCGTTAAATCCCCTGCAAGCTGGAACAGCAGACACAGGAGTAAATCTTCTTTCCCTCCATTAACAGGACGACACACAGTTTTGCAGTGTAAGCTGGAATAGGATTTTAATGGAGGCCCACTGGACTTTTATGCAATTCCCCCAACAAAGGTGACACCCATGTGGGCCTTGTTGGGCACAGGGACACAAAGTTATACACCAATCACAATAGAGTTACAATCTAAGATACTCCCACACATAATACAATAAGCTTTCCCCTTACTTAGGAGATAAATGAGTCAAGCACCAGGGCCAGACTGGGGATGCGAAGCAGCCCTGGAAACAAAATCTATGCCAGCCCCATAAGTCATTGTGCTATGTAGTGTGTGAGATATATATATATATATATATATATATATATATTGCTATAAATACACAGGTCACCCCTCCCTCTGGGCTGAGACTGCACATTTTATTTTTTTCTCTAAAAACTGTAAGTTTGTTCATTCGGATATGGCAAATGTTACCACTAATGCAAATTCAGCCTATTTCAATCATACATAGCATTACAGCGATGCCTCAATTAGGTTCATGTTTTTACTTACTGTATTTGGCAATATCTACTTCTATCATGTAATTCGTTTGTCACCCTTCTTTTTATGTGTTCTTTGTCTGCCCTCCGTGTACTCATGCACTCATTAAAATCTAAAAATTCCTTATCCTGTTTCAAGGGGAATATCTTCTAAATGTCTAAAAAAATCTTCTAACTAAATAAACTCCAACTTAAAATGTATCATATGCATTTTAGTTGCCACACTGTTTTTAATGTTTTATTTGTCTGAGTATTCAGACACCCATTGAACCTATATTATTATGTGGCTAGGTGTTGCAACTGACTGCCTAAATTTACGTCAGGCCCAACTCTAGCCTTTACATGTGCTTATTTACAAAAAAAATAAAAAAATACTGGGTTTGTTTCACTGTAACAGCCTGTTTGATATGTGTTTTGGTCATTAGGATTTGTTTATTGCATGCTTACTAAGTACGAAGCCATCCCTGCATATTTAAGCCTTAACTAACTGTGGCTCACCAATGTTGTCCTGTTTTCTCACGTTTGCCCGAAGTTACTTGCACATTTTTCTACTAATAACATTTTATTAATAGCTTGCTATTTTAGGTTATTCCAGGGTCATTTTGTATTGCCTGTTGCTTACATCTCTGTATGATCTCTATTAATGCTACATGCACTTGAAGGGATGTGCTGCTGCCCAAATACAACTAAGTGGAAATCACTGTTTAGTGGATGTGCCCTGAATGACAACATGCATGCGTTTATTTATGTAATTTTCATACGGTATAATCTAAAACCGCTTGCAAAATCTGCAGTTCTCTTGTCTGCTGCTTCTGCCTGCTCTCCCCTTCTAACCCTGCCCGGTATTTCAGTGGCTTTCCAATCACACACTAAGTGCTTTGGGGATCAGGAGTGCCCCTTAGAGTTAGTTTTCTCCAGTCATAAGCAATTTACAAGTAAGTCTTAAGCCCTACTTTACGAGTGTTTTAACATGCCCTACAGTTAAGCCCTACTCTGCCTATTAGGGGCTTTTAATTTGATTACTACATTTTATGATTGGTCTGCTATGTCATCATTCTACCACTCAAGCACATTGATTTTCCACCTTCCATAAATTCAGTCCGCATTTGACCGCACTGGTTTCCTTATACAGTACAACCTCATCCAATTTTTAGACACTGTTAACATTTCGGCCTACTTAGGTCGCTTGTTTATTGGTTGCACTAACACATGTCAATCATATTTTGCCATATCAGGCCGGCTTAGGTATTGTGATTACTTTTACTGTCTTATTCGTAGGGTCTATGTAAACCTCACGCATTATGTAAACCTCATTCAGTCATGTTCAATTTAAGAAAGTTTAGCTGATGTTAATATTACTGAGCTATTCTTGCATTTGCTGTTGCTTTCAACCCTAATCTTCCATGCCTGTTGTGTATGCATAAGCATTTTTCATCTTCCTAAGCATTCCACATGTAGGGTTTTTTTTTTTTTTAATGTATATCTTATAGCTCCTGTCTCTTCCTATCGATTAATCCGGCTGTCACGACCTTTAACCTGTTCAGTCACTGTGGCATTCTAGAGGCCTATGTTCCTGTTTAAATCTGTCTGCCAACACCCTGTTATTTGGCTCCGTGGGTATGTATTATATGATGCTTTATAAGTGTTTACATACAAGTTCTATTCAGTTTCACCATTTCATAAACTAGATGATTATTAGTAACTAGTGATGTCGCGAACATGAAATTTTCGGTTCGCGAACCGCGAACGCGAACTTCCGCAAATGTTCGCGAACCCGGCGAACCCGGCGAACCGCCATAGACTTTAATGGGCAGGCGAAATTTAAAACACACAGGGACTCTATCTGGTTGAAGGGGGGGGGGGCAGGAGACCTACTCTCATCCCCCCACGGCCCCCACCCGCCGCCCATAAAGATAATGGGGGGTGACCTATTGTCCCCCCCCGGCCCCCACCCCTGAGCGGTGGGTGGGGGCCCTAAAATGAACAATAAGGGGGGGACCTATTGTCCCCCCCGGCCCCACCCCTGAGCAGTGGGTGGGGGCCCTAAAATTAACAATAAGGGGAGGACCTATTGTCCCCCCCCCGGCCCCCACCCCTGAGCAGTGGGGGGGCCCTAAAATGAACAATAAGGGGGGGACCTATTGTCCCCCCCGGCCCCCACCTCTGAGCGGTGGGTGGGGGCCCTAATAATAATAAGGGGGGACCTATTGTCCCCCCCCCGGCCACCACCCCTGAGCGGTGGGTGGGGGCCCTAATAACAATAAGGGGGGGACCTATTGTCCCCCCCGGCCACCACCCCTGAGCGGTGGGTGGGGGCCCTAATAACAATAAGGGGGGGACCTATTGTCCCCCCCGGCCCCCACCCCTGACCGGTGGCCCTAATAACAATAAGGGGGGGACCTATTGTCCCTCCCCCCCGGCCCCCACCCCTGAGCGGTGGGAGGGGGCCCTAATAATAATAAGGGGGGGAAAAAACCTGAGCGCAAAAAAAAATCCATCTTCACCCATGGAGGGCTCCGCGCAGACTGAGCTCTGCAGGGCGGGGGAAGGCTTATAAAGCGGTGGGTGGGGGCCCTAAAATGAACAATAAGGGGGGGACCTATTGTCCCCCCCGGCCCCACCCCTGAGCAGTGGGTGGGGGCCCTAAAATTAACAATAAGGGGAGGACCTATTGTCCCCCCCCTGGCCCCCACCCCTGAGCAGTGGGGGGGCCCTAAAATGAACAATAAGGGGGGGACCTATTGTCCCCCCCGGCCCCCACCTCTGAGCGGTGGGTGGGGGCCCTAATAATAATAAGGGGGGACCTATTGTCCCCCCCCGGCCACCACCCCTGAGCGGTGGGTGGGGGCCCTAATAACAATAAGGGGGGGACCTATTGTCCCCCCCGGCCACCACCCCTGAGCGGTGGGTGGGGGCCCTAATAACAATAAGGGGGGGACCTATTGTCCCCCCCGGCCCCCACCCCTGACCGGTGGCCCTAATAACAATAAGGGGGGGACCTATTGTCCCTCCCCCCCGGCCCCCACCCCTGAGCGGTGGGAGGGGGCCCTAATAATAATAAGGGGGGGAAAAAACCTGAGCGCAAAAAAAAAAACAATCTTCACCCATGGAGGGCTCCGCGCAGACTGAGCTCTGCAGGGCGGGGGAAGGCTTATAAAGAACACTCTGATTGGTGGGTTTAAGCCAATCAGAGTGCTCTTTGTCATTTTACACAGCATGGGAAAATTCCAAAGAACTTTCCCATGCTGTGTAAAATGACACAGAGCACTGTGATTGGATGGCTTGAAATAGGTCCACAGGCTGCTCACTGTTTAATAGACATGCCCCTACTCGTGGTATTGCGAGTAGGGGCACAATTTACTAATACTAAGTAATTTTTACTTAGTATTAGTAAATTAATAGGGGGGGGAACGAACATCGCATATGTTCGCCATCCGTGGCGAACGCGAACACGCTATGTTCGCCAGGAACTATTCTCCACAGAACCGTTCGGGACATCACTATTAGTAACTCTATCAGGTTCTCTACCATCTCATCACCATCATGTCTTGGCTACATACAACTTATCCACAACAATTCTCTGATTCACATCCTACCTTCTCCTGCATTAATCCCAACACAGTGGCACAATCATCCTGTAACTCAGGAATACATTCTGGTATTCTACGCAATTTCTTACTCATGGCCTTCACTAGGTCTTTACAATGTGCGGTCATATGCCCAACAGTGGGCTACATGCCATGTCCAAATTCAAAACCACATTTAGGTATTTAATTTGCATTACATCGGTCTTACAGGGTTTGCATACTACCCATTATTCTACATTTTATCAGCAACATATCTATCCTTAAGACAATCATTTGGCCATTCTCATGGGGTAGTTGTAATCCCTCCATTATGTACACTATCTTGACCTCACATTAAGCACTCCGGTTCACCTATATCTATTTAGAGTTTTATTATATCTTTCATAGAACTCATATTGAAACTGCTTACAGATAGCACGGTTGTGAATAAATGCTATATTGGTCTTGTTTCAGGTCCAAGTCCTTCACACTGGGCCTTCATTTCATTCCCATCATATGTGGGCAGCCCAATATGAACGAAATGCATAAGTACCTTTTGCTGCATGGGGGTTATATGTATACACCACTCTTTATTACAACATTTCATTACACCACTTATACTCGCTAGGCTTATACAGCCCTTATTCTGCCTGCAAAATGTTAATCCCTTATTCTATACATTGAATCATTACTTCACATACTGTCACTTTGTTCTTGTGCAGTATTTGCAATGTTATGTCTCAAGTCAACTACTATTGTGTTGGTTGGATACTTGTCATCCTTTGGCATGGGCCTTATGGTCGGCCTCCACTGCATGTCATGTTACCATCCTTCTAGCCTAACTAATAAAGCTACCTTTACAAATGGACTGGACCAAAAACTAGGTATTCACTATTGGCCATTTCACAACACCTGCACCTTGGTATGCTTATGCTTCTTTTGTTCGTTCCATACATCCATACCCCTTATACAGCCCTATTTCTCCATCCAGCAGCTCAGGACTAACATTGAGCACTCTGCCTTCCACTACAATACCTCTACACATGGCCCTCACTAAGCCTTCACTCCATATGTTTACACATGGCTCTCTACAGGTACTATGGCAATTCCGGGCAGCTACATACGGCTATTTCGGCCCACATTTGGGCAATTACATACGTCAATTTCGGCCCCTCATTTTGGCAATTGCATACATCAATTTTCTAATAGGGTCAAAGGAATACAACCTTGCATACTACATTCCAAAATTGCACATGGCCTCGTTAGGCCCACGCAAGTCTTTTCCCTCTCTCGGCACACACCCGAGAACCTGGTACCTATTACTGTGCATTTGACATGTCCAGGCCTCTTTGGTCTGTCACTATTTTAACTGTTTAGTACCTCCACCTAAAGGCACTTGCTAGTTCTGGTATTTCACTTCCTGCAGTATGCTATGGGATTTAATTAATGTGATGGTTGGGGTTTTTCAGGGTGTTCTTTCTCATACACACTTCAGATCCTTTTAGTGGAAGGATGTGCACAGGGAACTCATGGCTAAATTCGGTACAAACAGGTATCGGGTCGGGGCTTTTGATGACAAGTGTTCATTTTCAGTTACTCCATATGTCTACACTGTTATGTTTAAATTATGCCTTATTATGAGGCTGGTTATCCTCAACTTGATCATTTGGGAACCGCACCCTCACCTCCTGACATATACTTTACAGGGGTCTTGTTCACCAGGTATGCTTTATGCCGACCATTGCATATCTGGGGATATAGTCAACTGAGCCATTTATCACACTGTTCAATTTCCTTTGTTAGTTTGGTAACAGATATTAATAGAGTATTTTGGGTTCTGGGCTTCTTGCACTTACTTTACCTACCTTACCGGCAAACTGTTGCATTTTCATTGGTGTCGTAATTCTGAATTATGAACACTAAGTTCTTGGGTCTCTCTCTCTTTATCTGGTTGGATTTTTGTTTTGGATCTCGGTAAACCTCTTCTTTTGCCCTCTACTTTCCATTCATCTATTCTTACCATCAATTTCTAGCATAGCTTTCATTTATCTGCCAGGTGTATAACTTATCATGCCACATTTATTCTTTTGCATTTATGTTTTTAAGAAACCACATAAATGACTCTCTTTACGATACTACCTCCATTCTTACAATAACCACTCGCTCTACAAAACTTATCTTTAGCTTGGACTGGCTGTTAGGGTACCTTAAGTGGCCATAAGTAGTTTTTGGTTTCTTGTGCCATTATATAGCTGTCCTGCGAGGCCAACTCCCATCCTCAACTACGGAGGTATTCGCCCCTTTGGGCCAAATCATAGTTACTGCCTCGCATCTTCCCCCTCTTGGCAAAGCAGTTAGGGCCTCACCTTTTACAGCCAACTTATTTTGAATCTCTTTAATCCTCACCGAGAGGCCAACAGCGCTCGGTGGCAAACATACCCAACGGGCCTAATCATAGGTAGAGCCTCTGATCGCCACTTGGCAACTAGTTAGGTTCCCAAGTCATCAATTTAGCTTAATTGTTTTACCACTTGGCATAACGTAGGTCAGCCAGTATCTTTGTGTCGGTTTTGGCACACCACAACCGAATTGTGCACCACTAACATAACTCTGCTTATTGTCCCCGACCACAAATGGAAAGGTGTAGTTGTGGGAGGGGATATTGCTATAAGTACACAGGTCACCCCTCCTTCTGGGCTGAGACTGTCTGGTTCACCCCACGCACCACTCCCTTTATCAAGCCATTTAAATTGGTGGGCCCTCTTTATACAGGCCTACCTGAATGTCTGTTTTGGCACACCACAACCGACTAACATAACTCTGCTTATTGTCCCTGACCACAAATATATATCTCTATCTCCCTGGAAAAAAATAATCTATGCCAGCCCCATAAGTCATTGTGCTATAATTTTCTAATTCAAAATATTAGTCCTTTCAGGGTAATTAAATTATACAGTAAAGCATACTTACATGCAGACACAGACAATCTTAATGATGCACACAAATAGGCTCAGTGAAAGACAAGTAACACACAGACAAGGTTACTGGTATACACACAAATTTAGTACAGACAAACTCTGATACACGCACACTACAGACAAGCTCACTACAGACAAGCTCACTGATGCGCACACACTCTCCCTACAGACACGCTCACTGACACACACACATGGTTACTACAGACAATCTCACGATCACACACATGGTTACTACAGACAAGCTCACGATCACACACATGCTCACCACAGACAGGCTCAGACACACCCATGCTCCCTACAGACAAGCTTAATAATACACACAAACACACACACACACACTATCCCTACAGACAAGCTCACTCACTAGAAGGCACACACAAACTCACTAGCAGATGCACACACAGAAGCTCCCTCACTACCAGATGCACGCACACACACAGAAGCTCACTCACTAGCAGATGCACGCACACACACAAAGACATCCACACACACAGGCAGACAGTGTCATACACACACAGGCAGACAGCCGCACACTAAGCTTCGCCCCCGCCGCAAGCTTTGTTGGCCGCCTAGTTCGCACATGGCCGGCCAAGATTACAGGAGCCTGATCACTGATTATTAGGGCTGTCAGCCTAGCCCCAGGTGCCGCGGCCCACCGGGAAATTTCCCATTATCACGGTGGGCCAGTCCGGCCCTGTCAAGCACTATACTAAACTCAATTATCTTCAAAAACAAACACACATTTTTACAAAAACCCCAAAATGCCTTAAAACACACAATATGCCCTTGCATCCCCTGATTTGGGTGACCTACATATCTAAAAATCACCCAGATCAGAGGTTTATACATTCTATGGAAGTCCTATTTTGACCGGCCGCAGGCATGGTCCCATGCCCAAGACAGTTTCAGAAAATCAGGGCTTGCGTCCGGTGTAGTTCGGTAATTTGCTAGCAAGCAAACTACTGAACAAAGGCAATAGTCTTACCCTGGAGCTTATTCCCTTCATCCATACGAATTATCCCGCCGAACAGTGCTCTTCTAACTTGTATAAAACAGAACGTAGGTGATGATGGAAGTCCAGCGGTGTTCGGGAGTTTCTGTAGCTGATTTTAGTTCCAGGAGATTCCTGCATAGAAACTGCTGCCTGCGTTCATGCAAACAAGATGGCCGCCACCTCGTGGTTGCTTATAGGAAGTGCGGCCACCCAGACGAACAATTAGAACACTGCGGTGAGAAACATTCCAAGTTGTTAATAGGTGTTAACAAGCTCCAGGGTGGTCTCTGTTCGTGCAGTTGTTCGACAAACTAACCATATAGTCCCAATTGCATGAACAGATACTTTTACACTATTTTCCACAGGGTCAATAGTCTGTGGGCAGGAGGCTGGCAAGCAGGCTTCTCCAAAAGCTCATGGCAAACTCTGGTAAAAAGGGAAATTTGCCACAATTTTCATGCAGATTGGTCCTTCACTCTCGAAAAATTATATGATGATAAAAATGGTAGGACCCTGATCTTAATACGCACTCTGAATGGCATACCACTAACAATATTAAACCTATATGCACCCAATCAATAACAACAAACTTTTTTTTTCAAGGTGCGTTCTGCCAGATCGCACAGATGAAGAAGGGACATCTAATTATATGCGGACACTTTAACAGCACACTAGATCCTTTGTTGGATATACAGAGAAGTCATAACAAACCACCTACTTCAGCTTTATTTCATCTTAGTCGCTATTTAGTGAACTTACTTCATACTAATGATTTGTATGATACATAGCGTAATTTATACCCCTCTGCTAGAGATTACTCTTATTTTTCCCATGTACATACATCATAATATGTGCCTTGTGGACAAATCCACCATTTCCAATGTCACAGATGTTACCATAGGTTTACGTACAATGTCAGATGATGCTCCTATTAAGATCACTCTCACGCCGCCTCATCCAGCTCGAGGAAGGGGCAAATGGAGGCTAAATGAAGCGTTGATAGATACCCTTGAAAATCACATTAAAATAGAACCTGCCTTAAACAACTATTTCAGTGAAAATATCATCCCTACCTCAAATACTGAAGGCTTGTGGCTGGCCCATAATGCTGCTATACGCGGATTCCTTATACAGTTAGATTCTCTTGCTAAGAGGAAAGTAAACGTAACCAAGTCACGACTCCTTCAGAATTTAGCCTCTCTTGAGACTCAAAATAAAAGGGCCCCAAATAAATCGCTGGTTAAAAAAAAAATAGATGCTATAAATCACGAATGACATTCACTCTCACTACTGACAAACTAATGAGATCTCTTAAGCAAATATATTATACGTCTGGTAAGAGAGCAGGCAAACTGCTAGCTAAAAAATTGAAATTCAATTATCTGCAAACTAAAATTCTTTATCTCTAAGTCAGGGACAAAAATTTACAATCCCCTACATATTGTTGAAAAATTGGCACTATATTATAAAGGATTATATAATTTAAAGGACGATTCAATCACTCATATTCCTACAAGAGGGGCTATTGAGGAGTTTTTAGGGAAAATGCTACTTCTGTCACCATTTACTGAAGAAGAAGGGCGAAGCGCAATTAAAACCATGCCCAAACATAAAGCTCCAGGTCCAGACGGCCTATCTTATTACTACAATATAAAATTGGAAAAAACATTTACCCCGCATATAACCAATCTTTTAATCGTGGCCCTTCCAAAACATAATAAACCACAATTTTTATGTGCAAATTTGCATCCGATATCCTTGCTGAATGCTGACCTTAAATTGTACGCAAAACTGTTGGCTTTACCGCTACTTCTGTCCCTTATTTCAGATGAGCAAGCAGGATTTGTGGCAAAGAGACAAGTGGGGGACTACAAAAAGTTTTTTTTTTTATATATATATAGATTTAATAGACTGGGCACACCGCAGTTCTCAAAGAGGCATTTTATTGGCGTTGGACGCGGAGAAAGCTTTTGACCGGCTTAGCTTGTTATTTATCGCTACCCTTTTGAAAATGGGATTTTCAGAGGCATTTGTCAAGAGCATAATAGTGCTATACCCCCGTCCAACCGCTAAAGTGTTCAACACCGGCTTCCTATCCTTTGCATTCCCGATCTCTAATGGAACACGCCAAGGCTGCCCCCTATCACCTATTAATTTTATACTATGTTTAGAGCTTCTAGTCAGACAACTTAAAGCTAGCACTTCTATTCAAGGGCTGTCCACCCCCACCGGGGAAAAGAAACTTGCACTTTTTCGCTGGTGATGTTTTGCTTTTTTTTAACACAACCAATAGAATCTATCCCATGTTTATTACATAGTTTGAGTATGGTTATATTTCTTTTTATAAAAACAACACTTCGAAAACGCAAGCCCTTATAATCAATCTCCTTAAGCAGATAGTAAGCATATTAGAAACCACTTATAATTTCGATTAGCGTCATAAATCACTAACATACTTAGGGATCAACCTTGCTAAACATCCCCAACATCTTATTCAGGAAAATCATGAACCCATAATTCATAAAGTTGGAGAGATCTGGTGTGTCGTGGCTGGGGAGGATTAACACCATTAAAATGATGGATATGCCACATATATTATACCTATCTTATTACCAAACCATCTTTTAAACCACTTACAGAGAATACTTAATGCCCATATCTGGGGGGGGGAAAAAAGCCCCCACGAGTTGCAAAGCAGGTGTTGTGGCTCCCTACACTGGCAGGAGGATTAGGTATCCCCTGTATTCATAATTATTATAGCGCTTCCCTTTTAGCACAAGGCACCGATATTCTTTTTAAACAAATAACACCCATATGGCTCTCTCTAGAAAACGCATATATATACCCCTTGTCTCTGCATTACTGTGGACTAACACAACCATGCAATCTAGCAAAGGTCTGATATGTACTAAAGTGCTGATCTCAACATGGAAAGCTCGGAGTAATATGCTGATTGATTCAGATGCCCTATTGATGATCGCACCCCTTCAGGCCCTAAAGGAAATATCCCCTGATTTACCCTTGACTCCATGGCTTTCCCAAGGCATTGCAAAGATTTATGTTCTTTATGATGACAAGGACAAGAATTTTCCCTAGAAAAATATATGCACTTTTATACCTCCGCATAAAGAGCATTCTAACACAAAACATATACGGCTCTCAAATTTTACACATCTTTCTGCCATGGGCAGATCTTATATTCCAAAGGGAAGTCTTTAGCAGACTTATGTAAACCTCAAGTGGAGTTTAAACTCCCTTATATGCAAATGATTATCAGCCATATGCTTTACTAAAACCTCCTCTCGTAGCTTATCTCTTTGGGAAGCACATACTAAATTGTTAATGCACTGGTATATGATTCCTCAAAGGATTTCCCAAATGTATAAAGAGGCTGATCCAATCTGCTGGAGATACCAATCGGCTCCAGGGACAATTTTGCATGTTTTATATGGATGCTCAATACTAACTCAATTTTGGAGTGAAATCACTGAAATTGTAGGCAAAATTAGTGGACTCACAACAACAACTCCTAGGCTACCAGAATAATACTTATTACATATATTTCCAGAGTTTCACTCTCTCTTCCTAATAGAACACTGATAATTAATATTTTGATAGCAGCAAAATTAAGCATATCTCATCACTGGTAAAGCATGTTTGATCCATCAGTAGAAGAAATACTTCAGAGTGTGGACTCTGTACAGATGTATGAATCCATGACATCTCAGATTCTAGGAACAGACCTTCATAGCCAACAATGGCGGGATTGGCCCACCTTAAGCATGCTAATGTGATAATTGCCATGTAATAATCTTTAAAACAAAATAGGTCTATACCTCATCATTATAACTGGACGTCCTACTAACCTATATGTGAACCTTGCACCCCGACCGGACACCATAACCACTGTAAACCCCACGAACCGCCGCAGCTTGGTTGGGGTCTCGCCATCCTCCACCCACCCTGGACCTAACACCAGGATCCAGCTTCCAGTGCGTAGGCCTCTCCTAGTCCAGACAGAGTAGCAGGAACAGCTCTTAGAAGGGCTAGTGATTATACTCAGGGGAGTATCGTTATATATCAATCCCCAGAGTGGATGTATTTCGCAAATCCCCCAAACCTGAGCCAAGACTTCATGAAGGGGCAGGGCCGCCATCAGCGGGTGACAACCATGATGGTTGTCATGGGCCCGGCGGTCCTGAGGGGCCCGGACTTCTCTGGCAGTCTCGGGCCCCATATTATCTTTCTGCACACATACATAGTAAATATCGCTATCTATATGTGCCGCTGCGGCCCCCGGCTCCCTGTTACTGCAGAGGGGGCCCAGCAGACTGCGTCTGTACATTCAGTGCATTTCTTCCAATAACTCTCGCAAGAACGCAGCGCAGTCTGCTGGCCCCCTCTGCAGTAACTCCCCTCTCCCTGGACACAGGTAAGAATCAGGGAGGGGGAAATAACATTTAATTTTTATCACAGGTTGATAAAGCATTTGTGGTAGACACGATTTCTCCTTCTTCACACAGGTGTATGGACTCATTTCCTTTATATATGGTCTGTAGCCATGGTCTTGTAATATTTTAGTAAACTTGTAGTTGCATGGATTTGCTTTAGGGACTTTCTTTGGATCTACTTTGAGTGCGGTTTCATTATATTACCACCTGTAATTAATGTTTCTTTCATATGGAACTAAAATGCCAGCACTGTATATCTGGATCTGTAAGTGCCTTTATCTATATTTTTACTTTTTTTTTTTTTTTTCAATAATTTCGAGCTGCGGCATAAATGTATATATTGCACATTTACACACCATACATTTATAAGGTATCATGGCAAGTTGACTCTGTCTGGATTGGTTGCCTTAAACATCCATAAGGAAAAAAGAGACAAGTACACAGTTAAAAAATGGCCTCAATTAAACCCTGTTACCAATGTCACCTCAGATGTAGAAAAGAAAGAGAGCGCAAGCAATCCTATAGTGAAAATGCCCCTTACCCCCTCCTCTCCCCCCCAGTTTGCACATTTACACACATACTGCATACACCAATACAACACACACTCTGCATACACTAATACAACACACACTCTGCATTCACTACTGTAACGGACCGTTTTTCACAAAAGGGGTAAAAACTGTTTAGGCGATCGTCCCCTTCCAGAGATGCAGGCGCAGCTATTGCAGAACACCAATGCGCCGAACAGGAAACCATACGAATGCTGTAAACAACCGAATAGGAAAAACCATATGAATAGGTTTACACTCCTAGCAGTCGAACTGGAACAGCATACAGTAACGAGACAAAGAACGAGACAAAGCTCCGTGTTGAGGGTCAAGCAGTGAACAGACAGAGCTGTGGGTTTATTGTGCTTATGTACACATTCTTACACATTAGTACCACCCACAGGGTTTTGGAACACAACCAATAAACACATACAATACACTCAGACACTCCCACACAAATTCCTCCCCTCTGCATGTGATTCAATTACCTTACACAATGGGTAATGTAATTTAGCACATGCAGAGAAATACAATTTTTCCACATTATTCATAACTTGAAAAGTATGCATCACATTCACAAACTTACATTTTCAGAATCAGCATACTCCAAATACAAACATACGTCAAAATCATACAAATTGGTCCAGTGGTTCAAAAGATAGATCGTAGTCCTTTGTGACCACAGGAGCATATTTCAATTATCTCCAAAGACAGAGGCAAAACTCCATTGAACACATGGCAGCAAAAGATAATAAAACACATACAAATATATAACTGTGCAGCCATTGCACAAAACAGGTACATTCAACATATCCCCAGATAGCTCAGATCTGAGCGCACATTATTACTGAATGGCACTCAGAGCACACACATGCAGTTCAATTGCCATGGAGCCAAAGTCTTTCCCATAGTCTTTCATTATACGAATGGGCTCCATGGCATAGCTATCTGGGGTATCACTGCTCAAACAGGGCAAGCACCAAATGACCCGGCTTTCTTGTCTTTGCAGGGGAAAATCAAGCCTTTTAACATGGGGCCATAATCCAAACAGGGCCGTCTTTAAGGAGGGGCAAAAGGGGCAGCTGCCCCGGGCCCAGTTACTCATGGGGGCCCTAAGGCAGCTGCCCCATGGGCCCCCTGCAGCACCTGAGGTAATCAGGGGCCACAGCCCTTTAATACTGCTCTGGACCGGGCCCTTGTAATATGGGGGTTGGCTGAATACAAACACACAGCTAGCCCCTCACACACTGCCCTGTGATCCCTTTTCTTCTCCGTGGCATGCTGGGAGGAAGTGAGGTCAGAATACTTCCTCCTCAGTGCCGCTGGGGAGGAGGCACACACCACACGGAGGAGGATGCAAGCATTGTTGGGGAGAGGGACTGAGAAAGCTGATGGCAGACTCCCATCAGCCTGGGCCAACAAGCTCCCACTGGACCCCAGGGAAGCCACCTTTCTGTACCCAAAAGGTAAGGAGACAGGAGGCTGGCTAAATATGTTTTGTTTTTTTTGTTTTGCTTATTTCTGATATCACTTTTATTCAAGTGTTGGTGTGTGTAATGTAACACACAGGGAATAAGTACATGTTAAAAATCCTAGAAGAACCTGACAGTTCCCTATTAAAGGACCACTATAGTGCCAGGAAAACATACTCGTTTTCCTGGCACTATAGTGCCCTGAGGGTGCCCCCACCCTCAGGGACACCCTCCCGCCCGGCTCTGGAAGGGGGAAAGGGGTAAAAACTTACCTTTTTCCAGCGCTGGGCGGGGAGCTCTCTGCCTCCGATCCTCCTCCTGGGCTGAATGCGCACGCGCGGCAAGAGCTGCGCGCGCATTCAGCCCGTCGCATAGGAAAGCATTTGCAATGCTTTCCTATGGACGCTTGCATGCTCTCACTGTGATTTTCACAGTGAGAAGCACGCAAGCGCCTCTAGTGGCTGTCAATGAGACAGCCACTAGAGGATTAGGGGGAAGGCTTAACCCATTCATAATTATAGCAGTTTCTCTGAAACTGCTATAATTATGAAAAAATGGGTTAAGCCTAGAAGGACCTGGCACCCAGACCACTTCATTAAGCTGAAGTGGTCTGGGTGCCTAGAGTGGTCCTTTAAATATACATTTTAAAAGTATTTATTTTAACATTTTATTGCATCAAGTGTTATCAAAGGCTGTATACCATTTCCAAATGTCACTTTGGCCAAATTCTGGACCAGGGTATGTAAGAACAGAGTTGAGACATTATTATGGCCAAGGTTGCTGGGAGTTGCTATCCAAGAGCTGCTAGAAGGCAGAGATTAAAATATGTAAATGTACACATAAATGAGTGTGTGTATCTGGCTGTGTTTATGTCCTTGTGTGTATCTGGCTGTGTTTGTGTCAGTGTGTGTATCTGCCTGTGTTTGTCTGTGTGTCAGTGTTTCTGTGTGTATGTATACCTGTGTATGTGTGTCAGTGTGTATGTGTACCTGTGTGTCAGTGTGTATGTGTACCTGTGTGTGTGTGTTTGTGTGTGTGTATGTATGTGTCAGTGTGTGTAAGTGTTCATCTGAGTGTGTGGTAATGCATACATCCCAGCATTTTAATGCCAACACAAATACACTCCATCTCTAGCACTGTACACATATACACCCCTGCATTTATACCTTTATGTATGTGTGTATCTGAGTGTGTGTGTACATACCTGTGTCAGTGTGTGTGTACCTCTGTGTGTGGATGTGCCAGTGTGTGTGTATCAAAGTGCTTGTATCTGTGTGTCAAAGGGTGTATATCTGAGTGTGTGTGTGTATGTGCCAGTATGTGTCAAGGTGTGAGCATGTGTCAGTGTGCCTATGTGTGTATTTGCGTGTTAATGTGTATGTGTATATGTGTTATAGAAATCACACAACATGCAAACAGAGCCCTGCAAACACAAACATTACATACAAACACACCAGTTTGCTGAAACACCAATACTACACACAAATGTACACAATACTACATCCAAACAACCCCCTGCATGCAAATACAAACATTACATACAAACACATTCCTATATTAAAACGCTAAAATTATATACAAACACCAACTCTACACACAAAAGTACACCTGCATTTAAAAGCCAACACTACAGACAATCACACATTACTGCATTCAAACGCAAACACTACACACAAGTACACCACTGCATTCCAATGGTAACAGTACATACAAATACACCCCTACATGCACACATACACTCTATACAATAACATGCTGACATTCAATTTCACAAACACTGCTCAAAAATACAACCTTGCAAGGATGGTAGATCCCCACCTGGCATAGCATCGCAGGAGTTGTATGACAGATGGGGATCTATCTTTTCTTTACTCTTGTGCTACAGGGCAGGCCTGAATTATTATTTTTTTGCACCAAGGCACTCTCTACATTAGTTTCGCCTCTAGGTTGGGGTGGAGGGAGTGATTGCATGCCCTGGGGCCCAAGCAGATGCTTGCCCAGGGTCCAATCAATATTAAAGACGGCCCTGAATCCAAAGGCAACAGGCGAGCAACCAGGCTTCTCCAATGCAATGTGGCGAGATTGGTCTCGTCACAACTACATTGACACACACTCTGTATTCACTATACACACAGCATCCACTACACAAATATCCTGTATTTACAGTACACACACTACATCCACCACACATTAAAACACTCAGCATCCACTATAGAGACACTGCATCTAATACACACACTGCATCCACTAAACACATTGCATCTAGTTCACACACTACATCACTGTACACACAATACATCCACTACTCAAACACACTCTGCGTTCACTATACACACTGCATCTGCTACACAAACACACACTCTGCATTCACTGCACAAACAGCATCTAATACACACAAAAACTACATCCATTACACACATTATAATTCACTTCCACTATACACACCACCTTCAGTCCTGCATCATTGTCAGCGGACTAGGTAGGGAGTGGGTGGGCAAGGGGGGCCCCCAGACCTTGTGCTTTGTCAGGGGCCCCAAAATTTCTGATGGCAGCCATGTGAAGGGGTAAAACATTCCGCTTAATGGAAGCCACACTTGCCCTTTATTCAAGTCCCCAAGCAAGGTGTAAGCCCACATACAGTTGCAAGAAAAAGTATGTGAACCCTTTGGATGATATGGTATGGATTTCTGCACAAATTGGTCATAAAATGTGATCTGATCATCATCTAAGTCACAACAATAGACAATCACAGTCTGCTTAAACTAATAACACACAAAGAATGAAATGTTGCCATGTTTTTATTGAACACACCATGTAAACATTCACAGTGCAGGTGGAAAAAGACCAATCTCGCCACATTGCATTGGAGAAGCCTGGTTGCTTGCCTGTTTCCTTTGGATTATGGCCCCATGTTAAAAGGCTTGATTTTCCCCTGTAAAGACATGAAAGCCGGGTCATTTGGTGCTTGCCCTGTTTGAGCAGTGATACCCCAGATAGCTATGCCATGGAGCCCATTCGTATAATGAAAGACTATGGGAAAAACTTTGGCTCCATGGCAATTGAACTGTATGTGTGTGCTCTGAGCGCCATTCAGTAATAATGTGCGCTCAGATCTGAGCTATCTGGGGATATGTTGAATGTACCTGTTTTGTGCAATGGCTGCACAGTTATATGTTTTTATGTGTTTTATTGTCTTTTGCTGCCATGTGTTCAATGGAGTTTTGCTTCTGTCTTTGGAGATTATTGGATTACTTCCCAATTATCTCCAGGATAAAAGACTCTGTGGAACTGGTTTTGGGCAGAAAAGCCATGCTTCCTTTGGTCACAAAGGACTACGATCTATCTTTTGAACCATTGGACCAATTTGTATGAATTTGACATATGTTTGTATTTGGAGTGTGCTGATGCTGAAAATGTAATTTTATGTGAATGTGATGCATACTTTTCAAGTTATGAATAATGTGGAAAAATTGTATTTCTCTGCTTGTGCTAATTACATTGCCCATTGTGTAAGGTAATTGACTCACAGGCAGAGGGGAGGAATTTGTGTGGGAGTGTCTGAGTGTATTGTATGTGTTTATTGGTTGTGTTCCAAAACCCTGTGGGTGGTACTAATGTGTATATAAGAACAATAAACCCACAGCTCTGTCTGACCACTGCTTGACCCTCAACACGGAGCTTTGTCTCGTTCTTTGGGGGATTTACTGTATGCTGTTCCAGTTTGACTGCTAGGAGTGAAAACCTATTCGGATGGTTTTTCCTATTCGACTGTTTACGGCGTTCATATGGTTTCCTGTTCGGCGGCTTGGTGTTCTGCAGTAGCTGTGCCTGTGTCTCTGGAAGGGAAGATCTACTAAACGGCTTTTAACCTTTTTTATGCCGCGGTGCCGTTACAATTGATGACAAGTGGCGGGATCGTTCCTACAGCCAGAAGGACAGCTACAGGAGACACCATTTCTTTGGATTTTACAATTTGAGGGCAACGCATGTGCCAGTACAGCAACCCTGACAGCACCAGGATGGAACCAGCAGTGGAGTACGATGAGGGTGTCATGGATGACCGAGATGTGTTTCGCAAAGGCATCTGGTACCAGGCACTGGGTATTGTGGAGTACCAGCGGGGCGAGAGACTCCCCAAGGAAGACCAGCGATTGCAGAAGCGACTAGCCCTGCGGATGCCCTTCCTGGGAGAGCAGCCCCTGGATGAATGGGTGAAGGAATTGGAGCTCCGGGTATGGCAGGAGATGTGGCTGGAAGATGCCTACCAGGCGCTCTGGTGGTATGGGGCACAGTACCTGCCCTGGACAGCCGAGCATGACAAGCCAGAGGGAGAGGAGTTTCCTGGCTTGTTATGGGAGGCTTTTTCAGAGCCTGAGTTTGGGAGCTCTACAAAAACTCAGTTCAGTGATCTCTTGGAGTGGAGGGAGAGCAGGTATGACTGGGACGACACTCATGAGATTGAGCAAGACCTGGTCCACCTAGTGACCCGAGAGGTGGAACTGGAGCAGGGCTACCAAGATCTGTTCCACTCCAGTGAGAAGGCTCAGCAGGGAAGTGGAGACCCAGATCCAGACCCATTCAGCTGGGCAGATATTGCAGAATGTTACTGGGAAGAACCCCAGGTGGCTGGTGGAGATGGGGCCGAGGTCTCTCCACCGGTCCTGCATGGAATTGGGAGCCCAGTCTCCATTCCCCAGCGTGAGATATTGCAGTGAATTGGGAGCCCAAGCTCCATTCCCCAGCGGCAGGCTGAGTTACAGGGGAAAGAGATAGTTGCTTCTGTCCCCCAGCAGCAGAGTGAATTGCAGGGAATTGGGAGCCCAAGCTCCATTCCCCAGCGGCAGGCTGAGTTACAGGGGACAGAGATAGTTCGTCCTGTCCCCCAGCGGCAGTGTACCTTGCAGGGAGAGGAGAGCAGTGTCTTCCCTCCCCAGCTGCAGGGTGAGCTACAGGGATGCTGGGCGGTCGTCTCAGAACCCCAGCGGCGGTGTGAATTACAGGGAATTGGGAGCCCAGTCTCCATTCCCCAGCGGCAGTATGAGTCATTGGGAATTGGGAGACCAGTCTCCATTCCCCAGCGGGAGATACAGCAGGGAATTGGGAGCCCAGTCTCCATTCCCCAGAGGCAGAGTGTCCTACAGGGAATAGAGAGCCCAGTCTCCTTACCCCAGCAGCAGGACTCTGTATTGGGAGCAGAGACAGTCGGTCTCCCTCCCCCGCGGCTGGAAGTATATATGGGAGAGGAGCTTGTTACCCCCTCTCCCCAGCGGCAGCTTAACGTACCAAGGGGGGACAGTAAACCCCACAACCGTGCAGATGGGACCGTGGTCTCTGCACTTACACGTCTGCATACTCACCTAGTAAATCTAAAGGGTTATCTATCCTAATTCATGCAGATTGGGTCTTTCAATTGGACACACAATAAACAGACGAGATGGGACGACTACTAATCCTAGTTGGTTCCTTAAATGGGATCCAAATTACATTGGCTTCCCTGTATGCCCTAAATAACCCAAATTCTTAAAGAAAACACTGAAAAAGATCTTGGAGCTCTGTGTCGTTGTATGTGGGGATTTTAATAGCTTCAAGATCCGATAATAGACATTTCTAGAAAGGATGAATGGGGGCCCACACCCCTTGGCTATTTCCAATGGTCAGAGACTGAGAACCCACCATGATTTATATGATACCTGGCATTGTCTTTATCCATCTGCCAGAGATTACACGTTTTATTCATCTGCTCATATGACTTACTCGCGAATAGATATGTGCACTGTACATAAAACTACCGTGTCAAATGTCACAGCAGTTAACATAGGCCCTAGGACTTGGTCGGATCACTCGCTGATCACTGTCACATTCCATTCCAGATACGTAGGGGAGATTGAATGAGGCATTGATTGATGATTCTTACCAAATATTTCCATGAAAACGACAGGGATAATATTGCGGTCCCCTCCTTATGGTTGGCGCAGAAAATGGTCATCAGGGGTACTTTCATTAAACTAGGGCCAGCCATAAAAAGAAAGTGTGTGCAATCAGTTGCGGCTCCTTCGGGACTTAGCTCACATAGAAGGTCAAAATATAATTAAGCCCCTTAAGTCACTTGGAAGTCAAATAGCTAAAATAAGGAAAGAACTAGCTCACCTGGCCCTAGCGGATACAGAGAAACAAATGAGAGTTTGAAAAACAAACTATTATATCCACGGCAATAAGGCAGGGAATTTGTTGGAAAAAAAACTAAAGTCAAATTACCCCAAATGAAAATCTCCTACATTGTATCAGCGGACAAACATAAGTGATTCAATCCTAATGATATTGTAGGAGAACTAACGCGTTACTATGAGAAGCTATATAACCTAACCAAAGATTCAAACACACATCAGCCTTCACGGGTCTGACATAGATAAGTTCCTTGAGGAGATCAATCTCCCTAGAATTTCTGTGAGCCAATACCAACAGTTGGAGGACCCGTTTACTGAGGATGAAATAAGGAAAGCTATTCAATCTCTTCCTAAGCACAAAGTTTCAGGCCCCGACGGCTTCTCCAACTATTACTATATAAGGCTGGAACCCATTTTAACTCCATACATCGCAAAAATGTTTAATCTGTTAAATCATCAGGCTCGATTCCACCAGAAATATTGGAAGCACATATAGTCACACTTCCCAAACTCGGAAAATCACCTACAGAGTGTGCCAACCTTAGGCCCATATTTATGCGGACATAAAACTTTATGTCAAGTTAATGGCATCCCGAATAAAGCCGTGTCTGCTGGAGCTAGTTTCTGCTGAGCAGGCTGGATTTGATCCAGGCAGACAAGTGGGGGACAACTTGAGGCAAGTTGAATGGGCACGCACCAACAACCAGCAAGGGGTCCTGCTCGCCTTGGTCATGGAAAAAGCATTTGATCCCTTAAACTGGGATTAAATGAAGAGTGTCCGCCAAAAGTTAGGCTTCCCACCCTCATTTGTGAATAGCATAATGGCACTATACTCAAAACTCTCAGCGAAGGTCTTCAATACTGTTTTTTTATCCCTAAAATTTGAAATTACAAATCGGTCTTGCCAAGGTTGTCCATTATCCCCATTGATCTTTATATTGAGCTTGGAACCCTTGGTTAGACACAAAACGACATGCAGACATTTGTGGGTTGCCTACTCCAAGCGAAGAACAGAAAATAGCTCTCTTCGCTGATGATGTGCTCTTGTTTTTAACAAACCTACTGAATCATTACCTCATTTAGATAAATTGTTGAATAGGTATAGCACAAAATCTTCTATAAAAACAACACAAACAAAAGCCTGGCATTGCCGCTAGGACTGCCAAACTCCGTTGTCTCCCAGCTTTCTAGCACCTATCCATTTGATTGGCGTAAAGTCTCCCTCACGTGCTTGTGCATAAAGTTAACCAAAGCTAGTTCCCTCTTGATTAAAGAAAACCATATTCCTATATTGCATAGACTAGGGACCCAGCTGAAGAGTTGGGGAGCCCTGGATGTTTCATGGCTGGGCCGTGCACACACAATAAAAATGATGATATTGCCTCATATTTTGCATCTTTTCTGCACTGTCCCTAACAGCTTGTTGAATAAATTACTTTAAAAATTTCAACAAATGATCAACTCGCATATCTGGAAAAAAACAAAAACAAGGATTGCATTCACACTTACAGAGCTTCAATACTCACAAGGAAACTTAGGCATTCCCAACATCACCAAATATTACCAGGCTTCACTTCCATCCTGCCGCACCGCTGTGGTTGTACTTAGAAAATGCGTGCGCCAAACCCTATACTCTAGAAGGCCTTCTTTGGAAGACCTCATCGAGCACACCAACCGGCAAACACGTGCTCCCGTTATCTAAAATGATCCTCCACTGTTGGTCTATTTGGGCCCCAAAAATACTATGGGGTAAAAGACTACTGTCCCTTGCCCTGCTACACGCTATAGCTACCTTTACGCAGGATCTTGACTTTGTGGAGGAATAGAGGCACTGACAAGTTGCACCTGCTATGTGATAATTCAGGGATCAGATCCAATCTAAGTTTACAAACAAAGTATTCTCTTCCAAACAAATAATTTTTTGCCTACCTGAGGATTAAGAATGTCCTATTATTTAATAATAAAACAATATGGCATCCCTAAACTCGTCTGGTAAATATTGCTTGTGTTACAATGCCCTTATCGCTCCCATTGGGGAAGTGAAGTTACAATACATGCTACTGTTGGGGGAGAGAGTTGGCTAAAACTTACTCGCTGTCAAATTCTAATTAAGCCATAGCCTATGCACCCCATAGCCTCGCCCACTGGGAAGCTTAAAGCAAGCTTTAGATGCGGTTTAGATGCGGTGCCTCTAACTTATGCTGGAGGTGCCAAGGGCATAGGGGAACCTTCCTCCACATCTTTTGGAAATGCCCCTGCCTCACACATTTTTGGAATGAAGTTAAAGAAATCATACACACACTGATGAGAATACCAATATCAACTCGAGCTGAATTTTACTTATTGCATATGCACCAGGACCTGTGTATGATACGGAACAAATCGGTAGTCATATTGACAGCTAAAATGAGCATCGCCCAAAATTGTAGATTATATTAGCTTTAGTGTAACTATAATCTTAATTTTATTAATGACAGAACGCAAATATTTGCTTAAGTCTCTCTTTACTAGAACTCCACAGCAGCACATTAACATAGAGAGAAAAAAATCAATCATAAAAAAATAAGGAAACCATAAAAGGCCCCTCCCAAACAACTACTTCCTCTTTCAAGCTGCGACAAAATAAAGTACAAAAAATGTCCACTGCTGAGCACGCTGGATCCGGGAGCCAGGTGAAGTAAGTCAGGAGCTGGGAGTTCGTTCGGGAGGCGAAAAGGTCCACCGTGAATGGACCCCCTGGTCCGTGAGCTCAAGGTAGATTAAATGAAAGAGTCCCCAATTGCTGGCGTCCACCAGGAGGAGGACGCCGCCATCCGAGAGGTGGTCCGCCAGACTCCGAATAGCAAACGATCCCGCAATCAGTTCCAGGCAGTTCAGATGCTGCATGGCCCTGTAACAAAGTGGGCCGGGATAGATCGCCTGGATTGAGGCAAGGAGGAGATCCACTACTTGAGCCAACATTCGCAGTGGGGTCGCGTCCTGACGTAGAATCCTTCATATTTCCATTCGAATGGTTACTATTTTGGATAGAGGCAGATGTAGACCACATACTTTCATGTCTACTTTGAAACCCAGGAACTCGACCACCTGGGAAGGAGGGAGAGCGGACTTCTCCTGATTGACCACGAACCCCCAGTATTCAAATAAGGAGACCGCAGAGCACGTCTGACACTTCAGTCTGAAGGGCTCTTCGCCGAAGATCAGCAGATCAGCCATGTAGACAATACAACGGGCGTCTTCTGATCTAAGGCGTGCAATCACCGGATTCAAGAGCTTGGTGAAGCACCATGGAGCCGAGGTGAGGCCAAAGGGAAAACAGGTGAACTGGCCAGGTCTGCCCTTCCAGAGGAAGCGGAGGAATATGCAGCACTCAGTGTCCACTGGGACTGAGAGATAGGCGCCTTTCAGATCCAATCTCATGAACCAATCTCCCGTCCGGAGGAGGTCCCGAAGGAGATGGAAGCCCTCCATCTTGAAATGAATACAGACCATGAAGGCTGTTAGGTACCTCAGGTTGATCACTGGGTGGAAATCTTCGGACGCTTTTCTTACCAGAAATATCGAGCTGAAAAAACCTTACGTGTCCCACTGGACTGTGCCCTTTTCGAATAGGGCCCGTATCTCAGTATCTATCAGGGATTGCTGCAACCTTGAGGCAACGGGAACCTGCGGAGGTTGAGCCTGAGTCAGGGGGAAAAGAAAAACTATGAAATATCCCTGAACTGTCCAAAGAACCTATGCGTCTGAGGGCACCTCCCGACACCTGTCCCTGCAGTGAAATATTCTGCCCGCCTGTCACAGGGGAAAAAGAGAAATGTCAGGAGATGCTCTCTCCTGAAGATAGTCTTGCACGTCCTTGGGCTCGACTTCCTCTATCTCTGTCCGACCTCTAGTAGCAGAACCGGGACTGCAAGGACGGAAAGAAGGATGGTCCACGGGATCCTCTGCGACCAGAAGGCCAGAAGTGGCTAGAGACACGACCCAGCTGTTGTCCAGCGCTGGCAAAACAACAATGAATTCTGTGGGAGAAAGACCCCCTTGATTGGTGTCTGAGTCTTGTCCAGGGAAGTGAGCTGGACACATGTAGCTCCCGTATGAACAGTTTCCCGAACAAAAGACCCTTTGGCCCCAAAACCGACAACTTGTCATCCATACGTAGAAGGACTGCCTTCCTGCATTCCGTGGAGAGAGCCACATTCGTATTGCCCAGCAGGCAAATAGAGCTCCAAGCCCAGTCCCGCATGACGGCCGGGTCCAGGGTAGCCCCTTCCGAATAGGCCTCGTCCGCCAACGTGAGCATTCTGCATAGGGGACCCAGCATGTCCAGCAGCTTGTCCTGCGGCAGACAGAGACTGCATTTGACCCCTCTCTTGGGATCCTGTCCAGTACGGGCCATGTATGTGGCGACCAGGGAAATGAATTCTGGGATTGTGGCAACCTTATCCGGCAGTACAGACCTGGGCATTCCGCCCGAAGTTTCCTGCGAACTTCCCAATCCAGAGGCCTGCGGACCCAGTAATGCACGAATTGTGCAAAATGGTGGGGAAGGGACCATTCGGGGGGCCGGGGTTTTCAAAAGGACCGAGGGTCGAACAGGGTATCACCCGTGGAGTCCAGTTAAGTGTCGTCATCCGTGACCATAGATGGGGGCATCCCAAGTCTCACGGTGCATGCGGGGCCGTCTCCAAAATCCTTGTCCAAAACGTCCACCTCCTCCGAGGGGGACTGGTCTACCCACCATTCACCAGGGACTGTCATGGGTGGGGTAGGCATGGAGGACACCACCCCAGTGCCCGACAAGCGTTGATGTCTGGCCGGTGAGGTCGATAGCATAGAGCCTAGTCTCTTCCCCTTCCAGCAGCGTGGCTCAGGGCCTTCACCCTTCCAATTATGCTTCTGCGCACTTGCCTGCTCTCTACTAGGATAGTCTGACTCCGCCGAGTCATCTGCCCTTTGAGGGATCCCTCTAGCGCCCTAGTCTGGAGGTGCTGGAGGGAGAGCCCTGGCCAGTGCTTTTTCCACAGAGGCGGCCGCCGCCGCATTATTCATCGCCTGTAGACACTGCTCCTTGGTAGAGGGCTCCATAGTCAGTGAGTCTTTAGGTGATGTGACACCTAGGGGTGTAGAGGATAAATGTATGTGTATAGTGGCAAAGGCAAGTTGTGTACTGCATGCAGGGCACTAGCGTGGGTATGTAGCACTAAGCCGTGCGTTCAGAGGCAATAGCACAGACAGCGCAGGCCAAATCAATGGGGCACAGACAGAGCAGGCCAATCAATGGGGCACAGACAAAGGAGGCCAGTCATTGGGCACAGACAAAGAAGGCCAATCAGTGAATGCAGGTAATTGCCACGTATAGCAGGCAATTCGAGAATACAGGTAATGGAGGGCAGTTTGCATTTAAATCTCTGGATTTATTAATCACCTAATGATTAGTCTCTTGCCTATACCAGCAATGTGTTCCAGGTGTAAGTATGCAAGAGAAAACTGGTAGGCAAAGGAAGGCACAAATAGTAGGGGAAGTGTGCACTCCCTAGATGGCTTTTCCACTACATACAATACAGACACCCCAGAAAAGTACATGCAAAACCAAATCAAAACTATATACAAAACATGTATAGAAAACCATGGTGCATAGAAAAAGAAATGGACTATATACAGGCAGCTAAACCTAAGTCCTGCCCCCCTGCACAAAACAACATGTAACGTGGTCTCACTTCATCTTACACCCCCCACGTGGGTAAGTGCAGAAACCAGAGGGGGTGCGAAACGAGCCAGCTCGCCCTCTCCCCTCCGCCCACGCTGCCCGCATGTTGCAAATCCGACACTTGCGGCCGGGAGCGTGGGAGGGAGCAGAGGAGTGCCGGAGGCAGCTTTCACTTGGCGAACAGAGTCGGTGAGAGGGAGCACACACGTGGGGCTGCTGGAGACGAACTCCCCAGCCCCGGCAGTCGGCAATGGGAGGCGGTTCACAGAACCACTCCTCGGCGACCGCTGAGAGGATAAAACACAAACAATGGGGGGAAAAAACAAGGCTGGGAATAGGAAGGGGGGGGGGGCAAGCAATATACCCCCAAACAAAAGGAAAAGAGGATGGGGAAACAAGGCTGGGAATAGGAAGAGGGGATGAAAGCAATAGATCCCCAAAACTCCAAGAGGGAGGACAGACCAGCCAAAGCACACAAAGGGAAAGCAAATCTAAACCCCCACAACCAAAACAATGCATTATAAAATACAGAAATCAATAGTGTTTAAATAAATAAAGCCCCACAGCCACCCATATAGAATAGGAGGAAGTGGTACTCTGACCTGTGCTGGATGTGGAGCGGCAAAGAAAGAGGAAGTAGTTGGTTGGGAGGGGCCTTTTATGGTTTCCTTACTTTTTGTGATTTTTTTTCTCTCTATGTTAATGTGCTGCTGTGGAGTTCTAGTAAAGAGAGACTTAAGCAAATATAAAGACTCCTGTCATGCTATAAAATTGGAAAAAAACAACTCCTCCAGATATATCGGAGGTGTTAGAGAGAGTGGATAGGACGTG
>OW240915.1:121564036-121577713 GCA_933207985.1 Pelobates cultripes
CACTCCTTTTTTTTGGTGAGGCTTTACAGGACAGAGTGCTTCTCCACGGGACATGTTAACTCACGGGCAGCTGGCTCATCAAGGAACCACAGCGGCTTTCCATGTACAGGTAAGACACGTGCAGCCGGTAAGGGTTCAGGCTCTTCTTCCTGGAGGATATGCTGCAAGCCTGTTGAACGAGGTGACCTTGCTCGGGTCCCAGGTGTACGGTTTCTAAAATGGCTGCCATATACACGTCCACTGATAGGAGACGCGGAAGGTATTAAACTGATCAGAAAAATACTAAACACACCACTCCTATCTGGTGGCACATTAGCTTGACCGCGCAGTGCCCCAAATTTGAATTAAGAGGACCGACCAAGCATCTTCTTCCATCTCCCTGTTACAGAAATCACTGCCATATCAATACAAATTGTACAGAATGTCCAGGATAGTTTTCCAGGGACAAATGTTGTAGCCTGTTGAACGAGGTGACCTTGCTCGGGTCCCAGGTGTACGGTTCCTAAAATGGCTGCCATATACACGTCCACTGATAGGAGACGCGGAAGGTATTAAACTGATCAGAACAATACTAAACACACCACAAATAAGGTTTCTCTCCTGTATGGCTCCTCAAATGATGCTTAAGATTAGAAGCGGCTGAAAAGCATTTCTCACACTCCGAACAAAAATATATTTTTTTAACATTCTCTCCACTTTGAACGAAATGACGTTTGGGAAGAGATTAACATAATTAAACACAGGCAGTAAAAATACAGTTTTTAGCCATACCCTGTAACTTTAAAACTACACATCCCATCTTCATAATTACATATTTGGAATCAGCACACTTAAAACATAAACATAACCAAAAATCAGCCAAATCCATCCAGGGGTTAAAAAGTTAGCTGGAGGTCCCTTTATGACCGACCGCAAGCACATTTTCCTGCCCAAAACAGTTCCATAGATTTGGGCTGTGAGGTCGGTCTATTTCAGGCTGAAAAAACGACTAAGTCCCATCGCCGAATGGGACTTAGTCTCTGCAGCTGAAATAAGGCTGAAAAAAACGGCTGAAAAAAAGACTAAGTCCCATCGCCGAATGGGACTTAGTCTCTGCAGCTGAAATAATTTCCCATTTACTGAACCAAGTGGGAAATAGCAAGGCAGGCACAAAGGGTTTGCACCAGGTCTGGGGACACAGGGGACACCGTCTTAAAGGGGCCGTGTCCCCAACAAGTCTGGGGACACGGCCTTAAAGGGGCAGTGTCCCAATCTTCCTGATGTCCCAAAAAAGGTGTTTAAAGGGCCAGCACCAGTCACATAAAGAGTCCACAAGCCCCAATATGCCCACCGACAGTCTTAAAGGGCCATACACACCAAATAAAAGTGCATACATTTTCACAATCTCCCAGGGGCCATAGTCATGCGGGAGGAGGCTGGCAAATAGGCTTCTCCACAACCCAGGGAAGCAGGGCAATTTGCCATTTAAAGGGCCCGTTACAAATAGCAGTTTGTAACAAGGTGTCAATCCATATCTGCCAAGTGACCCGATGTAGGGGGACCAGTCCCTATTCTGCTCTGTGTCAGTGTGTATCAGGGAACCTTAGGACAGGTGTCAATCCATATCTGCCAAGTGACCCGATGTAGGGGAACAGTCCCTATTCTGCTCTGTGTCAGTGTGTATCAGGGATCCTTAGGACAGGTGTCAATCCATATCTGCCAAGTGACCCTATGTAGGGGGACCAGTCTCTATTCTGCTCTGTGTCCGTGTGCATCAGGGGCTCTGAGGACAGGTGTCAATCCATATGTCAAGGTGTCAATATGTCATATGTCAGGTGTCAATCCATATTCATTGTGATTTAGGAATGTTAGGTGATTTCTGCCCTTTATGGATTAAAACCAGACTCTGTATCAACTGTGTAATTTTCCATGGGAGTTTTGCCATGGATCCCCCTCCGGCATGCCACAGTCCAGGTGTTAGTCCCCTTGAAACAACTTTTCCATCCCTATTGTGGCCAGAAAGAGTCCCTGTGTGTTTTAAAATTCGCCTCCCCATTGAAGTCAATGGAGTTTCGGGCGGTTCGCCGGTTCGCGAACATTTGCGGAAGTTCGCGTTCGCCGTTCGCGAACCGAAAATTTCGGGTTCGCAACATCACTAAACTTCACCTCCAATCAGCCATATGTGCTATATGTGTGCTATACCATGGTCCATAATAAAGTGTTTGACTGGCCTGTCTTTCCCTGGATATAATAAATTACAGAAATTAACTAAAATGATACAATATATTGCAATTTTTTTCCTCTTATTTTTTGTGTCTCTTTGTTAATAGTTAACAGTTAAAACCTTTAACTCAATAAAATAATTGTGAGTGATTACTTGCAACATATAAGCTGCAAGAGTCATTGCTATTAAAAATAAACATACATTTTTTTTTGCAATAATAATTTTCTATGAAAGATTGACAACACAGAAATATGTTATACAGTAAAAGTGCTTAATTTTAACTTCAAAATACCCCATTCCCCCACATTCTTTACTCTCCACCTTAAAAATCATCTGCATGGAAAACTATAATGTTCAGTATAAAATGTATTTGTTGCAGTTCAGAGAGAATAAAGCCTTAGTATTTAATCATTACACTTTCCCATAAAGTGTATGTGCTCAATTATCCTCTGTTGAGACAGAATCAACATTTTTTTATTTTATTTTATTAAGCGACTCAATATATACATATATATTTATGAAAAAAATATATAATTTATTTTTTGTTAGATGACTATTAGATGTTATTTTGGTCTTTGATTACAGTTTTGCCGCTTTATCATGGAAAGTAAAACACATTGTAAATTGTTCTTGCTTAAAATACTTAATTTGGTATATTTAGTTATATAATATAGTTGAAATAATAGTGAACAATTTACATAGAGCATTTGTTATAAATGGCTCTTCTACTAAATTGCATAGCAACTACAAGAAGTTTGTACATAAATAAGAAAATTAGCTCACCTCCTCCATACATTTGACATAAGTAAGGAAATCTCCAAACATTTCCTAAACCAACAGCATAGGATATGCAAGCAAACACAAACTGTAAAGGATTATCCCAAACTGGCCGTGATTTTTCCATCTTTTGCATGCTTGCAGAGTTTATATTTTGATCGCAAATGTTAAAAATAAAAAGCAGATCTTTTTCGTGATAAACTTCATCAAGAACTGAAAATCACATTCAAAGGGTTTGTTCTTTTTCCTTTGTGTCACTCTTGTTAATAACTAATCGTATTAACAGGGTCCAAGGAATGCTGGTAAATGGATTGTAAACATAAAGCATAATATGAAAAAAGCATTTGAGCTCATAAAAGAGGGCCATCTATTTTAATTTGCATTATTTGGATTAAACTGAAACATTATTAGATTAGAGGACTTTGATACAATGTCATAACACAATAACATTTCTTATCTGTGTTACATTGTAACTTGATTTTTATTGTACTACAATATGTTATGTATAAGTCAGTAAAAGTAATTGATATGCAGGGCTTCTTTCTGCAGCAACAGTCAAAAAAGTCTCCCATATATGTAGGTATATCCTTAGGGTCAACCTCTAACTTCCAGAAAAAGGTAGCATGTCAGAGAGATATTTATGATGATCATTCACATTTTTTAGGGATTTTTTTGTGTCACTCTGCTCCAAGTCTTTTTGATTATTCAATAGTTCATTGGTAAGCTTGGTAATCTACTTTGAAGATTATAGTTGTGTTTGTCACTCAGGCTTTCAACCTTTTCTTGTTCTGTGCTTTCTATCATCTTGGATGCAGAATAAACCCTGACATTCTGGCAGGAGACCAAGATCCATTCAGAAATGACTAAAAAACAACCCATTCCATTGCATGAAATATGTCCTCACAAACCCAGTCGCAGTAAGACCAATAGGACACCTAGTTACTGATCCACCAGATTCCTCTTCACTCTCATACAAGAGAGAAAATAGTCAAATATGCCAGATTGATACTTTAAAAGCCATGCCTTATCAGGGATATAACCAAATTTAAAGATATATAGCTTGGTTGCTTCATTTAAGTGCTGCTTCTAAGTGTGTGGTTGTCTAAGATTTGTGCTAAGAGTTTTCTATTTTACTGTTACAGGTAAGATTCATCTGTAGGAAAGGGTTACTGATTGCACAAGGTTTGATTTCTTGTTGGTAATTGGTAAGGCATTTGATTTGATTAGTTAGCTACTTGCTATTGATTGCTGTTTAATTAGCTATTGTTTGCAAATAAGCAGAGGCCTACCCAGGTGTTAAAAATTCCTAGTGGGTGGTGATTTTAGGAGTTATATAAGGGTTGCTGTAATTAGCTTGGCTAACATAGCTTGGTTGCTTCATCTAAGTGCTGCTTCTAAGTGTGTGGTTGGAGATATTCTGGAGAGTGTTGCTTCTAAGTGTGTGGTTGGATATATTTTGGAGAGTGTTGCTTCTAAGTGTGTGGTTGGAGATATTCTGGAGATAAACTGGAGGTAATCTGAGGTATTCAGGAGGATAAATAAAAAGTTAAGATTCGTTTAATTTAAATTATTCACCTAATTGGAATGGCAGACTTAGTTCAGTGTAATAGTTGCTATGCATTTGTATCACGTTCCACTTTTTGGAGGTTTGGTTGTTGTCTAATCTGTAGACAGTTCTCTATCTTGCGGCAGGAGATTGTATTTTTGAAGTCTGAGATCTGTAAATTATCTGGTAAACAAACTCAGGCTGGAACTGCTGCAAAGCCACTGCCGCATTGACATACTATGGCAGATGGATTACTGTAGGATCTGGTAGACTTAGAGTTGTGGATAAAAGGCATATTGCACAGTCTGTTGCTCTACATAATTCATTTTCTGCACTTTCAGAGTGTAATGGTGTTATGGAGACAGGCACTGAGGGTAGTGATGTTGTGGAGAGAGGCACTGAGGGTAGTGGTGTTGTGGAGAGAGGCACTGAGGCTAGTGGTGTTGTGGAGACAGGCTCAGGCACTGAGGCTAGTGGTGTTGTGGAGACAGGCTTGGAGACTATGGTGAGGCCTAATAGAAAGCAGTTGTTGTTGGGGGATTCCATCATAAGAGGTGTGGAGATGGACAATGGTGGTCTTGTGAGGTGTCTTCCCGGAACTATTGCTCACAGAGACAGGAGACGTATCTGTAATATTGTTAAGCGAGCAAGCAGGAAGGGGAATTGGATGTACTTGTCCATCTAGGGACAAATGACTTGGCCTGCAATGAGGTTTCAGAGGTTAAGGAAGTCTTTAGTGTTTTTGCCAATGATATACGGCAGGTTGCTTTCACACTGTCATTCTCTGAAGTTCTGCCTGTGCATAACACTCAGAACGGCAGGCGGATGCGTATTACGGACTTTAACTTGTGGCTTGGTAAATGGTGTCTGGAGCAAGGATTTGGCTTTATTTCTCATGGTAGCTCTGTTTGGAATGGACATAAACTGTACAAAAAAGATGGTTTGGATCTTTCTCAAAAGGGAACAAATTTTCTCAGTGAGCAGTTCAGAGGTTTTGCTAGGATGTATTTAAACTAGGAGGGGGGGGGGCAAAAGCGTGATAAAACCTCAATCCAATTGTCCCCCAAAACAAGGACAGAAGGTGCCTGTAGCAAGTGTGTTACAAAATGATAAGCTTAGAGTCATGTCTACAAATGCTCGGAGTTTAGGGTATAAGATCCATGAAGTTGTGGAAATAATGGCAACTGATAGTGTAGATATAGTCGCTGTTACTGAGACATGGTGTAATGAGAAAAATGATTGGGACATAGCAATACCAGGGTACTCTTTATATAGAAAAGACAGGGAAGGCAAGAAAGGAGGAGGGGTGGCCCTGTTAGTGAGGCGAAGTTAGTGAGGCGAACATAGAGTCCGTTTGGGTTACGTTAAAATTTGGTAATCACACAGTAACTTGTGTAGGTGTGATTTATAGGCCCCCAGGACAAATTAAAGAGTTGGATAATCTACTAGTTGAGGAAATAGCTAAAATGACAATGAAGGGGGAAGTTATCATCATGGGTGACTTTAATCTTCCTGATGTGAATTGGAAAACGAAAATAGCTGATTGTGCCAGGAGCACACATATTCTAAACTCACTACTGGGATTGTTTCTAAAACAAGTCGTTGAGGAGCCAACTCGTAAAGAGGCCATGCAAGATTTAGTGTTAACAAATGGAGATTTGGTATCAGATATTACTGTATGTGATAGTTTAGGATCCAGTGATCATCAGTCAGTGTGGTTTAAAATAAGAACAGTGACTGAGTCCCACCACACAAAAACAAAAGTTTTGACTTTAGAAAAACAGACTTTTCTAAAATTAGAATATGTGTAAAGGAGTCATTATCACACTGGAGCAATTTAAATGGAGTCCAAGCGAAATGGGATTATTTAAAAGTTGCACTATTGAAGGCAACAGAAAATTGCATTAGGCTTCTCAGTAAAAGCAAAAAATTCAAGAACCACTGTGGTACTCCACAGATGTGGCCAAAATAGTAAAAAACAAAAAGTTAGCATTTAGTAATTATAAAAAACCCAGGGTGAGGAAGACATAATGATCTATAAGATTAGGCAGAAAGAGGCTAAGCAAGTTATAAGAGCTTCCAAATCACACACAGAAGAGAAAATAGCACAGTCAGTAAAAAAGGGGGACAAAACTTTTTTTAGATACATAAATGAGAAAAGAAAAGTAAAACAAGGATTAGTTAGATTAAAAACAAAAGAAGGAAGGTATGTAGAAGAGGATAAAGGTCTAGCTGACTGCCTCAATGAATTGTTGTTCTGTATTTACAGATGAAAATGAAGGAATGGGACCTCAGTTAAGAAAAAGGATAAATGGTCATTTATTACACGTGAGTTTACAGAGGAAGAGGTTCTATTTCAACTGTCAAAAGTAAAGACAAATAAGTCAATGGGACTTGATGGAATACACCCAAAGCTATTAAAAGAGCTTAGTGGTGTACTAGCAAAACCATTAACAGATTTATTTAACCAATCATTGTTAACAGGAGTAGTCCCAGAAGATTGGAAGTTAGCGAATGTTGTGCCCATTCACAAGAAAGGTAATAGGGAGGAGTTGGGCAACTATAGGCATCCTAACTATAAGATAAGGCCAGGAACTAATGAAAGTATTTAGAAAATTGGGCAGACTAGATAGGCCGAATGGTTCTTATCTGCCGTCACATTCTATGTTTCTATGTTTCTACATGTGCCTACAGGAAACAGTGGGTGCAGGTGTGGGTGCCTACAGGTGCATCTCAGCAGTATATCATATGCTAACAATGAGCAGCTATCTTTTTGCACCACCATGTATAAGGTGGTGGGAAGATGATCTTCAATAAGTATTCACAGATGGGGACTGGGACAAGATGCTTCCATATATTCTGAAATGGCACTCTTATAGGAGAATCCCTACACAGTGTTTACCAGGTAGTATTTGACCCCACAGATCCTTCACAGCAGTGATACCTCAGCTTCAAACCTCTATTGGTAGCAGAAAGTGGCAGCAGAAAGTGGCTGAAACAACGAGACTCTCGTGGCAGCCTTTTCACATGGGCTCTCTGATGCTATTAAGGATGAGATTGCAGCAAGATAATTAACTAAAGATCTCAAGGAACTGATATACTTTGTCATCCTTATTGATATAAGACTCCAAGAGTGATCCTCATTCAGGGATGTGGAGGAGCCTGTTTGCCAGCCTCCTGCCCTGTGACTATAGCCCCTGTAATAAACTGTTGGTGAAGCGGCACTTCAAACTCCCAAAGCAGTTTGAAGCATTCGAACATGTGGCGGTGGCCATCTTAACCTGCAAGCACAATGAGCGGTGTCTGGTCGTCGAGTACATGGAACTCAAATCAGACACTCGACGGCGTGATCACCACTGGACACATACCTTCCACTGATGTTCTGCTATTCAGATAGGAATTGAACGGTGTTAAGTAAGAATAAACTCCGAATGAGAGACATAAACTGAGACTACTCCCGAATCTATACGTTTGGTATTTTATATGCTACTTCAAATCCCCAAAGCAGACCGACCACACAGTCTGATTTCCTGGAACTCTTTTCGGACAGTAATTCTGTGTGCTGTTGGTTAAAAAAAGGCCTCCATGGAAATCCCGAACCCCTGAACTGATCTGATTTTTGGATATATTGTTCACCCAGATCGGGACTATTAGGCGATATAACTTTTTTATAGGGTTTCCATGAGTTTTAGGTGTACTAAAAGTTACTAGTTTTTTTTTGTTAAATATGTGTTTTTTTTCTGCCTTGAGATAATTGAGTTAATACAGTATCTGACTCAATTATCTCCCATGCAGAGAGGAGGGATTGTACGTTTGTATATGGGAGTGTCATACATTTAAACACCATTATCATTGGTCTGTAACTTTAGATTGAAGTTCCCCACAAGGTCCATATGGGAGTATCCCTTGCATGGGGAATTGCATAAAAGACCAGTGTGGCTGCCAATAAATCCATTCCTGCCTACACTCAACATAGAGTCTCATCTCTTGTGTGGGGGGAACAGCTGTATCCACCCTGGGGAATGCTATATCACTATACTCCCCTGAGATTATACTCACTAGCTCTTACAAGAGCTGTTCTTGCTATACCCTCTGGAGTAGGAGAGGTCCACCCACTGGAAGCTGGATCCTGGTGTTGGGTCCAGGGTGGGTGGAGGACAGCATGTTCCCAGTCAAGCTGTAACGCTGGACGTGGGGACTACGGTGCTGATGGTGTCTGGTGCAGTGCTTGGAGTCCTCGGTGAGCACTAGGAGCATCAATTGGTGGAGGCACCCAGTCGGGGTGCCAGGCGGTCCGTCACAAGGGAGCCCCTGTGAAGGCCTCCTGTATATTTGGCACTGAGCATTTCTTCCCAACCCAAGCCTCCCTCACCTCCCATGCTTTCTGGTCCTGAGTCCTCTGGCATTGTGGAGCTGAAGCTGTTAGGCTTCTTATGCCTCTCTGTCAAGGAGAGGGCCTTTAGGAGGAGGGAAGGTCTGCGGATACCATGGTCACCTGTTAAAGTCTTGCCTGATTCATCCAGGAAAATGCATGCACCTAAGGTAGTGTCAGGGGTAGACCTTGGGTGGGCTTTCCGCATCTCCAGAGATCTCTAAAGACTAACCCTTAGTTCCTATTGTCCTCTCCTGGCCTGAGCCATCCATTAATATTCAGGCATTACTCGATTCTGGGGCTGCAGGTTTGTTTACAGACAGTGCCTTTGCATCAGAGCACGCTATACCCTTACAGCCTCGCACCTCTTCACTAGCTTTCAAAGCCATTGATGGCAGACCACTACAACCTACACGTAACCCATGAGACCATGCCCAGCAATGTACATTTACTTTTCTGTAGCAGGAAATCAAGCCATGGAGGAACATCTCCGGGAACTCTGTCCCACTTAGGTGCAGGTTCAGAACTCCTTGCAATGCGCAATGCAGAACTATAAACTCCAGGCAACCACAGACACCTATGTGCACCTACCTATCAGGTTGGAGAGAAGGTCTAGCTGTCTTCCCACAACTTACGGCTCTGTGTTCCCTGCACATTTCACTGCTATTTTCTGTTTTTTTACTGTTTATTTTGATGGAAGAGGAGTCTACTCTTTGCCTTCATTACCAAAGCCCCGCAGTCCTTTAAGAGCATGACTGGGCTCCTTTCCAGGTGCCTACAATGCCTTAACCCCTTAACACCGGAGGGTGTACTATTACGTCCTATTTTAGGCGGCTCTAAACGCCACCGGGCATAATAGTACGCCCTCCGTTTTTTTTTTTACTTACCCGGTCGCCGGCGATCCCATGCCGGTGATTGCGGTTGGGGGGACTCCCAGGGAGCCCCCCGCGGCACATCCGCAGCACATCGCCCTGCAGCCTGCCCGCGGCCATGTGAGAGTGAGGTCCTTGCGAGGACCTCACAATCACATGGCCGGGTTAGCTGGCTGCTGCATTGCCAGCAGGGGGACTGCCTGTATTGACAGTGCCCCTGCTGGCTGAAAATAAAATAAAATAAATGTTAATAAAGTGTAAAAAATATATATATATACTTAGATATTTTATATATTATATATATATGATCTAAGTATATATATTGTGGCAAAACTAGCCACTTAAGACTAGCCATATTGAATGTGTGTATATCCCTGTTTCAGCTGTGAGAACCAAGTGTATTACTGTATGTGTCTTTCAGACGAATGAGGACGTTCATATGCTTGCAGTATGGAAAACCCAGCTTTCCTAATGTAGTTTCACGAACAGTGAGTTTCAACACTGTTCGTGAAACGAATAAACTACCGAATGGTCGACACAAGAGGTCGTGTGGCGCCCATTAACCGATTGCAACATTGTTGCAATCGGTAGTTAAAGGCTTCCCTGGGTAGCCGCTGTTCGACTACCGAACACGCGGCGGTCGGCCATCTTGGATCCTTTGTTAGCCCAGCTGTGTTTTGCCATCGAGCGCCTGGAACTAAAATCGGCTACTCGACGGCGCGAACACCGCTGGACTTCCAGGCCGTTCGGGAGCCCCAGCCGTTCGGTAGTTTGTTCCCCTAATACCAATCGGTAGTTTTGCAATGTGTTAGAAATAATGTGTATTTCGTGCGGAGTTCGGTTAGTTAGACTGGGAGCTGAGAGGTATTCTCACGAACTGTGCGCTCAGCCTCCAGCTATCTACCGAACGTCCATTTGTGTAAATCAGGGGAATATTATTAAAGTTATGCATTTTAATGTAAAATGTAAGTTCTGCTGCACGGAGGGATAATCAACTTAACGGTATATTCTAGGGGGAGTATCCCTCTCGTGCAGCAGTGCATGGTGGGAGAAATGTATGTGTTGGTCAGTTTCCCATGTAGTCCCCTACTGTACCACCCCTGGCATGTCAGTAGGGAAACCCCTTGCATGCCCTATGTGTCGTCTAGTTCTTGGGAGGGAAGGATTCTTATAACGCTACCGAGATTATTGTATGCTGTATTTCTTTCCTTGGATTATTTTATGCTGTTCCTGTTACCCAGCGGAGATACTGTGGTTTATACTGCCTCTCCGCTACATATATATACACATATACATACACACACATACACTGTCTAGGTATATTTTACTATTAATATATATATATATATACAATTAATATCAAATTACACGTAGACTGATACTGATTAAATATATATATATATATATAATTATTGTTATATATATATTTATATATAATATAAAAAAATAAATATGTAAATACATTAAATAAAATTAAAAAATTAATTAAAAATAATAAAAAAATATGTAGATGTATGTTATTTAGTTCCAACTGTATTGTGATATTAATATATATATATTTATATCAAAATACACGTAGAACGAAATAATATATATATCTATATACATACATAGGTATATATCACTATATATACCTATATATAAATAAAAATATTTAAAAAAATTATATATATATATATATATATATATATATATATATATATATATACATATATATACACATACGTATGTATGTGTATATATATATATATATATATATTTTTTTATATATATATATATATACATATATATATATATATATATATATATATATATATATTGTGATAAAGTGAAGGCAGATAGGCCTTTTAACCCCAGGGGAAGTACGTGTAGTTTGTGTGTTGCACAACCCAAAGCTTTGTTTAGTTATGGGCCCCTGGGGTGGAGCATTTGGAGAGAAGGGTGGGCCAATGCTCCACTCCACAGTTTAGTGGTTTTCTGGGGAGGCATAGATCCAGACCAGGGTTTTTTTTGACCGTCTCCAACCCACTGCTCAGCTGCAGTTAATGAGCTGTTGCAGTGGGAATAAACCCCTCCCTGCTAGGCAGGTAGAGGAAGGGGAATTGCTGGCTTCCTCCCAGGAAGCAGGTAGGAGAGAGGCTGTTCTCTCCATATAGAGAGTCAAGGAGACTAGGCACTGGGAGTGCAGAAAGGAAGCAGTCAAGGCTGGCTTGGAGCACTGGGAGTGCAGGAGGAAGCAGTCAAGGCTGGCTTGGAGCACTGGGAGTGCAGAAAGGAAAGCAGTCAGGGCAAGGCTGGCTTGGAGAACTGGGAGTGCAGAAAGGAAAGCAACAGGCTAGCTAGCAGAGTATTGCTATCTAATAAGGTTGGTGCAATATTGTTTTGTTTAGTTTAACCCTGAGAGATAGGGAACCTAATGTCAGTTAGTGCTCAGACGAGCTAGGTTTTTTGTTTATAGGGTTTTCTGTTACATTTGTTTTCATTTACTGCTGTATCATGTGTGAACTTACAAATAAAGTGCCTGGAGTATTTGCAATTACAAGGACTGTGCATGTTTTTGCCCTAGAGGACCGTGCTACCTGCTGACAAGGATCACAATATATATACATATATTAATTCTACATATATATTTATGTAATATTTTTATATAATTAGGTATCTTAATTAATTACAATTAGCGGGACCTGCCTGACAACCCATGCCGAAAGTAAAGGGAATTTAATTTGCTAGCACTATATTTAACTAGTGATGTCGCGAACCCGAAATTTTGGTTCGCGAACAGCGAACGCGAACTTCCGCAAATGTTCGCGAACCGGCGAACCGCCCGAACCGCCATTGACTTCAATGGGGAGGCGAATTTTAAAACACACAGGGACTCTTTCTGGCCACAATAGTGATGGAAAAGTTGTTTCAAGGGGACTAACACCTGGACTGTGGCATGCCGGAGGGGGATCCATGGCAAAACTCCCATGGAAAATTACACAGTTGATACAGAGTCTGGTTTTAATCCATAAAGGGCAGAAATCACCTAACATTCCTAAATCACAATCAATATGGATTGACACCTGACATATGACATATTGACACCTTGACATATGGATTGACACCTGTCCTCAGAGCCCCTGATGCACACGGACACAGAGCAGAATAGAGACTGGTCCCCTACATAGGGTCACTTGGCAAATATGGATTGACACCTGTCCTCAGAGACCATGATACACACTGACACAGAGCAGAATAGAGACTGTTCTCCTGCATAGGGTCACTTGGCAGATATGGATTGACACCTGTCCTCAGAGCCCCTGATACACACTGACACAGAGCAGAATAGAGACTGTTCCTCCTACATAGGGTCACTTGGCAGATATGGATTGACACCTGTACTCAGAGACCATGATACACACTGACACAGAGCAGAATAGGGACTGTTCCCCCTACATCGGGTCACTTGGCAGATATGGATTGACACCTTGTTACAAACTGCTATTTGTAACGGGCCCTTTAAATGGCAAATTGCCCTGCTTCCCTGGGTTGTGGAGAAGCATATTTGCCAGCCTCCTCCCGCATGACTATGGCCCCTGGGAGATTGTGAAAATGTATGCACTTTTATTTGGTGTGTATGGCCTTTAAGACTGTCAGTGGGCATATTGGGGTTTATGGACTCTTTATGTGACTGGTGCTGGCCCTTTAAACACCTTTTTTGGGACATCAGGAAGATTGGGACACTGCCCCTTTAAGGCCTTGTCCCCAGACTTGTTGGGGACACTGCCCCTTTAAGACGGTGTCCCCTGTGTCCCCAGACCTGGTGCAAACCCTTTGTGCCTGCCTGGTTAATTCCCACTTGGTTCAGTAAATGGGGCTTACTGAACCAAGTACCACACAGGCAGACCACCCAGAAGTGGAAGTG
>OW240915.1:121582997-121609130 GCA_933207985.1 Pelobates cultripes
ATGCGTCCTTTTGAGGAAGTGACAAATTTAGTCAGTCGCACCGAAGGCACCATCAGCGACATCATACCATTTGTTTTCTTCCTGGAGCGTGCCCTGCGAGGAGTGCTGGATCAGGCCGTAGATGAGCGTGAAGAGGAAGAGGAAGAGTTGTGGTCACCATCACCTCCAGAAACTGCCTTATCAGCATCGCTTGCTGGACCTGCGGCAACGCTGGAAGAGGATTGTGAGGAAGAGGAGTCAGAGGAGGAATGTGGCTTTGAGGAGGAGGAAGAGGAGGAGCAAGACCAACCACAACAGGCATCCCAGGGTTCTCGTTGTCACCTATCTGGTACCTGTGGTGTTGTACGTGGCTGGGGGGAAGAAAATACCTTCATTGACATCAGTGAGGAGGAAGAACGGGAAATGAGTAGCTCGGCATCCAACCTTGTGCAAATGGGGTCTTTCATGCTGTCGTGCCTGTTGAGGGACCCTCGTATAAAAAGGCTGAAGGAGAGCGACCTGTACTGGGTGTCCACGCTACTAGACCCCCGGTATAAGCAGAAAGTGGCGGAAATGTTACAGAATTACAACAAGTATGAAAGGATGCAGCATTTGCAAAATAAATTGAAAAGTATGCTTTACACAGCGTATAAGGGTGATGTCACAGCACAATGGGAATCTAACAGGGGGAGAGGTGGAAGTCATCCTCCTCCTCCCATGACCACGCCGGCAAGGACAGGACGCTTCAGAGACGTGTTGTTGATGGAGGACATGCAGACCTTTTTAAGTCCTACGCATCGCCACAGCCCTTCGGGATCCCCCCTCAGAGAGCGACTCGACCGACAGGTAGCAGACTACCTCGCCTTAACTGCAGATATCGACACTCTGAGGAGCGATGAACTGGGTGTGCAGGCTTGACCTGTGGCCTGAGCTATCCCAATTTGCGATAGAACTTCTGGCCTGCCCCGCTTCAAGTGTCCTGTCAGAAAGGACCTTCAGTGCAGCAGGAGGTATTGTCACTGAGAAGAGAAGTCGCCTAGGTCAATAAAGTCTAGATTACCTCACCTTTATTAAGATGAATGAGGGATGGATCCCGAAGGGACTGACACTGGGCGATACATTAGATTAAAAAAGGCCTGATGAGATGAGCTGCCTTGGGCTAAAAATGGTCCACACGCTGCTGTATTTTAGCTCTGAATGCCGGTTGACTTGCGTGACTTATCCGCCAAGCTGCCAGTGTGTACTTTATAAATGGCTTTATAAAGCAGTGTGTACTTTATAAATGGCTCCACCTGCCACCCGTACAGCAACACAGTCTCCAGTTAGGAGGACCGACCAAGCATCTTCTTCCATCTGCCTGTTACAGAAATTACTGCCGTGTACACGTCCACTGATAGGAGACGCGGAAGGTATTAAACTGATAAAAGTAGTACTAAACACACCACTCCTATCTGGTGTCACATTAGCTTGACCGCGCAGTGCCCCAAATTTGTTGTGATCTGTGAGTAAGGTAAACGGTTGTCCATACAAGTAGGTTGCAGCTTTTTGGGGGCCCACACCACCGCCATGCACTCCTTTTCAATGGCAGTGAATATACTTCGCTGTGCAAAAGTTTACGGCTTAGATAAAAATCAATGCCGTGTACACGTCCACTGATAGGAGACGCGGAAGGTATTAAACTGATCAGAACAATACTAAACACACCACTCCCTTTTTTTGGTGAGGCTTTACAGGACAGAGTGCTTCTCCACGGGACATGTTAACTCACGGGCAGCTGGCTCATCAAGGAACCACAGCAGCTTTCCATGTACAGGTAAGACACGTGCAGCCGGTAAGGGTTCAGGCTCTTCTTCCTGGAGGATACGCTGCAAGCCTGTTCGAGCGAAGGTGACCTTATAGGGTCCCAGGTATTAGGTTCCTAAAATGGCTGCCATATATACCGCATCCACTGATAGGAGGCGGAAGGTATTAAACTGATCAAGAACTATTACTAAACACACCACAAACAGGTTTCTCTCCTGTATGGCTCCTCAAATGATGCTTAAGATTAGAAGCGTGAAAGCATTTCTCACGCCAGACAAAAATATATTTTTTTAACATTCTCTCCACTTTTGAACGAAATGACGTTTGGAAAGAGATTAACATAATTAAACACAGGCGAACTAAATACAGTTTTTAGCCATACCCTGTAACTTCAAAACTACACATCCCATCTTCATAATTACATATTTGGAATCAGCACACTTAAAACATAAACATAACCAAAAATCAGCCAAATCCATGCAGGGGTTAAAAAGTTAGCTGGAGGTCCCTTTATGACCGACCGCAAGCACATTTTCCTGCCCAAAACAGTTCCATAGATTTGGGCTGTGAGGTCGGTCTATTTCAGGCTGAAAAAACGACTAAGTCCCATCGCGAATGGGACTTAGTCTCTGCAGCTGAAATAAGGCTGAAAAAAACGGTTGAAAAAAAGACTAAGTCCCATCGCTGAATGGGACTTAGTCTCTGCAGCTGAAATAATTTACCATTTACTGAACCAAGTGGGAAATAGCCAGGCAGGCACAAAGGGTTTGCACCAGGTCTGGGGACACAGGGGACACCGTGTTAAAGGGGCCGTGTCCCCAACAAGTCTGGGGACACGGCCTTAAAGGGGCAGTGTCCCAATCTTCCTGATGTCCCAAAAAAGGTGTTTAAAGGGCCAGCACCAGTCACATAAAGAGTCCATAAGCCCCAATATGCCCACCGACAGTCTTAAAGGGCCATACACACCAAATAAAAGTGCATACATTTTCACAATCTCCCAGGGGCCATAGTCATGCGGGAGGAGGCTGGCAAATAGGCTTCTCCACAACCCAGGGAAGCAGGGCAATTTGCCATTTAAAGGGCCCGTTACAAATAGCAGTTTGTAACAAGGTGTCAATCCATATCTGCCAAGTGACCCTATGTAGGGGTAACAGTCCCTATTCTGCTCTGTGTCAGTGTGTATCAGGGGCTCTGAGGACAGGTGTCAATCCATATCTGCCAAGTGACCCTATGTAGGAGGAACAGTCCCTATTCTGCTCTGTGTCGGTGTGTATCAGGGATCCTTAGGACAGGTGTCAATCCATATCTGCCAAGTGACCCTATGTAGGGGGACCAGTCTCTATTCTGCTCTGTGTCCGTGTGCATCAGGGGCTCTGAGGACAGGTGTCAATCCATATGTCAAGGTGTCAATATGTCATATGTCGGGTGTCAATCCATATTGATTGTGATTTAGGAATGTTAGGTGATTTCTGCCCTTTATGGATTAAAACCAGACTCTGTATCAACTGTGTAATTTTCCATGGGAGTTTTGCCATGGATCCCCCTCCGGCATGCCACAGTCAGGTGTTAGTCCCCTTGAAACAACTTTTCCATCCCTATTGTGGCCAGAAAGAGTCCCTGTGTGTTTTAAAATTCGCCTCCCCATTGAAGTCAATGGCGTTTCGGGCGGTTCGCCGGTTCGCGAACACTTGCTGAAGTTCGTGTTCGCCGTTCGCGAACGGAAAATTTCGGGTTCGCGACATCACTACTCTTTACAATTTGATTGTGTATCAATTTCCTCTAAATTTATTGATATACTAACTATACTTGTTATAATGTTTATTTTTACTCTCTCACTGTAATTTTACGTGAGAGACGTTGTATGTGCATATAGAGACTTTATTTTGCCCTCAAACAGGATGGTGACCAAAGACTTATACACATATGAACGAACAAAAATGCGACCGCACAACTGGATGACGCAAGCGGAAATGACGTCACGGGACACAGCCGCGGTTAATCCGAAATTAAGGAAATCTCCAATCAAGTGCACAATGACGATATAAAAGAAAAGCCGTAACACAGAGGACTACACCGATTGAAAAAGCCGTCCGGCGAAATGCGTCTCGGAGCACCAACAGGACTAAGGACTTTCCTTAAATTATTGTTTTTATATAGTATTTTTTATTTGTGCTAGTATTTTATACTTAATAATAAATTGTTTAATTTTATTTAATCAGCTGTTGATATAAGCATCTTGTGTTCCTGCTATTCTTTCAGAAGGGTTTTTGTGTCCCCTTATTGACACACACACTTATACACTCAGAGCCAGGATCTAGGCTCTGAACCAGGTACAACGCGACCATCATCCACTGTAAGGTTTCGTGTGATCCCAAACACACCTGCTTAAGAGATCTGAGCCTGTCTAGCTAGGGCTCAGAACCATGTGAGTGGGTTCACATTCTTTATTATCACTCCACTATTATTTGTGATATACTACACAATATTATCTTCTCTATCCCCACTTATAGGCTACCTTAGAAGAATATCAATGCCTATCTGCAGGACTTTGAGAGACAGTATCCTGGGCAAGGCTAATTGGGCAGCAATCCTGAGCAGCAGTGTGCATGTGTGTGTGTGTGTATGTCTGTATGTCTGTATGTGTATGTATGCCATTATGTATGTATGTCAATATGTATTTGTGAATGTATGTATGTGTCTGTTTGTATGTGAGTATGTATGTACGTCAGTGTGTGTCTGTATGTCAGTATGTGTGTGTGTGTATCTGTATCTCCTTATGCATGTTTATGTGTCTGTATATGTGTGTGTGTCTGTTTCAGTATGTGTGTGTCAGTATGCCTGTATGTGTGTATGTCTGTTTCAGTATTTGTGTCTGTTAGTATGTGTGTATCTTTCTGTGTGTGTGTCTGTGTCCTTTTGTGTCTGTGTGTGTGTATTCCTGTGGGCGGGATTTAGAGGTGGGGCTTGGAGGGAGGCACCAGGGGGCCCAGACCTTGAGCTGTGTTAGGGGCCCCACAATTTCTGATGGTGGCCCTGGTGCCTTGGTCTGTAAGTGCATAGTCTACTGGCTACCACTTGTGCTCGACCTTTGGACATCGTCGGTTAAATTCGGCTTCAGCCCACTGCAGCTATTGGGTACAGTGCTACTCCCAGAGAATGAGAGCAAACCCCTGATCTTTTATCATACTAGGTTGAGCCTGTACTCTCCCATACTTAAGGGCACATCCCAGATGCTGCTGCAGACTTGTCTCCCATGAATAATCAGACTGCTAAGTCAAGTGCCTTAGCGTGGTTTGACTTTGATGATATAAGAGGCCAGATACTTTTTGGGATAGTCTACCTGCTGTTTATCATTTGGTTCTCTTGGAAATTTTGGAGAGATCAAACACAGGGATTTGTAGTGTGTGAATTTCCCTGACAGCCACAGCCAAAGTGTCGCTAAGAATCGAGAGAGAAGTGTAAGAGTCCCTCCATCATAGCCGGGCTATTGGAAACAATCTTCGTAAGGGTGATACTGTGTCACCCTCAAGTAAAGGACGCCCTACAAGTCCTTCTACCCCACAGGAGAGTATGAATAAGAAATATGGCATGTGGGTCAGCTGGCATCTGCTAAAGTGGAGCAAGTTGACTAAGGGAATGGATTTTGGAATTACCCCGTTGGGAGAATCTCTACAAAAATTTCAAACAAAAATTTGTAGAACCAAATGAGAAAGCAGCTTGGAGTAAATGGACTGTAGAATCCTATCAGACACAGTAAAAGGCCCAAGGTATTTTTAATGTAGAGACTAAGACAGCATCAGTAAGAACAGACCAGCAGAGGGAAGAGAGTCAGTCTGAGTCAGAAAAGGAAGAGGCAGAACAGATAGAGCAGCTTGCAATCTCTCTAGTGGAGCATGCCATGGACAATACAGAGACCCTGAGAGACCTAGGGGCCAAACCAAAAACTCCTGTTGGCCCAACCACAACATGCCCCACTGGAGGATTAAATCTCCCACGTCCCTATATCCTCCCCTATATGTTGAACCCCAAGACAGAGCCACTGCCCCATCATTTGTGCCCCCGCCTCCCCTCATGGCAAGATCTATGTTCCCCCGAGGGGAGGAAAAGTATTTTGTGGAGTGAAAGGAGAGCTCCTAATCACAGCCAAAATAGACTCTGAGGAGGTAAGCAAAATGACTGAACTTCTATCACCTCAAGCCTCAGCTTACCCAGTCAGAGAGCAGTTTATTCCAGGCACAAATGGCCAGGCAGACAGGCACATTACCCAGCATGTCCCATGGACACCTAGAGAAATGAAGGGATTTCTTTCATCAGTCCCTCAGCCGTGGAGCAATCCATATGGGTTTGTAAATGAGCTGTACAATATCACGGTCAGCTACAACCCCACATGGAGGGATCTGCTGCAGATAATAAGAGTTGTGGCTGGTCAAATGGACACAGTGGCCATCTGTACTAAACTTACCTTGCCACTTAATCCATCAGAGGTAGAGAATACCACACGTAGGGCATTGGAATATGTCAACCAACTCAAGAATAAGATTACGGAGGTGTTCCCTCCACAGTCTTGGGTCCGGGTAACAAATATCCAACAAAAAGCTACACAACCAGTGGAAGATTACTTTGAAAGATTTAGACAGACTGTGGAAGAGGCAGGAGGTAACCTTGAAGACCAAGGTATGGGGAAGATTCTCACTGCCACATTGGTGTCTGGACTGAATAAATATATCCATGACAAATCGGTTTCTGCCAATTCTGATTGGAGAGACAAGTCAGTCCCAGCACTAATGAGCCTAGCGAGCTCAATACAAAGAAACATTGAAGAAATGCAGGTAAAGAAAGCCCAGAGGATAATGATAGTCAGTGCCCCTGGGAAACCTCAATGGAAGCAGTTCAGATGAACAAACAGAAGGGAACCCAGAAAAGTTAAATGCTATAGCTGTGGCAAACTGGGTCATTTTGCAAGGGACTGCACAGCTCCAAAGCGGGGGTGACAGGAGAGCAATTGACAGGCAGGGTTTCCAGTGCTACCAGTTATATCTGAGAGCAGAGGGGGTGATGCCTTTGTTCACCTGACCCTCTCTGACATGCCATACCATTCTGTGGAGTGCCTGGTGGACACTGGAGCAGCCCACAGTGTTCTCAAAATATCTAAAGCCCCAGATTTGAAAATTTCTGGACAAATTGATGCTATAGGGCTAGCAGGTAAACCCATCACGCTGAGAGACACTGTAGCGACTCCTGTGACTATAGGTCCAGCTGAGACCTCCCTCTACTTTCTTATCAGTGACTCTGTCCCCTGCAATTTGCTGGGGAGAGATGCACTGATGAAAGTAAATGCGAACATCCAATATACAGAGGATGGACCCGTTGTCACTACATTAGTGGGATCAGAAGACCACAACACATTAGAGAGTCTGATGGCAGTGCGCATCCTTCCAGAGCAGAATATTCCGCCTGACATGAAGGATGTCCCCCCAGATGTTTGGGCTATGAAAGGTGGTCCAGTGGGCCTGATAAAACAAGCAGACCCAGTGGTCATTAAGACTTGGAACTAAATTGCCCTCAGTATCCCCTCAGCATGAAACAATTAAATGGCGTAAGAGACCAAATCAAACATTTTGTGAATCAGGGGATTCTGATTCCCACAAAATCACCTGTAAATACACCCTGTGACCAAGACAGTTTCACCTGGTTCATGATTTGCAGGCAGTAAATAAAATCATTCAAGAGGATTCCCCACTTGTTCCAAATCCCCACACTATTCTAGGATAAATTCTGAATGCCTCCTGGTTCAGTGTGGTATATTTGGTAGACACTTTACATAGTTACATAGTTACATAGCTGAAAAGAGATTTGTGTCCATCAAGTTCAGCTTTCCTCACATGTTTTTGCTGTTGATCCAAAAGAAGGCAAAAAACCTAGTCTGAAGCTCTTCCAATTATGCAACAAACTAGGAAAAAATTCCTTCTTGACCCCAAAATAGCAGTCAGATGTCTCCTTGGATCAAGCAGCTATTACCCCACTAATTAGAAATTATATCCCTGTATGTTATGTTTTTGCAAGTATTTATCCAATTGCAGTTTAAACATCTGTATAGACTCTGGCAAAACCACCTCTTCATGCAGAGAATTCCATATCCTTATTGCTCTTACTGTAAAAAAAAAAAAACATTTTCTTTGCCTTAGATGAAATCTCCTTTTTTCCAGCCTAAGTGTGTGACCTTGTGTCCTATGTATAGCCCTGTTTATGAATACATTTCCAGATAAAGGTTTGTACTGTCCCCCGAATATATTTGTATAATGTTATCATATCCCCTCTCAGGCCCTGTTTTTCCAAACTATACAGATTTAAATTTTTTAACCTCTCTTCGTAACTAAAATGCTCCATTCCTTTTATCAATTTTGTAGCTCGTCTCTGCATGTTTTCTAGTGCTATGATATCTTTCTTTAGAACAGGTGCCCAAAATTGCACAGCAATTATTTACAAATTGCACAGCAATTTATACATGACAAAACCTTACTGGCCTTAGCACCTGTGAAGGACTTTTATGTATTTGCCTATATGCTTCAGTTTAATCATCTCCCTGCTATTTTAATGTCTATATTGTTCGGTTCAAAATGTTGAGAATGAATGTATTCGTGTACCGAACTGGGACCTCACACCCTGGGTAGCAAGTAGCAATTAGAACACAGAGAAAACCGCAACTTAATTGCTACTAGGTGGCCGCCATTCGACATACGAACACGTGGCGAGAACAAAGGATGACGGCCATCTTAAAACTCATGAATGCGGTCAGCGGGGCTTACGCATGAATTGCATGGAACTGTTTTCGGTACTGGAAACATGAGAAAGCCCGGTCCCCATGGAAGTCCTGGATTAATACGTTCCCCTCCACGAATCAAACTAGCGTTCGGTAGATAGTATCTACCGAATGAGGGGAACATTCACAGGTAACCAGGTGAACCATACGAACGGTGGTTTTCGTGTAGTTAGATGCGGACGGAGACCGGCTCTTGCTACTGTTTCTATGGAACTGTAACTCGGATACCTCCACATGGCAAGCCGGTCAAACTTCCCCACGATGAGACATGGAAACTACCGAACGGAAATTCGTGAGATTTGGATATGTGACTACCAGTATCCTCAGCTACCCAGGGATGTGAAAAGTATATTTGTATGTCTTATAAAAAGTATGTTTCTGAAATTGTTATAAATTGTAATGTTTCTGGCCAGCAGATAATTGAGCTTTGTGTATTGTAGAAACTCAATTATCTAGCCTGGCCCAGAGGAGGAGTTTTGTGTTGCATAAATTGTGAGTTCTGTGTGCCAGTAAATCAGTCTTGTTCCAGCATTAAGCTTTGGCTCATGTGTGGATTATTCTGCGATTCCAGGGATATTTCTGCTTATGGAATATTGAGTGCTTTTCTTTTATGGGAAGAAGGGAATGCTTGACGGGGATATTTTCTACTATTGTCACAGCAACTGCAGATTGACATTGCATATTGCTGTTTAATTTGTAGTCTATAACAATTCCCAAATCCTTCTCGTGTGTGGTTATCCCTAATTCACTAACATTTAGAGTGTAAATTGCTTGTGCATTCTTAATCCCGAAGTGCATAACTTTGCATTTCTCTACGTTAAATTTCATCTGCCATATTAATGCCCAGTCCCCCAATCTATCCAAATCCCTCTGCAGCAAAGCAATATCGTGCTCACATTTTATTACTTTACAAAGTTTTGTGTCATCTGCAAACACTGATACATGGCTTTCAATGCCTGTTTCAAGATCATTTATAAATATGTTAAATAAAAGCAGTCCCAAAACAGAACCCTGAGGGACACCACTTACCACTTTTGTCCAGCCTGAAAATTTACCATTAATGACAACTTGTTGTACTCTATCCTTAAGCCAATGTTCTACCCAACAACAAGAATATTCATCTAGACCAATTTCTTTTAGTTTGAAGACTAACCTATTGTGAGGAACCGTATCAAATGCCTTGGCAAAATCCAAGTAGATCACATCCACTGCAACGCCCTGATCTATATTTCTACTTACTTCTTCGTAGAATGCAATTAGGTTAGTTTGACATGAACTATGTTTCATAAAACCATGCTGATTATTGCTAATAGCAAAGTTCTTCCCAATGAATTCCTGAATATTATCCCTTAAAAGCCATTCAAATATTTTCCCAGTCACAGAAGTTAAGCTCAAAGGTCTATAATTTCCAGGCAAAGATTTTGAACCCTTTTATATATAGGAACAACATCTGCCTTCCTCCAATCCTACGGTACAATACCTGAAACAAAATAATCATGAAAATTTAAATGCAGAGGTTCACTTATTTCCCCTCTTAGCTCCCTAAGTACTCGTGGGTGAATACCATCAGGCCCCGGAGCTTTATTTACATTAATTTTCTTTAATAGCTGTAGCACCTTGTAGCTTTCTTTTGTGTCCCTGTACATCCTGACTCTCAGTACCTGTTTGCCTTTACTTTTGAGGGACAGCAGTATGCTTGGACAAGGTTGTCACAGGGAATGGTCTCTTCACCATCTGAATTTGGTCAAATCATGAAGCAAGTCCTAGACAGGTGGCATGCACCCAATGGGGTGACTGTTGTGTAGTATCTTGATGATATCCTGCTGGCAGCCACCTCAAGGGAGCTGTGCACCAGTGCAACTATTTCATTACTTTCCCATTTGAGCACTGAGGGATGCAAGGTTTCCCCCAGTAAGCTACAGTTCTGCCAGGAAAAAGTAATTTTCGTAGGCCACTGCATATCACAGGACTCTAAACACATCACTGCGGATAGGGTCTCTGTGATACAGAAGGCACCATACCCACAAAATGCCAAACAGATCAAAGCCTTTTTGGGATTGGTCGGGTACTGCAGAAAATGGATACCAAACATGTCTCAACTCGCTGCTCCATTATACACTGGACACATAGAGATGTCTGAGAAGGAAAAACAGGCTGTGGACCAGTTAAAGGCGGCTATACTCAGTGCCCCAAACTACACCAAGCCATTCTACCTGTTTTTTCATAAACATGAAGGACAGGCTTCAGGAGTACTCACCCAGAAGTATGGAGGGAAACAGAAGCCAGTGGGGTACTTTAGTGCCAAACTGCATCCTGTGATATTAGCATGTGTAAAATCAGTTGCTGCAGCAGCAATGTTAGTTGAAAAAACAAATGACATTGTCCTTGGGAATCAGTTGTTTCTTATGATTCCTCATGCTGTACAAGCAGTCCTCCACAGCCTGACAACCAAGCACCTCTCTGCGGCCAGGCTAACAAAATATGACATTTCCTTGCTGTTACCGTCTAATATAACCATTCTCAGGTGCAATGTTTTAAATCCAGCTACACTTTTGCCATTTCATGAGGAGGACTGGGAGCAACACCCAAGACATGATTGTGAGCAGGAGCTGAAGCTCTACTATGCCCCTCACAATCCTGTCTTGGATGAACCCACTCCAAATGCTGAAATGACACTCTATGTAGATGGGTTTATACTCCAGAAACCAGAGGGAGGGTTTGCCACTGGTTTTGCTGTAGCGGATGACACCTCCATTCTATACTCTGAGACCCTTGATCCTGGTATGCACTCGGCACAGAGTGCTGAGTTGCTTGCCCTGACCAAGGCATGTGAATTGGCAGAAGGGAAGACAGTGAACATATACACTGATCCCATTATGCCTATGGAGAGAACAGAGGGAAGACCGCATGTTAGAGGGGTATAGAAGCCAGGCAGAGTCCCCCCAAGGAGATATAGAACAGGAAAGATTTAAGTGGGAAAAGGGGCTATTACACCCAGTTACAGGGGGAACAGGGAGTGAGGCAGCGCAAGTAGCTAAGAGTCAGCTAGTACCGAATGGAGCTACTCAAGTTTAGCCATGACATTCCCCTAGCAGGACATCTGGGTATCTTGAAGATCAAATACCAGTTGACCCAGACATTCTTTTGACTGAGAATCACACAGTATCTGCAGAATTACTGCATGACCTGTGATGTCTGCCAAAGGAAAAAGGGGTAACCATCTAAAGGCCAAGTTGCACCCATTGTCCATAAATGAAGAACCCTTTCACTGAGTAGTGGTGGACTTGATAGGCCTCCTCAATAAGCCCAGTGGTCTCGGGTTTCTTCCTCATTTCCTGTTTGCCAACCGAGAAGTGCCCCAAGAGTCCACAGGGTTCTTCACCTTCGAACTCCAGTTCTGTTCACGAAACTCTGTGGGCGGCCCAGCTGCACCAGAAAAGGTGGTACGATAGGGGATCCTGAGATAAAATCCTAGAAATAGGCCAGAAGGTATTAACCCTAAAGTCGACCAAGCTTCAGGTCACCTGGCAGGGGCCCTTCTGGGTTGTGGAATGCGTAAGTGACACTACCTACATTGTAGGGAAATGTTCAGATGAGAGGATACAACAATCTTTTCATGTGAATATGTTAAAACCATACTTTGAGAGGACAGAGGAAGTGGCTGCAGTATGCGCTTCCTCGTTCATGGACAGTGTTAGGGTCAATTTTATTGCTTGGGCTTGACATATCAAATTATATATAATGATTAGAGAGTTTTTAGCTGTGTCAGTGAAATGTTTTAAAATGCTTAGTAGATACCTCTTCCCGGCCTGCAAAGCACATATTACACCACATTTACGCTGAGCAAGCTTGCTTTTCTACCCCTAACATACAGAATTTTATCACATGACAGGAGGCTTCCTATTTTGCATCTCTCTCTTTACTAAACTCCACAGCAGTAAAGAAAGTAAACGTTTAACCAATCAAAATGCAATAGGGAGTAAGGTATTCCCACCAAATAGGCTCCTCCTCCTCTTTCTTTACTGCTCCATCGCAGACAGGTCAGAGTTTTGGGTTCTTCCTTTACCTTGTATTTTATTATACTGTTTATGATATTTTATTGGATATTTATTGCTCTTTTAGCTTTGCCTACAGTATCCTACAGTATCCTTTTACTAATACTATATATTTATTCTATTTATTATTATTGGCTATTTGTTTTTTCCCTATTTCTACCGGGCAGACCCTTTCTGCCCTCCTTTTACTTTTCCGCCTGCGGACGGACCATGCCCGTCCACCCTACGGCTATCCCAGCGATTTCACGGCCCCCTCTAGCCCTTACCGCGTTAGCGGTACCCTCCTTTGCCGCCCGCGCGGCTTGCCGTCACCTATCCTCTCAAGGGCGGCGGCCATTTGCAATCGCGCGTCTCGCGAGATTGCGGACAGCATTTTGATTACCCTCACAGTGCCGCGAGGGACACACTGCGTTCAGTTGGTGCTGTACTCTGTCAGTAGCACCTTTAGATATTCTGGAGATCCTGAGTTTTCTTTTCGGTCCTCCATTACATTCTGAGGTCAGTCCTTTCTATATTTACTGTACTGAGGCATCTCCTTTGCCTGCCTGGGGTGCCGCCCCACATATTTTGCTGCTTTATTTGGAGGTCGCCCTGTGGCCACCTCTGTCTCTCTGGGTGAAGCCCAGCATTATACAAATCCCAACATTGTGGTGTTGCTCTGTCAGAGTTTTGCCCAGGTATTTTTTCAGTGCTTATTTTATATATACCCTGCTGAGGTTATTATCCCTCCACTTGTAATTGGATTATTACTTCTGCCATTTTAGGATCCTGCTAGGATCCTTATATACAATACACCACAAACCCTGCTGGGGTTATTTTTTTACCAAATTACCACAATTATATTGTGAAATATTGTGAATTTATCTGCTTGTACACCACTGTACCCTGCTGGGGTCAGCATAGTGTTACTTATACAGTAAGAAGTACAGTTACACTGACCTCTATTCCTATAACGATATATATATATTTTACGCCCTGTGCCACATATATTAAAATGGAAGCCTCTCAAAATACGGCGGACTTCCAAAATATGATTAACGAGGCAATAGCAGCCTCAATGGAGAAAGCCCTCTCCAAAATGATGGCCTCTAATACGGAAAAGAGGATACCATCCAAAACCCACCAATTCCGACACGATTCAGACTCCGACGATTCTGAGCCGCATAAGAGCCAAGAACCCCCCACTGGCAAACACCACTGGAAAGGGGAAAAGGGTCTACAGAACCCGTCTAAGGGTAAAACCCCGGCTAAAAGACGTAAGCCCTCTTCAATCACTGCCCCGACTCCGTTACTTGACTACTCCTCTGAAGAGGAAGACGTGCAGTCCAAGCCCCTGGCCATCCTAGACGAGTGGCAGGCGGACGAGTCGGACGAGCAAGAGGACACTTGGGGTACCGACTCCGAGTCTCAACCCGGGCTATTACCCCACACTCTATTGGGTGACTCCCAAACACAGGACATGCAGGAAGACGAGGACGCTATCTTCGACCCTTCAGGTCAGAGATTATTCGATCCAAGAAACCTACGACACCCTCGCTCAGGGGACTGGACACCCCCAGACCACCTGGCAAAATTTATGCATCTCTGGCTTAGAAAATCCATGGATAAGACAGTTTGCAACAGGCTACGTTCCGAGTGTCCTAGGCCTTCTCTACCAGACCATGTAGCAGAGACGCCGGAGTTCGACCAGGTGATGACCACCTTTATGTCCCGTGCAAAGGCATGGAAAAAGGGTTCAGAGCAGTCCAGGACAAACTACTGGATTCAATGGGACCACTTTTCAGGATCATGTACCTGGCCGATGATGCTCTCACGAAAGCAGACCAATTTGATCCGACCATGGTTCGTGAATGGGCTCACGATGTACGGGAGTGGGCACAAAGATGCTTTTGCTTTGTGGGTAATACTAATGCCGCTCTCTCATCCGAACGGCGCAAAGCAGCTTTACTCCGTATTGACGGAAAGTTGGTGGAATTGGGCACCAAGGAGCTGGGTCTGTTGGCACAGGGCAAACTTTTTGGAGACCCTTTCCTCAAAGACTTAAATAAGCACGTAAATATATTTACTTTGCTAAATAAAGCTCAATCTTCCATGAGGAGAGTGTTTAGACATAACCCCACCAGGGGTGTTTTTGGAAGGGGCCATGCTGCCAGCTGATTTTGGCCTTCAGGCCCCAGCAATGCGAGGCCCCAACCTTTCTACCTAGAAGTGGGATATTGGCAACAGTTCAGACAGAAGACGGGGACCACGTACCCGAGGCAGAGCACGCTTCTCCACAGGTAAGCATTCAGCTAATCCATTGCCTTCCCTCTCGTATTGCAGGTCGCATCTCCCTTTTCTTTCAGGAATGGCAGGCCATCTCCACAGACAGCTGGATCCGGCAAACAGTGCAGGGCTACATCATCGACTTTGCAGTCTATCCACGACAAAAATTCGCTCCATACCCTACCAGATGCTCAACGGAAGACGCCAAGCTCATTCACAAGGAGCTGCTAGAACTACATGCGAAAGGCGCAATCGAACCTGCCCCCGGATCACAAGGTTTCTTCAGCAACATATTCCTAGTGAAGAAGAAAACAGGGGACTTCCGCCCAGTCATAAACTTGAAAAGTCTCAACGAATACATTACGTACAGACACTTCAAGATGGAAGGCATTCACCTCCTGAGAGACCTGTTGCAAGACAAAGATTGGTTCACAAGACTGGACCTGAAGGACGCATACTTTTCAGTACCCGTCCACCAGTCCTGCCGACATTTCCTACGTTTCCACTGGCAAGACCAACCCTAGCAATTCACATGCCTCCCCTTTGGCCTCAGCTCAGCTCCCTGGTGCTTCACCAAATTAATGAAACCCGTGGTCATGCACCTTCGAGCACAAGGCATCCGGTGCATCATCTACCTGGACGACCTCCTGCTGCTCCGAAAGGTCCAGATTGATACAGCACACGAGTTATGCCACGGAACTGCTATCATCCCTGGGATTCATAGTGAACCTCAACAAATCAGCCATGACACCATCCCAAACTGTACAATTCCTAGGATTCGAGATAGATTCCACCACAAGCACCCTACGGCTACCAGCAGCAAAGATCTTGAACATTCGCAAAGAGCTGCGCAAGACCATTCGCGCCCACACCATTCCACTCCGCGCCCTCGCTCGAATAGTGGGACTCCTCTCAGCTTCTATACAGGCTATATTCCCGGGACCACTTCACTACAGGGCTATGCAACGCCTCAAAGCATCTTTCCTCAGATAGAACCCGTCTTACGACCAACCGATTCCAGTAACAAAGGAAGTCAGAGACGAACTCGGCTGGTGGCTGAACAGTATGGGAGCGTGGAACGGTCGGGCCATATTCGGGAGCAAGCCCGACATAGTCCTGGAATCAGACGCCAGCCTCTGGGGATGAGGCGCCACAAGCAACGGTACTTCAACAGGCGGTGCCTGGAACTCCCGGGACCTCAATATGCATATAAACTGCCTAGAACTCCTGGCGGGATCCTTTGCCATCCGCAGTTTTGCAAAAGAGAAGACGGACTGCTGCATCCTTCTTTGGATGGACAACATCTCGGCGGTTCGCTGAATCAACCGCGGCAAGGTCACGCATCTCTCTGCTGATTGAAACCGCAGGGGAACAACACATGCAGCCAGAGACAGCCTACAGATCAGGTAAGTGAGGGATGGGGGGGGAAGGTTTGAGAGGGGGGCAGCAGCAGATAGATTTGGGGGCAGCAGCCCATAGATTTAGGGGGGGGGGCAGCAGCCCATAGATTTGGGGCAGCAGCCTTTAGATTTGGGGCAGCAGCCCATAGATTTAGGGGCCAGCAGCCTTTAGATTTGGGGGCAGCAACCTTTAGATTTGGGGCAGCAGCCCATAGATTGAGGGGCAGCAGCCTATAGATTTTGGCAGCAGCCCATAGATTTATGGGGGGGCAGCAGCCTTTAGATTTGGGGACAGCAGCCCATAGATTTGGGGAGGGGCAGCAGCCATAGATTTGGGAGGGGGCAGCCATAGATTTGAGGGCAGCAGCAGCCTTAGAGGGCAGCAGCCTATGATTTGGGAGGGACAACAGCCCATAGATTTGGGGGCAGCAGCCCATAGATTTGGGGGGCAGCAGCCCATAGATTTGGGGGGCCTGCAGTCGGCGAACTATTGCAGGCTGCTAAGGACCTCCTATGGGACTCATCCTACCTGTCCGCTTGGAATTCCTGGTCCGATTGGTGCATGGAACGGAACCTCTATCCATTTACGGACGCTATTCCCTCCATTTTAAACTATCTAACCCATCTTTTTTCAACAGGACGTTCTTACAGATTTGGGGGGGGGGCAGCAGCCCATAGATTTGGGGCAGCAGCCCATAGGATTTGGGGAGGGGGCAGCAGCCCATAGATTTGGGAGGAGGGCAGCAGCCCATAGATTTTAGGGCAGCAGAAGCCTTTAGATTTGGGGGCAGCAGCCCATAGATTTAGGGGGGCAGCAGCCCATAGATTTGGGGAGGGGGGCAGCAGCCCATAGATTTGGGGGGGCAGCAGCCTAGATTTGGGGGGGCAGCAGCCCATAGATTTGGGGAGGGGGGCAGCAGCCCATACTTTGGGGGGGCAGCAGCCTATAGATATAAAGAAATGAACAGGAAGGGTCAGCAAGGAGCTGGAAGGTAAAACAGCACAAAAGTAAAGTAGAAGGAGCAGAAAGGGTCAGAAATGAGCTGGAAGGGGCAGAAGGAGCACAAACATAAAGTAGGAGAATGAGCAGGAAGGGCCTGCAAGGAGCAGGAAGGAGCAGAAAGGGTCAGAAATGAGCTGGAAGGGGCAGAAGGAGCACAAACATAAAGTAGGAGAATGAGCAGGAAGGGCCTGCAAGGAGCAGGAAGGAGCACAAAGGGACAGCAAGGAGCACAAAGGTAAAGTAGAAAAGGGAGCAGAAAGGGTCTGCAAGGAGCAGAAAGGGATCAGAATGAGAAAGGAGCAGAAGGGCGCAAAATAAGCAGAAAGTAGCAGAAAGGTAAAAGAGCAGAAGGGGCCAAGGATAGAAAACAGTGTCAGAAGAAAAAAAAAGACTGTCAAATGAAGGAGAGGAAAAGGAGATTGGAGCAGGAAGGACAAATGAAGTGAACCCTCCACTTTATTCTGGACACCACATCATAAGGCTTTGGTACCTGGGCCTGGCAGGGAAACGCTGGACCTTCTCATCTCCAAAGGTAAAAAAATATCAGTATTAATGTGTTCACTTTTATTTACTGAGTGTCAGGAAGCACAGAGTGCCGTTGGGTAGGGGTGTTGCTGATTGGCTAGAGCGGTCAGCTGGCACTCTAAACCAATCAGTAGCTCCCCATTCATAAAAAATTTAAAATATTTTATAAACCGGGAACTAGCGATTGGCTTAGAGCGTCAACTGACCACTGTAGCCAATCAGCGGCACCCATGCCTGACGTCAATCTGCACTTCCTGACACTCTGTTTCAGAAGCCAAATACCACTGAGCGACCTGGAGCTGGAGGAAGCCTTTGGGCTTAAACCATTTGAGAGCGATTAAAGGAAAGCGAGCACCCAGGGGCTTCCAGGCATATTAGCATTTTCATTTAGGTGAAGTTGTTATGGTGACCAGAAATGTCCTTTAATTTGCTTAAAGGAACACTATAGTGTCAGGAATACAAACCTATATTCCTGACACCATAGTTGTGAAAACGCTATTCACCCTGGCTTAATGTGATAATGGCTATGCCCCTTCCCTTTCATGACACTATCAAAAAGGTACCAAGCATGGATGTCATTACAATTATGCCCCCCCCTGGAAAAATTACTGTGGACGCCCATGGTCACGCATCATGTCAGAAATAACGAAGGAGATTTTCGACTTCTGCTTACCCCGCAACATCTCCCTCACAGCGGAGTATCTCCCGGGGGAAACCAACCTCACAGCGGACTGGTTCTCACGCCACTGGAGGGACGTCAGCGACTGGAAACTGGATCCCCAAATTTTCCAAGGTCTACAACAACATCGGGGCCCATTTCACCTAGACCTCTTCGCATCTCGCAACAACAGGCAAACACAGACATACAGGGAGTGCAGAATTATTAGGCAAGTTGTATTTTTGAGGATTAATTTTATTATTGAACAACAACCATGTTCTCAATGAACCCAAAAAACTCATTAACCCCTTAAGGACACATGACGGAAATATTCCGTCATGATTCCCTTTTATTCCAGAAGTTGTGTCCTTAAGGGGTTAATATCAAAGCTGAATATTTTTGGAAGTAGTTTTTAGTTTGTTTTTAGTTATAGCTATGTTAGGGGGATATCTGTGTGTGCAGGTGACTATTACTGTGCATAATTATTAGGCAACTTAACAAAAAACAAAATATATACCCATTTCAATTATTTATTATTACCAGTGAAACCAATATAACATCTCAACATTCACAAATATATATTTCTGACATTCAAAAACAAAACAAAAACAAATCAGTGACCAATATAGCCACCTTTCTTTGCAAGGACACTCAAAAGCCTGCCATCCATGGATTCTGTCGGACTGGAGCTCCCTGCCCTTTACCAATCCAGCCACGGGCCCATCCATCTGGCCCATCAAGACTCACTCTCATTTCATCAGTCCATAAAACCTTAGAAAAATCAGTCTTGAGATATTTCTTGGCCCAGTCTTGACGTTTCAGCTTGTGTGTCTTGTTCAGTGGTGGTCGTCTTTCAGCCTTTCTTACCTTGGCCATGTCTCTGAGTATTGCACACCTTGTGCTTTTGGGCACTCCAGTGATGTTGCAGCTCTGAAATATGGCCAAACTGGTGGCAAGTGGCATCGTGGCAGCTGCACGCTTGACTTTTCTCAGTTCATGGGCAGTTATTTTGCGCCTTGGTTTTTCCACACGCTTCTTGCGACCCTGTTGACTATTTTGAATGAAACGCTTGATTGTTCGATGATCATGCTTCAGAAGCTTTGCAATTTTAAGAGTGCTGCATCCCTCTGCAAGATATCTCATTATTTTTGACTTTTCTGAGCCTGTCAAGTCCTTCTTTTGATCCATTTTGCCAAAGGAAAGGAAGTTGCCTAATAATTATGTACACCTGATATAGGGTGTTGATGTCATTAGACCACACCCCTTCTCATTACAGAGATGCACATCACCTAATATGCTTAATTGGTAGTAGGCTTTCGAGCCTATACAGCTTGGAGTAAGACAACATGCATAAAGAGGATGATGTGGTCAAAATACTCATTTGCCTAATAATTCTGCACTCCCTGTATTTCAATTGGCTCCCGGATCCGGAGAGCAAAGCAACAGATGCGTTCCTTCAACCATGGCCGACCATGGGGGCATATGCCTTTCCCCCATTCGCCATGATAGCATGGACCATACATTACCTGAGACGACAACGAATATCCCTCCTTCTTATCACACCCCTATGGACAGGACAACCATGGTTTCCAGACCTCTTAGCCCTATCTTACCGGGATCCCCCACTGCTACCTTCACACCAATATACTCTCAGAGATCCGAAAGGGAGCCCTCACCCATTGATCCTGGCCAATCGTCTCAACCTGGTGGCTTGGACTCTTTCCGGGGTGCCTGGCAAGTCGGCGAACTATTGCAGGCTGCTAAGGACCTCCTATGGGACTCATCCTACCTGTCCGCTTGGAATTCCTGGTCCGATTGGTGCATGGAACGGAACCTCTATCCATTTACGGACGCTATTCCCTCCATTTTAAACTATCTAACCCATCTTTTTTCAACAGGACGTTCTTACAGATCTATCAACGTGGTCCGCACCGCTATCTCAGCGGCCCACGTCCCTAGTGCTGGGGTCCCAGTGGGGGAGGACCCGTTGATATGTCAACTTCTCAGGGGCATTCGCCTACAACGACCCCCTGAACCTAAATATTCCCGACTCTGGAATGTCGAAATAGTCCTACGCTTCCTGAGGAATTCGCCGACCAACGATAGACTCTCACTCCGACAACTCTCAGCAAAACTAACGATTCTGCTCTGCCTGGTGTCCTTCCGCAGGGTATCGGACGTCCGGGCATTTGACGTGGATGCATTCTCGGTCTCCCCGGAGGGAGTCACATTCCACATATCTCGTCGCACGAAATCCGACTCTTCAACAGTTTTCTACCCCTTCTTCAACTCCAATCCACAACTATGTGTTGTAGCCACCCTACGACGCTATGTAGAAGTTACACTTCCTATTCGGACTCCACCTTCGGGCCAACTCCTCGTGTCATATGTTCGACCACACGTCCCCATCACTACTACTACACTCGCCAGATGGGTCCACTGGATACTCTCACTAGCAGGCGTGGACGCTTCCTTCGGGGCCCACTCAGTACAAGGAGCTGCAGCATCCTCAGCCTTCGCAGCAGGGGCCTCACTAGTGGACATCCTACGTTCCGCACACTGGTCGAGAGAATCCACGTTTCGCACCTTTTACTTTCGGCCGAACTCTAATGTGGCCATGTCACTCCTACTTCAGCGTTAAAAATGCAAAATAGGAAGTCTCCTGTCATGTGATAAAATTGAAGATTATGCTAGCGCAGTGTATTTATAATCTTAATTTTAATAATGACAGGAGGCGAGTATTTTCCCTCCCTTCCCACCCTGGGAAGAGGGAACCGTGTTCTTCTATACAGCATGTCGTTTGTTCCTCATCCTTATCTCACATCTGTCTCTACACTTCCTCTAAATGGGTCAGGGACAGTATCTGTTTTAGTGTGCCTCTCATTTGCACATATGTTGTTAATATCATTGCGGGGTCACGATAATTGTTACAACCAGTAAGAGGCCAGAGTCTAACCCATTTCACACTCTCGTTTCAGTTTAACTTCACCAGCTTCTGGAGTTTCGGGTGCTATCCTGGCAAACTACCCAGACAACTACGCTCCAGGAGGACCGCCTAATGTCGAACACTCTCACCCTTGACCGTATTTACAGTTTGAACGTTATACCACTGGATCTTCCAGCGTTATACCTTCCAGATGTTTTGGATGACCTTTTTCTCTATGTTTCGTTACTATAATTTTCTCTGTTACGATGTCGCTTATGAAAGAGGAGGAGGAGCCTATTTGGAGGGAATACCTTACTCCCTATTGCATTTTGATTGGTTAAACGTTTACTTTCTTTACTGCTGTGGAGTTTAGTAAAGAGAGATATGCAAAATACTCGCCTCCTGTCATTATTAAAATTAAGATTATGCGCTAGCATAATCTTCAATTGTATGTGATGTGTTAGAATTGCTTGGTTTGCAAAGAATACTGTGCCAATCCATGATTGGCTGAATAAAGTGTAACACCCTGTGGCAGGACCGCTGCTTGACTCTGAATTGCCCTTTCCTATGTGTGGATGTACTGAAATGTATTTTTCCCTTTTTAATTTTCCCCCTCTCTGTAATTTTGAAAGTTTAGAATGTGTGGTTAGAATGTTCGCAACTTGCTAACGAGGCGTGAAAACCGCAGATCGCAAGGGAAACAAGTGGCGCCTGCTTCCGCTGGGTGGCCGCCGGTTCACATCACCGAAAGCTCACCAGGGGAAGCATTCGCATCCTGAACCGGCCTGCACACACTGTCTTCAATCATCCTACCCACTCTACAATCACTCCTTACACCCCTACCTGGGAGCTACGAGCCTAGGCTCCTGGGCTCCTGGCTGCCCAGGAAAATGCTCTCTTGGGTGGATACCAGCATAGGGATATCCACCCGAGAAAGGGACACGCGCCAACAGGGAATCCCTGGGTCTGTGAGTCGGTCTCACGGCCACAGGGCCCAGGAGGCCGTGTGGAAGTCTGTGCCTACCAATGGGAGAAGGAGCGCCCATTCAAACTTGGTACGCACCATTCTCCTGGTTGGTCAGCCTGAGGGAGTGCTGATTGATCGCTGCAAGGAGCCGGTGAATAATCAGAGCAGGAGCGCCCGTTCAAACAGGGTTTCACACCCTTTTTTCTGATTGGGTGGCGAACCTCCTCTCCTCCCTGAGTGCTGATTGGCACGAATTGGTGCCAACGAATTGAACACGTGCTCTGGAAAACTGCGGCCATCTGTCTTTGGTCATCAAGTGTCTGGAACTCCAAGATCGGCACTGTGACTTGTGAACACCGGTAACTTTGTACCGCTGCCTGCTTCTGTTCCCGACAAGCCAGGAGACCGCTGTTCAGTGGAAATCCCTCCCACAATTCCAGATTTCCCACCTTCTATATATAGAAGGTGGGAAATCTGGAATTGTGGGAGGGATTTAGTCCCTATTATTATTATTTTATTATTTATATAGCGCCAGCAAATTATATAGCACTGTAACAATGGGATAAAAACCCACTAAACCCCTTCCATTACCTGTAGCATCAGCATGTGGTGAAAGGGTGTATTGCGGCTACTAGGTTCTCATTGCAGTTGTTAAGTTGTTCCAGTAATTGCCGGTTGTCAGGTAATCCTCATGGGAAAGTAGCGTGGGTCTCTGATCCCCTTCACCACTGTGGCTGATTTTGGTTGGCTACAGCTGCCAGGAGACACGAGGGCATCCAGTGTTCTGGCCCTCACTTACCTGCTTAGCGCAGATTGTCAGCTTACTGCTGGGGAGAATTGTTGCGCCTCATTCCGGTAACAGGGGGTGTTAATTATCGGTCACCTTTCTCCTGCGCATCCGTAGAGTCAGTTTCCATCAGAGAAAATCGTTTTGTTTCAAAAGTGCGTACGTTTGTGCCTAATCGGTTATAGGCTATTTTAATTGGAACAATGTTACCAAATGTTATATACAGTCAGTGGCTATGTGGGGTGGTGGGGGGGTGCGTTGCTCTCCACGATTCTGCTAGGGAAACCATGAGTGTCCTGGAGAAAATATTTATGCTTGCTAAGTCACTTTCTATACAATGTTTCAGCTTCAATAAGTAGATACACTGTCATTTCTGTTGTTGCAAAATGGCTTTGCTTCTAAAACTGCAAGTTAACTCTCTCAGTGCTGGCAGCTCAAGTCAGATAATTCCAGGTAATTTAATCATTTTTTATGCTATTTTCATCCTCAATCTATTCTAGGCCTATGAGGCTTCACTTTTCAAGGCTTCCGTTAGAAGCTGACTGTCTATTCTGGCAAATCACTATCTAGTAGGTTTATTTTAGGTTTAGTAATTACCCTTATGACATTTCTGCCGAGGGGGCATCATTATGATTTCAGTTTACTTTCTATTACAGACTCAAACCTATAGGCCAAGTCGTAACCTATTAGTCATAAGTATGCATAAGTACGGCAGGTTTGTTTATTTTGACTACCACTTTTTCTGCGAAGGCTGCAGCTGCCTTGGCCCAGTTTAATGTCCATACGGAGTGGAGCCAACTTGATGCTAAATTGTTTTGCAGGCACTTCGCGGGCCTCAAGGTCTTCTGCTTCGCATGCCACCAACCTTTGCCCTAACGATGTTAGCGTAAAATTCACGAGTCAAGCAGTGTTACAATATACTTACGAGCCACCACAAAAACCACAGCCTATGATGTTTCTGGGCAAGGCGCAAGTTTGTAATAACTTTAATGCAGGAGGTTGTGGGTATAGTGCTTGCAGACTGCTTCACATATGTTTGAGGTGTTTTAGAGCTTTTTGCTAAAAAAATGTGCCCAAACACACTCTCAAGCAGTGACTATCCCAGTGACTATAAAGATTTACGTTTTGATGGATCTCAAATCACACTTCCAGGCACTTAGTTGAGCTTTTGAGCATTGGGTTTCTGGCAGGTTTTCACATGGGTCTGGTTGCTTTTCCCACTGGTATAAAAAGTAAGCAGGATTATAGAGTATGTCAATGCTTGTCGTACAACAGGAGGGAAATCCAATCACTGATAGGTTCACTGACTTTCGCAATGAGAGTAATACCCCAGGGACATTCCTTCCTATCACGACTGCTCTACCTTTTGCACGATCTCCCTGACGATGGTACAAGAAAAAGCATGTAAAAGAAAATCTTTGCAGCCCAGCGAGCTGCACGTTTGACATGTTAACCACTTAAGGACGGAGCCAAATGTACACGTTGTGTACAAAACAAAATGTAAACAAAACCTGGCATTTGCGCTACATGTTTGTCCAACCGTAATTCACCTCTTTCATAGTAAATGCACCCACCCTTATTATATATCATTTTATTCATGGGAAACAGGGCTTTCATTTAATATCAAATATTTAGCTGTGAAACATAATTTAATATGAAAAAAATGGGAGAAAAGATTTTTTTTTTATTTTTTTAGTTCTACATGACATTTTAACTGTCAATGTCATAATACTGTTTGCTTTTACTGCAATAAAATACACATATTTGTATTCAACAAAGTCTCACTTGTAAAATAGTACCCCCTATGTACAGGTTTTATGGCGTTTTGGGAAGTTACTGGGTCAAATATAGCACGTTACATTTTAAATTGAAATTCACCAGGTAGGTTATGTTGCCTTTGAGTCTGTATAGTAGCCCAGGAATGAAATTTACACCCATAATGGCATACCATTTGTAATAGTAGACAACCGAAGGTATTACAAATGGGGTATTTCCAGTCTTTTTTAGTAGCCATTTGGTCACAAACACTGGCCAAAGTTAGCGTTAGTATTTGTTTGTGTGTGAAAAATGCAAAAAACGCCATTTTTGCCCAGTGTTTGTGACTAAGTGGCTACTAAAAAAGACTGGACATACCCCATTTGCAATACCTTCGGTTGTCTTCTTTTGCAAATGGTATACCATCATAGGGGTAATTTTCATTCTTGGGCTACCATAGGGTCTCCAAGGCAACCTAACCAATGTGGCAATTTTTAATGTGAAAAAAATGAAACACAAGCCTTATATTTGACGCTGTAACTTTTGAAAACACCATAAAACCTGTACATGAGGGGTACTGTTGTACTCGGGAGACTTCGCTGAACACAAATATTTGTGTTTCAAAACAGTAAAAAGTATCGCAGCAGTAATATCGTCCATGTAAGTGCTGTTTGTGCGTGAAAAATGCAAAAAATTTAACTTTTACTGGCGATATCATCGTTACAATACATTTTACGGTTTTGAAACACTAATATTTGTGCTCGGGAGACTTCGCTGAACACAAATATTAGTGTTTCAAAACAGTAAAATGCATTACAACGATGATATCGCCAGTGTGGCAAACCTAGCCACTTCAGATTATATGGCTGTGACTTTAAAGGTTGTCCGGAACACTGCTGCACTACAAGGTTTAAATGTATTCTGCTTACTGTGTGGAAATGTATGATTGCCTGTATAACCTATAGCATTCGTATGCTAGCAGCCGAAAGCAGCTAGCATTCCCATGGTTGTTTCACGAACAGCAACTTTACCGGCTGTTCGTGAAACGAACCAAGTACCGAACCAGAGCACACACACAGAGGGTCATGTGGCTCCAATTGACGGATTGCGACATTGTTGCAATCGGTAGTTAATTGCTTTCTTAGGTGGCCGTCGTTCTGCTACCAACCACGTGGCGAGCGGCCATCTTG
>OW240915.1:121609531-121624535 GCA_933207985.1 Pelobates cultripes
ATCTGAGTGGTATTCGCACGAAGGAGGCGCTTGGACCTCAGCTATCTACCGAACGGTCATTCATGTTAATCACACGAATAAAGCAAAAGTTATGGATTTTTATTTTAAAAGTTGGTTCTGAGGTACGGGATATTCAAGTGGGGGTATCCCTCTCGTACAGCGGTGCATGGTGGGAAAAATGCTCTGTGATTTAAGTTTCCCATGTAGTCCACTCTTGTAATACCCCTGTGATGTGACTCAGGAAACCCCTTGCATGGGGCATTGCATAAATACTGGAGCATGTGAATAAAGACCTCAGTTGACTCCCAGAACTGTGTTTCGTCCGGTTACTGGGGGATTTGGCATATTGCCTTAATTTCCAGCGCTTTACTTTGGATTACTTTCTTAACCAGCGGAGAAATTGGGATTTCATATTGCAGCTCCACTACAACTGATGGCAGCAGTGGGATCCAACCTTACAGCCAAAAAATAGCGTGGTTCGTGCAATTGAAACTGCCGAACAGGAAAGGAATGGCAATTGGAATGCAACAAAAGAACCGAACACAGAAGTGAATGGAGACGGATTATGCTACATTAAAACGGCAGACGTTAAACGAACTGCTGGAAGCCAGAGGTAAGATAGCCAGCAACAAATCAAAAGCTGTGCTTATTGCCGAACTGATGGAGGGAGACAGAGCTCACAACACTACACCCCACCAGCCATGGAAGAGACCCTCTACCAGAGGGAAATGAGGACCAGGATGGAATTTTTAACCCAGCCTGTACCACTGGAAAGGCTGACTGTACTGATGGCGGATGTGCAGGAGTATGTGATGGCACACGGACCGCAGAATTCATCCTCCTGGGCAGAATCTATTACTGCTGCGGTCAGCAACCAGGTAAAGCCTAAGATCCCTTACTATGCGTTTAAAGTGTTTTGCGAAGATAAGACGAAATTGATGGATATTTACAAGACTTTGAAAGGCTATGTGACTTACATGATTTGGAGCAGGCAGTATAGGTGCCGTTATTAGCAGGCAAACTGTCAGATTGGGCAGCAGAAGCCCATCGGGCTGTACCCAGGGAGGACAGCAAAGATTATGCCTGGGTAAAACAGGCTATACTGGAACGTTACACCATTACCCCGGAGGCATACTGGAGCAAGTTTCGCGGATTGCGCAAACCCGAGAAAGACTCCCACGCTGAGTGGGCACACAAACTAGATCAAGCCTCCCAGGGGTGGATACAGGCCAGTCGAGCGACCACTATGGAGGACTTGCGACAATTGATGTTGCTGGAACAATTATTTAATGGTCTGTCCCCCGAGGCACAAGAATGGGTGAGAGACCGAAAACCCCTCACCCTAACATAAGCGGCACGACTAGCTGACCAACATTATGACGCCAGAAGGCATCACGGCAGTGGCGTACTAAGGGGGGGGCGGGGGGGGCGGCCCGCCCCGGGTGCCACTGTCCAGGGGGATGCCATGACTTCAAGTGTCATGTGTCACCCCCCCGGCCCCAATCATCACGCTGCGCTCAGCCTCAGCCGCATCTTTGAGAAGAGGGAGGAGTCTTTGGGATGCGGACGCGGCGTGATGACGCCGTACGCAGCGCCGCCGTCAGTCCGCCTTCACGGATCTTCAGCGCAAGGATCCAGTGGTCGGTCTCGGAGGGAAGGCATCATCAAAACGTGAGTAGTAATTTATGTGTTGTTTATGTAATTTATGTAATGTTATTTAATTAATTAAAAGGTGAATTAATTATTGGGGGGTGTATATTAATCATGGGGGTGTGTATTAATTATGGGGGGTGAGTATTAATTGTGGGGTGAATATTAATTATGGGGGTGTATTAATTATGGGGTGAGTATTAATTATGGGGTGTATTAATTGTGGGGTGGATTAATTATGGGGGTGTATATTAATTATGGGGGGTGTATTAATTATGGGGTGAATATTAATTTGGTGGGGGGGTGTGTATTAATTGTAGTGGATTAATTATGGGGGGGGTGTATATTAATCATGGGGTGTATAATTGTGGGGTGTATAATTATGGGGTGAATATTAATTGTGGGGTGAATATTAATTATGGGGTGTGTGTGTGTATTAATTATAAAGAGTATTAATTATGGGGTGTGTATTAATTGTGGGTGGATTAATTTTATGGGGAGGTGTATATTAATCATGGGGTGTATTAATTGTGTAAAGTGTATAATTGTGTGGGGGGTGTATTAATTATGGGGGGTGGATTAATTAAGGGGGGAATTAATTATGGGTAGTGGATTAATTAAGGGGGGGTGGATTAATTATGGGGTGTATTAATTAAGGGGGGATGGATTAATTATGGGGGTGGATTAATTAGTGTGGATTAATTATGGGGGGTGGATTAATTATGGGGGAGTGGATTAATTAGTGTGGATTAATTAAGGGTGTGTGTATCAATTAAGGGGGTGGATTAATTAAGGGTGTGTGGATGAATTAGTGTGGATTAATTAAGGGGTATGGATTAATTAAGGGGTATGGATTAATTAAGGAGTGTGGATTAATCAAGGGGGGTGTGGATTAATTAGTGTGGATTAATTAAGAGGTATGGATTAATTTAGGAGTGTGGATTAATTAAGGGGGTTGTGGATTAAGGGGGTGGATTAATTAAAGGGGGTGTGGATTAATTAAAGGAAGTTGCAGCGCGGGAAGGTTTATTTAAGGGGGTAGGTTTAATTAATGGGGGGTGCAGGTTTTTTTTAATTAATGGGGTTGCAGTATTTTATTTATTAAGGGAGGATGTGCACTGCAGATTTTTGTTAAGGGGGTGTGCAGGATTTTAAGGGGGTGTGCAGGTTTTTGTTACTAAAGGGGGTTGTGCAAGTTTTTTTTATTTAATAAGGGGGTGTGCATGATTTTAAGGAGTGTGTGCAGGTTTTTTGTTATCAAAGGGGGTTGTGCAAATTTTTGTTTTTTTTATTAAGGGGGTGTGCAGGGTTTTTTATTAAGGTGGGTGTGCAGGGTTTTTTATTAAGGGGGTTGTGCATGGTTTCTGTTTTTTATTAAGGGGCTGTGCAGTGTTTTTGTTTGTTTTTTTTAAATTAAGGGGGTGTGCAGGGTTTTTATGTGAAGGGAGTGTATGAAATTTATGTTGTCAGTGTGCAGGATTTTTATATGAAGGCCGAAGGGCAGGGGTTTTCTAGAAGGGGCGAGACAAGGGGCTTTGTAGAAAGGGGCAGAGCAGGAGTTTTCTAGAAGTTTCTCACCTGCCCCTTTCTACAAAAGCACTGGTCTTCCCCCTTCTACAAAACTGGCACAATTATACAAAACTTCTGCCCTGGCCCCCTTCTACAAAACCTCTGCCCTAGCCGCTACATCTTTTGAACCCAAATTCTTTTTCTATGCTGTTTCTAAGGATCGGCTCAATGAAGTGGTCTGGGTGCCAGGTCCCTCTAGTTTTAACCCTGCAGCTGAAAACATAGTTTCAGAGATGTTTCACTGAGGGTTAATCCAGCCTCTAGTGGCTGTCTCACTGACAGCCACTAGAGGCGCTTCCGCAATTCTCACTCAAAACTCACTGTGAGAAGACGCTGGACGTCCATAGGAAAGCACTGAGTAATGCTTTCCTAAGGGCAGTTTGAATGCGCACGCGGCTCTTGCCGCGCATGTGCATTCGGATCTGCCATCGGCAGGGGGAGGAGAGGTCACCAGCGCCGAGGGAGCCCAACGCTGGAGAAAGGTAAGTGGCTGAATGGGTTTAAAGGGATTAAAACCCCTTCAGCCATTTATCGTAATCCAGTGCCGGGCTCCCTCGGCGCTGGTGAACTCTCCTCCCCCGCCGACATCAGCTCCCGAGTGGCCTTTCTCAATGCCTTCCTATGGACGTTCTGCAAGCTGGATGCGATTTTTGCATCTGGAGGGTTAAAATCTGGGGGAGCTGGCACCCAGACCATTGAGCTGAAGTGGTCTGGGTGACTATAGTGTCCCTTTAAATACCCTGGGTTGTCTACTTTTACAAATGGTATGCCAAGATGGGAAATATAAGACAGATATCGCACTAGCGAACCCTAGAGCCAAAATAAATTTAGTATTTTTCTGCAGAAAACACCAATATGAAGCGAAATCGACCAAGCGGGTCTCAGCAACGAAAAATTAAGAAGGCAAAAGAAAAGTCAGCTGAGGCGATGTCTGGATCAATTTTAAAATATGTTGCACCTTCAACATCTACCGCAGTAGGAGAAAGCGCTGAAGACATTCAGTCTGTTGAATCCAGAGGTGAAATGCCTGAAGTATCTTCTCAAGAAGCTTCATATGGGAAAGCGCAAGAATTGGAGAAGATCATTTTATCTTCAAGCGGTGAAAGTGATGTAGATGAAGGCGATGCCAGCAGAAGGCATCAGCAAGACTCTGATGATGATGATGAGGAGAAGGAGAAGGAGAAGGAGAAGGAGGAGAAACTGTTCGACTGTCAGTTTATTCTGATGTTGCTGCTTGGCCAGTTCCAGTTCCAGATGTTTTAAGAGTGGACCTTATTAAGAGGGGAAGTGAACCTTTCCAAAATAGAGATGGGCCATTCAGTCCTGATGAAAGGCAAGGAGAGAAATCAAAAGGGAAGAGTCGACAGTTGACCACTGCATGGTTCTATAAGGCTCTGCCTAATGGCGAAAAAATTCTTAGAACGTGGATGGTGTACTCTCCATCAAAACAAAGTTTGTTTTGTTTTTGCTGCAGACTTTTTGCTGTTGATGACAAAGTAACAGGGGCATCCAGTTTTGTTACTGTGTTTCAATTGTGGTGGAAGCTGAACCCAAAGGTGTCTGATCATGAGGCTTCTGAGCAGCATCTTACATGCTTGGAGAAATGGAAGACCTTGAGAGCAGGATTGAAGCTACAAAAATGCATTGATCATGTCCATCAAACAACAGTGGAAAGAGAGAAAAGGAAATGGAGGGATATTTTGCATCGCCTTTTGGCTGTAACTTTGTTTCTGGCTCACCAGAATCTTCCCTTTCGTGGTCATAGAGAGACCATGTCATCCGCAAACAAAGGCAACTTCCTCGAATTGGTAGAATTGCTCTCAAACTATGATCCCATTTGAAAGGAACATTTCATGAGGCTGAAACATGCTGTTGCATCTGGAAAGAGAATGACTTCCTATTTCTCTCCAAAAATTCAGAACAAATTAATTTGTCTGTTGGGAAATCATGTGAAGGACAAAATAGTGGCTGATATCAAAAAAGCAAAGTACTTTGGGATTCTTTTTGACAGCACCCCTGATGTGTCCCACACTGATCAGATGTGTGAAGTGATCAGATATGTTCATATTGAAGGGGACCATGTTGAAGTAAAGGAATCATTCTTGGGGTTCTTTCCTGTTGCTGAAAAGACTGCTGCTGAACTCACAGAAAATATCCTGCAACATCTGGAGGAAGATGGACTAGACATAAGCCTTTGCCGTGGTCAAGGATATGATAATGCTGCAACTATGGCAGGGATTCATGGTGGTGTGCAGGCAAAAATAAAAGAGATTAATCCCAAGGCTTTGTTTATGCCATGTGCTAACCATTCCCTGAACCTATGTGGGGTGCACTCATTTGGAAGTGTTGTTTCCTGTGTGTCCTTTTTTGGAACATTTGAGAGAGTGTATTCATTTTTTTCGGTTTCTACACATCGTTGGGAATTGCTGATGGAAAATGTAGGTGTGACAGTGAAAAGACTTTCCCAAACAAGATGGAGCGCTCATTGTGATGCTGTGAAGCCAGTGAGGGCAAATTTTGAAAAACTGACTTCAGCCCTTGAAAAGTTATGTAATCCCAAAGAAAATGTGGACACAAGAGGATCGGCTCAGATGTTGCTGTCTGCCATATGTGATTTTTCTTTTTTGTGTTACCTTTCTTTCTGGTGTGACGTTCTAGAAGAAGTTAATATAACACAGAAATATTTGCAAACTGTGGGACTCACTCTTGAAAAGTGCATTGTGAAACTACAAGGTTTGAAAGCGTTTCTAGCACATCAGCGCAGTGAAATTGTGGAGAAGGTAATTTTATAACATGACAGGAGGCTTCCTATTTTGCATTAACTCTCTTTACTAAACTCCACAGCAGTAAAGAAAACGTAAAGAGTAACAAATAAATCACTGAGCAGCATAGTATATAAGGGTCATGCTGCCTGTACACTTCCTCTTTCTTTACTGCTCCATCGCAGACAGGTCAGAATATTTGCTCCCCTGGAGCTTTCTACATTTATTGTCATTTCTTTTGTTCCATATATATATTTCAAACATATTTTCTACACTTGTTTACATCCTTTTATTTCTATTTCCTATCTTCATCAGGGCTGTGGGACTAGGGGCTCTCTGTGGGTCTTTTCTGCCCCTATTTGCCCCTCTATACCTCCTGGGACCCTCCCTTGGCTTCCCCTTGGTACCCCCAGGTTCCCCCACTGCCCCCCTTCCCTGGAGTGCCCTCCTGGGCTCCCTCCTTGCGGCCGGTTTCATTCACGGCCGTTTTCGCGCCGGCCCGCTTCCATCCGCGGCCGGCCTCAAAATTTAGTCCCCGGCTTGCGGCCTACCTCGCGGCCGCCATTTTGGATCGCGGACATCGCGAGATTCTCGCGGCCATCTTAGTTTTGCCTCGTGCATCTCATTAGGGACTCAGTGTGGCTGTGCTAGCTTGCTGGTACCTCTGAAACTGCTGTTTTCCTCACCTTTTGTGTCTAACACCATCTGTGACTATAGGATTACCTACTCAAGCACCCCATCTGCTGCTTTCAACCTGCTACTCAGTCTGTGCCTCATCTGCTTCTATCAAGCTATCCTGTGGCTGGGTCAGTCAGGTCAGTGCTGCTGCCTGTTTATTATTACTGTGACCTGCACTTAAGGGTCCCAACCCTGTGCAACCGGGGTGAGCCCCCACTATAAAGACGCTGCTTACTGGGAGACTAGCTGTTGCAGTTCTCTCTAACTGGGTGAGCCCCAGTTTATAAGGTCACTACTATACCCTGCTGGGGTTATTCTGGGCTTGCTCCCACAATACTTCCAAATCTGACCCTACGCCTACTACCAAGACCTGGGTGCCTGTTTATTACTGTGCCTTTTAATAATTTATAGCCTACCCTACCATGGAAGATTCCCAGAATGTCCCTGTGGACTTCCAGGCCATGATTAACGCAGCTGTCGCTGCCTCTGTGGAGAAGGCACTCTCCAAGGCCCGAGCTTCGGCTCCTGACGTACCTAAACGTAGACGTCCACGCCACGAGTCGGAATCTGAATTGTCCGACCACCAGGCACGGGAGGATTCCCGCCCTAAAAAGCGCCATGACAAAGGCGAAGATTGCACACCCAAACCAACTAAGGGTAAGGCACCTGCCAAGCACAAGTCTGCCAAATTACACACCCCGGCCCCGCGTCAGGAGTACTCTTCTGACGAAGAGCAAGAAGCCCAGTCCATGTCAGTGCTGGATGAATGGCAAGCTGACGCCTCTGACTCGGACTACGACGCATGGGGTTCGGACGAGAAATCTGTCTCCGCTTTCATGCGAGAGACTCTTCTGGGTGCGGCCCAGACAGGAGGTGTCGAGGACACTGCGGACGCAGAACCTCCTCTTGATTCAGACACCATCTTGGACCCCTCAGGCCAAGTGATGTTCGACCCTCGCAACATTCGGCACCCCAGGTCGGGTGACTGGTCGCCTCCTGAACACCTTTCTAGGTTTATGCACCTGTGGCTCCGCAAACCTCTGGAGAAAGAGGTCCGCAGCCGACTCAGGTCAGAATGCCCACGCCCTTCCCTGCCGGATAAGGTCGCGCAGACCCCGGAATTCGACAAGGTTATGTCAACCTTCATGATGCGCAGTGGTAGAGACCCTCGACGAGGGGTGGAGAAAGGCCTATGGGGCGCCCAAGATAACCTGCTGGATTCTGTAGGCCCCCTGGCTCGCATTATGTATTTGGCGGATGATGCCTACACCAAAGCCGATTCCTTCTCCGCTGAGGACATCAGGGAATGGGCACATGATGTTCGTGAGTGGGCACAACGGTGTTTTTGTTTCATCGGAAACACTAACGTTACGCTCTCTTCGGAGAGAAGAAAAGCAGCGTTGTACCGTATTAACGGCAAACTGGCAGACCTTGGCACAAAGGAGATAGGGCCCCAGGCACAAGGGAAATTATTTGGCGAACCGTTCCTCAAGGAACTCAACAAACACGTGAACGTGTTCACCTCCCTTAACAAGGCGCAGTCCTCAATGCGCAGAGTGTTCAGAAGCAACCCTACCAGAGGGGTTTTTGGAAGGGCTGGCCGGCAACGGGGCCGTGCCGCCAGCCGATTTTGGCCTTCAGGCCCCCGCACCCAACCAACACCGTTTTACCCGACAAGGGACTACCGGCAACAACCCTTTTCCAGAGGCTCGGACAGAGGTCGTGGACCCCGCGGACGCGGACGTTCCCGCTTTGCTGCAGGTAAGGACCCACATTCCTCCACTGTTACCATGTACCCGCACTGCGGGCCGTATTTCCCTTTCTTTCCAGAATTGGGCCGCCCTATGCTCAGACACATGGATCCTACAAACTGTACAGGGATATATCATAGACCTAGTGGGGAACCCCTCTCAGGTTCAGCCCCCTCCCCCCATCCACATGTCATCCTCCGACCACAACCTCGTCAACGCGGAGCTACGCGAGCTCCGAGACAAAGGGGCTATCCAGCCGGTCCGCGACGGGGGTGGTTACTTCAGCAACATCTTCCTGGTTCGGAAAAAGTCGGGAGAATACCGCCCCGTCATCAATCTACGCGCCCTCAACGCATATGTGGTCTACCGCCACTTCAAGATGGAAGGCATCCACCTCCTGCGAGACCTTCTTCGAAGCAACGACTGGTTCACCAGGCTCGATCTAAAGGACGCATATCTGTCAGTCCCGGTACACCCGGACTGTCGAGCACTCCTACGTTTCCTCTGGCACGGACGCCCTTGGCAATTCACTTGCCTCCCTTTCGGGCTCAGCTCAGCCCCATGGTGCTTCACCAAACTCCTAAAACCAGTGGTGGCCCACCTAAGATCAAGGGGCATTCGATGCATCATCTACTTAGACGATCTCCTCATCTTCTGCGCCGCCGAACACAGACTACGCCAACACACTCACCTGGCAGTGTCCCTACTGGAGTCTTTGGGTTTCGTGGTAAACCAACAGAAATCGGAGCTGACCCCTACCCAGACGATACAATTCCTCGGCTTCGAGATCGACTCGACAACTTGCACTCTGAGGCTACCAGCCTCAAAGATCACAGCCATTCGCAAGGAGATTCGCAGGGTTCTTCGTCTCGACTCCATTCCACTACGCAATCTGGCCAGGATTGTAGGACTCCTCTCTGCCTCCATTCAGGCCATATTTCCGGGTCCCCTCCACTACAGGGCCATGCAACGTCTCAAGGCGAAATACCTACGCCGCAAGCCTACTTACGACCAACCCGTCCCGGTGACGATGGAGGTTCGCGAGGAACTATCGTGGTGGCTGGACAGTATGCAAGCCTGGAACGGCAGGGCCATATTCGGAGACGCTCCAGACTTCGTACTGGAATCAGACGCCAGCCTGTGGGGATGGGGTGCCACCAACGGAACCATCTCCACGGGGGGAACATGGACGACGCAGGAGCTCTCCATGCACATCAATTGCCTCGAACTCCTGGCAGGATCCTTCGCGATTCGCAGCTTGGCCCGGGACAGATCCAACTGCTGCATCCTCCTGCGCATGGACAATGTATCCGCAGTCCAGTACATCAACCGCCTGGGAGGCGCTCGCTCTCGCCTGCTGTCGGATATCACGAAAGGCATTTTCGACTATTGCCTCCCTCGCAACATCACGCTACAGGCAGAATACTTGCCAGGAGAAATCAATCTCACAGCCGACTGGTTCTCTCGCCACTGGAGAGACGTCAGCGACTGGAAGCTAAACACGAGAATCTTCAGGGCCCTTGCAGCCCGGAGGGGTCCCTTTCACCTGGATCTGTTTGCCTCTCGCAACAATCACCAGACCCCGGAGTTCTTCAGCTGGCTCCCGGACCCGGAGAGCAAGGCGACAGACGCATTTCTCCAACTATGGCCGTCGACAGGAGCCTACGCTTTTCCCCCATTCTCCATGATTGCGAGAACACTACACCAGATACGGACGCAACAGATCAAACTGGTTGTCATAGCGCCCTTGTGGCAGAGCCAACCATGGTTCCCGGACCTCCTGGCCTCCTCCTACAGGGACCCTCTTCTCCTACCATCCTTCCCGGACCTACTCACGGATCCCAAAGGGCATCTCCACCCACTACTCCTGGAAGACCGGCTACCCCTGGTGGCTTGGTCTCTTTCCGGGGTTCCTGGCGAGTCAGCGGACTATCGCAGGCTGCTAGGGACCTCTTATGGGACTCATGGGCCCCGGGAACTAGACGCTGTTACCTTTCAGCTTGGCCTCCTGGTCTACTTGGTGCATGGAACGGGACTCCGATCCCTTTACAGCACCTATTCCCATGATTCTTAATTTTCTCTCCTCCTTGTTTTCATCTGGCCGCTCTTACCGTTCGGTCAACGTCGTGCGCTCCGCGATTTCGGCGGCTCACACCCCGTCGGGGATCTCCCGGTCGGCAAAGACCCTCTGGTCTGCCGTCTACTCCGCGGTATGCGGCTCCGCCGTCCCCCGGCCCCCAGATACCCTCACCTATGGGATGTGGGACTGGTTCTCCGCTTCTTCAGGGATTGGCTTCCGAATGACCGCCTCTCCCTACGCCAACTATCCGCTAAGTGCGCTTTCCTCCTCTGTCTCGTATCTTTCCGACGGGTTTCGGACGTTCGGGCCTTCGACGTGGACGCTTTCGAAGTGGCCCCTGAAGGGGTCACGTTTCACATTTCCCGTCGCACTAAGTCGGGTTCGACCTCGGTCTTTTACCCATTTTTTCCCGACGACCCGCAGCTTTGCGTCGTGTCCACCCTCCGCAGGTATGTTTCGGTTACCTCCTCGCTCCGGTCCTCTACGTCGGGCCAACTCTTAGTCTCCTACGTGCGCCCTCACGCCCCAGTCTCGGTCACCACCTTGGCCCGATGGATCCGCTGGATCCTTTCCCTCGCAGGTATAGACCCCGCCTTCGGCGCCCACTCCGTTCGCGGTGCGGCGGCTTCATCAGCCTTCCTGGCAGGGGCGTCCCTCTCGGATATTCTCAGAACGGCGGACTGGTCTAGGGAATCCACTTTCCGTACATTTTATTTTCGCACTCCCCCTTCTGCTGGGATGTCACTTCTTCAGCGTTAAAATTGCAAAATAGGAAGCCTCCTGTCATGTTATAAAATTGAAGATTATGCTAGCTTTAGTGTACTAATAATCTTAATTTTAATAAGGACAGGAGGCGAGTATTTTCCCTCCCTTTTGTTCCCTACCCTGACTCCTCGGGGGAGTGGATCTTAAGGTGATGGATTTTGGGATTCATATTAGTGGTTCCACTATCTCCTGCACATATTCGGTATCCCTTCCATCTCTATTCCCAGTGTTTCCACCTAGACGGACAGTTTAGTTGTACAACATACTTACACCTACACATATTTAACCTATGGCCAGCTTACAATCTGTCTGTACTGCTTAAGTTACACCATTCTGTTAAAGCCCACAGGCGTGAACAGTTACGGTTCAGTACCTAACCGATTTTATACTCTCCTTTCAGTGTAACCCTCTTCAGGACTTCCACTGGTCGCTGGTTCGTTAACCTCACGACTCCGTAAGATGGGATGACGGCTTCGTTTGGTCTCTCCTCCTATCTCGTTACCAGGAGTCTCCTTAAGTTCCGCTCGCCAGAGACCGCAGTTACCGTTTCATTGAGTTTCTGGATGTTCGAGCTCTATCTGGACTTGGATGTCGCTTTAAGAAAGAGGAAGTGTACAGGCAGCATGACCCTTATATACTATGCTGCTCAGTGATTTATTTGTTACTCTTTACGTTTTCTTTACTGCTGTGGAGTTTAGTAAAGAGAGTTAATGCAAAATACTCGCCTCCTGTCCTTATTAAAATTAAGATTATTAGTACACTAAAGCTAGCATAATCTTCAATTTGTTATGCAACTACTATGTGTAAAGAAATGGACATTTCAATGGAAAGAAGAGGGAGAGTAAAGCTCCGTAAAACAATGCCAGGAGAGAAGGCAAAGGACGCTGGTCTCACATTGCCAGAGGAAATGAAAAGGGCTATGTTTGAGTGCCTTGATCGTTTTCATCACGAGTTGGAAATTCGTTCTCAGGAAATTGAAAAAATCCTTTCAATGTTTGCTGTTATTCAGCCAAGCTCTCTGGTTGTGGCAACAGAGAAAGATATTCGTAATTATACTCCAAAATTGACTGAGATTTTTGACGAATTCTCTAATGAAGACATCTTTAGGGAAATTGAACGTCTTCGGAGGCATTTGGACGCTGCCAAGATCAGTGTTGAAGAAGCAAAGAAATGGACGGCATTACAGTTCCTGGAGTTCATTGTTAAATGGGATTATTGTGAATCTCTGCCAAATTTGTCACTGTGTTTAAGATTCTTTTTGACTCTCTGTGTGTCTATTGCTTCATGTGAAAGAAGTTTTTCCAAATTAAAATTGATAAAAAATTCTTTCGCTCAACCATGAGTGAGACAAGGTTGACAAATCTGGCTATACTTTCAATTGAGCATGAATATGCAAGGAAGATTGGCTTTGATGAAGTAATTGATAAATTTGCAGAAATTAAGGCTCGAAGGCAGCGGATGTGAATCATTGCACATTACCTCTGCCGAATAGACTGAGTGGTCACTTTGGATCTGTGTGTTTTTTTTGTTTATAGAAAGCGTATTAACTGTTAAGTAAATGTTAATTATTTAAATTTTATTTATTTCTAAGTTAATTTATTTTTCAAGTTCATATACAGTTTACAAATTTGTGAAATAAATATTATTGAAAACATTGAAAAAATTGTGGGTGTTTTCTTACATTTTTATTATGGGGGGTGTGGGGGGGGGGGCACACTCTGGGTCCGCCCCGGGTGCCAAATGCTCTAGGTACGCCCCTGCCCACAGGCATCAGTGTTCCATTATTGTAACAGTAATGAGGAAGTTACACGTCCACATTAGGCAAAGAGTAAATTGTTTTCAGATAGTGACTGGTGGTAAGTTTTAACATTTTGAAACCAGGTGTTACTTAGTGTTCATCTTTAATCATTAATGGATGCATCATGGTATTATTATGAATTATGATCGTGCAAGGTCCCAGCTAATTAATAGCATTATTGACACAAGTATGTTATATATATATATAAGTGTACATCTTTTGTTCTTAATAAGATAGACCTTTCCTGAATTAGACCTTTTCCCCACTAGCAGGGTCTCTAAACTTTCTAACCAATGGGAAATCAGAACTGGATCCACATCACAGGATTCTGAATACATCACAGTTCAGCATGTACTGAGCTGTGGGAATATTATTATGTTACTTTTCCCACTAGGTCCAATCATGGACCTTTTTTGCTAACATTACACAGTTATTTCTTTGTTAACATTTTTACTTTCCTACCCTCTATTTTGCTTGATAGGTATGGTACTATTTCGGTCTGAGCTAAACTGACTTGGTCAACGTGACATTTTTGATTGCTATATGGGGGAGGAGTATTATATTATATTTTCAGACCGCTTTCCAGTGCTTTCATTTTGGTTTAAGGGGTGTCATTGAAGGCATGGTAAGGACATTTAGATTATCGATTTTATTTTCAGTATTTTTTTACTTTTCTAGCTACTATCTATTAATCCATTAGATGCATTGTCACATTGCATCCCCTGCACTGCCAATACTTCCCCTATTTCTCCCTCCAATTGATACATTTGAGTACATATACTCTCTTCAACGTTACCTGATTTAGCTTTTGTAATGTTTGTTTGGCCTCACTTGTTGATGCCCCAGCACATTTCCCTAAAATGATTTAAAACAATATATTATCTGGAATTTTGTCCTAATCTGTGGCAATATTGGCATTTTCAGCATCAATAGGGTGAGGTAAATCATTGCAATACTATATCAGCTACCAAGCTAATACCTATCTGTAGCATATAAGTACCATTACCATTGCAGGGCTCCAATATATTCTTCTTGGATATATTTATTGCATTTTGTAATAATCTGAGTATAGTGGCACTATATTAGTTTCTGTCGCTTACTTCAAATGCTTTTTATTTTAGTCTCACTATAACATTAGACAACACTTCATTTCATTAGGGTGTTTAACACTTAAGCGTGGTAAATTATATATTTTTTTAATTGAACTAATAAACGATACGTTTGAACTTTTATTTCTTTGGTTTTCTTTTTCTTCTTTGAGACTGCTTTAACAATCACCTTATTTATGTTTTTGTATAATTAATTGTCGTAGTACTCTGTGTTCTCTTTCGTATGTAGCAATAACGTCACTTTGGGGTTACCCCTATGTTAGGAGTACTTTTCTAATATTTATTTTTGGCTCCTTTTTTTTGTATTTTTGTATTGGGAGAGGTATTAGCAGTAGAAAGAGGGAAGTGCTCATGCCATTATACAGAACACTGGTGAGACCTCACTTGGAGTATTGTACACAGTACTGGAGACTGTATCTTCAGAAGGATATTGATACCTTAGAGAGGGTTCAGAGAAGGGCTACTAAACTGGTTCATGGATTGCAGGATAAAACTTACTAGGAAAGGTTAAAGGATCTTAACATGTATAGCTTGGAGGAAAGACGAGACAGGGGGGATATGATAGAAACATTTAAATATATAAAGGGAATCAACACAGTAAAGGAGGAGACTATATTTAAAAGAAGAAAAACTACCACAACAAGAGGACATAGTCTTAAATTAAAGGGGCAAAGGTTTAAAAATAATATCAGGAAGTATTACTTTACTGAGAGGGTAGTGGATGCATGGAATAGCCTTCCAGCTGAAGTGGTAAAGGTTAACAGAGTAAAGGAGTTTAAGCATGCATGGGATAGGCATAAGGCTATTCTAACTATTAGATAAGACTAGGGACTAATGAAAGT
>OW240915.1:121639382-121678410 GCA_933207985.1 Pelobates cultripes
CACCCTTTAAGGACGCGGCTGCTATTCAATCTATAACAGTGAAAAAAGTGTTTTGTTTTTAAATACAAGCTTTGTGTGTCACCAGATCTAAGTGGTGGCACTGGTCACACGTATCCACTGTTAGCGTAACACACCAGCTTTACCAAGGACACTGACTGCTATTCAATCTATAACAGTGAAAAAAGTGTTTTGTTTTTTTAAATCCAAGCTATTGTGACACCAGATATAAGTGGTGGCACTGGTCACCGTATTCACTGTTAGCTTAACACACCTGCTTGAAGATAACTAACTGCTATTCAATCTATAACAGTGAAAAAAGTTATTTGTTTTTAAATCCAAGCTATTGTGTCACCAGATCTAAGTGGTGGCATTGGTCACCGTATCCACTGTTAGCGTAACACACCCGCTTTACGGACACTAACTGCTATTCAATCTATAACAGTGAAAAAAGTTTTTTGTTTTTAAATCCAAGCTATTGTGACACCAGATGTAAGTGGTGGCACTGACTGGGGAAATGGGCACAGTATGCACTGTGAGCCTTACACAGAAGCTGGCAGCAGTGGCAGACAACTGACTGCTATTCAATCTATAACAGTGAAAAAAGTTTTTTGTTTTTAAATCCAAGCTATTGTGACACCAGATGTAAGTGGTGGCACTGACTGGGGAAATGGGCACAGTATGCACTGTGAGCCTGACACAGAAGCTGGCAGCAGTGGCAGACAACTAAGTGCAATTACATTACATAGAAATTTTTTTTTAAAAAAAGCATACCCTTATCCCTAACCTAGCTATGCTTTTCCCTATCTTATGAACAGCAGCTACACTTTCCCTCCTCTTACTAAGCATGCAGCTTGAGAATGAATCTAAAATGGATGCCTTCCAGGAGGTGGGAGGGTCTGCTAGGGAGGGTGTGCTGCTAATTGGCTGGAATGTGTCTGCTGACTGTGAGGTACAGGGTCAAAGTTTACTCAATGATGACGAATAGGGGGCGGGTCGAACCGCGCATATGTTCGCCCGCCGTGGCGAACGCGAACATGCTATGTTCGCCGGGAACCGTTCGCTGGCGAACCGTTCGGTACATCACTAATCCTGACACCAGTAAACCTTTCATACTGGAAGTTGATGCATCAGAGACAGGGGTAGGGGTAGTTCTCTCCCAGAGCGAGAGCCAGGATACTCCATTGTATCCTTGTGGTTACTTCTCTAGAAAGTTGTCTCCTGCCGAGCGCAATTATGATATTGGCAATAGGGAATGGTTGACCATTATTCTAGCTCTCAAGGAGTGGCAACATCTTTTAGAGGGTTCCAAGGACCCTCTTTTGATCATTACTGATCACAAAAACCTGGCTTACATAGGAAATGCTAAACGATTGTCTTCTAGACAAGCTAGGTGGTCTCTGTTCCTTTCTTGTTTTAATTTTCTTATTACTTATAGACCTTGTTCTAAAAATTTCAAGGCTGACGCCTTATCCAGACAGTTTGATACTGACTCTATACAAGAGCAAGAAAAGTCCCATATCATTCCCCCGGAATGTATCATTGCTTCCACTATCCTTTCATTGTCCTCTCCGCTGCTTGGCTCCATCATGGAGGCTCAGTCTCAGGCGCCCTGTGGTAAACCTCAGGACAAATTGTTCGTTCCACTGGCGGAAAGGGTTAATATCATGAAGGTGTTTCACGACAATGTGTCTGCTGGTCACCCAGGTATTATTAAATCCACTTCTGCTATCATGAAGTCATTCTGGTGGGATTCCCTCAGGAAGGATGTTAAGGAGTATGTTCAGGCTTGTTCTGTTTGTGCGGTTTCCAAAGTACCTCATAAACTCCCTTGTGGCTTGTTACAACCTCTTCCCGTTCCTGAGGTCCCATGGTCCCACTTGTCTATGGATTTCATTGTAGAACTTCCTAGTTCTAATGGTTATACCACTATTCTCATGGTTGTTGACCATTTTTCTAAAATGGCTCACTTCATCCCTCTCAAGAAATTACCGTCATCTCAAGACCTGGTACTGATCTTTATACGTGAGATTGTCCGTCTGCATGGCATTCCTCACAATATTGTATCGATACAATATTGATCCTGCCTGCCCGGTTGACGTTCTTCAGGTGGGGGGTAATGTCACGTATTCATCCGCTTATAAAAATGTGGTTAATTACATTTAATGTCCACACAGGAAAAGTTGTGCCGAGCAGCAACCAAATCCACAGAAGGGTTAATGCTGAGCAGCAATTATGCAAATGGGAACCTGGTAATTGCTTTGGGGTCAAAGGCCGGTTACAGCCTATCAGATCTAGTGGAGGGGTATTTAGGCCCAGTTCTCATCCTGCTCAGTGCCCTGTCGTGGTTTCCCTTGTGGTTGTCCTAGAGCGCGCTATTGATTCTGGTAATTCTGGTTATTTGACTTTGGCATTGTTTTTGACTTCCCTGTTTTCTGGCATCCCTGACTCCTGGCTTTTCCTTATCGTTGTGTCTCTTTCTGTTTTCCTTGACCTCGGCTATTCCTGACTATTCTTTAGTACGTTAGTCCGGCCATTCTAGTCTTCTGTGTTATACAATTCTACGTGCTGGATCATTCTGTAATCCTGACAGCGGCTTATCATCTTTATATCGCTCCACTTCTTAATATTGTATTTAGGTTGTCTCAGTATATCGACAACTGCTTACAGACAGTAGTACAGAGCTGCCCAAGTTATCTAAAGGATACCTTGAACATACTACAGGTTCTAAAAGATATCCAGTGGGAAAATAACTATATTCTGGTCACAGCCGATGTCAGCTCTTTATATACTATCATTACACATGACAGAGGCTGTGAAGCAACCAGACATTTTTTAGAGACATCGGATACATTTCCATCTACACAAGTAGACTTTATACTAGAAGGGATTCGTTGGATATTAACCAACAATTATTTCTGGTATGACCAGTTTTATCTACAATTGTGTGGTGCAGCGATGGGCACCAGATTCACACCCAGTTACGCTAATCTGTTCATGTAAATATGTAATTTACATGATAAAGTGCACATGCAATTTGACCTACATAGGGCGTAAAACTCGCCCTCTGCAGTTCAGAATACAAGAACATATGCGAAATGTCAGGAATGGATATGTAAAACATAGTTTACCACTACACTTTAAAATCAAACAAAATAGCGACCCAAGTCAAATGGTCTTTTCAGGTATCCAAAAGTTAATTTTAACTGGAGAGGAGATGACATTATTAAAAAACAAATGGGACTTTGACGAAATGCCTTTTGTCCCAGGATTGCTAGGGGACAAGCTGCCCTTTGCCCCCGGCTTTTGGAGGAGCCTGATTGCCAGCCTCCTTCCTCATGACTATGGCCCTGGGGTGTATTGCCATTTAAAAAGACGATTTGGGGCATATTGGCTTCTAAAGACAGTTTCTTCCCATTGGAATCCATGGAAAGGTGTGTTTCTTCCCCTCCCCCGTTTCCTGTCTATTGTTCTTTAGCAGGGAGTTGTCCCAGGGACACTGCCAGACCAGTGGGAACTGGTTTGGGCAGGAAAAGCCATGCTTCCTTTGGTCACAAAGGACTTCTAACTAACTTTTGAACTAATGGAAGGATTTGCATGATTTTTGGGTATGTTTGTATTTGGGATGTGCTGATTAATAATATGTGACTATTTATTAATATTGGATTAATATTGGATGTATGGTTTTAGAGTTAGGAAAGTTGGGTAAAAAGTGTGTTTTAAAATGTATGGATAATTGGGTTACCTCTCAGGCTAAGGGGAGGAGAAGTGTGGGATGTAACCATTGTGTGATTGGTTGTACTGTGTCCCACCCTGTGGGATGTCCCCTTGCATGGGGACCTGCATAAAAGAAGGTTCTTTGTGTGCCAATAAACAGATCATCTTGTACCTTCATGAAGTTTCGGCTCATGTTTGGGGGATTGGAGAAACTACACTCTGGGGATTGCTATAATCACTATACTCCCCAGGGTATAATCACTAAGCTCTGCTAAGAGCTTGTTCCTGTTCCTGCTCTCTGGAATTCGGAGAGGTCAACCTACTGGAAGCTGGACCCTGGTCTTGGGTCCAGAGTGGGTGGAGACAGCGAGACCCAAACCAAGCTGCGGCGGTTCGTGGGGTCTGTAGGGGTTATGGTGTCGGGGAGAGTGCTTGGAGTCCTCGGAAAGCACTAGGAGCATCTGTCGGCGGAAGGTACCCGGTCGGGGTGCCAGCGGTTCCGTTACAGGGACAAACAGAAATTAAGTGGATTTTTTATTTAAATACTATGCAACCAAATGGTTTGAACAATGACTTTGACTTTGATCTTTGCCACTTTTTACAATAATTTTTTATATATATTTATTTTTATCATGTATCTCTCATATATATATATATATATATATATATATATATTAAGGCCTTTTGGCCTGTAATTGTGGGAGGGGCATATGACACACCCCTTCCCTACTTAAGGTCTGGGAAGGGGTGTGTCATATGCCTGGCTCCATTCCGTTCGAGGTCAGCGCTGCATGAGGATCCACTTCCGGTTCTCGTACGGCGCCATCTTGGTTTTCAGAAACCCACGATTTTCTTCAAGTGTAGCTGTGTCCTGGAATCCTTTTGAAGGTCTTTTCCACCCATCCAGCTCTGCGTAAACTCCGGTCTTCGTCGAAGATAACGTCCCAGGGACTTGAAAATCGTAAGTCTGACGCCTGGATTATTCCCACGGTGTTCCGTTTTCAACGGATCCTCACTTTACGGCTCTCCGGCTTTACGGCAAGGTCGCAAATCAACGTGGTTTTCCCATTCGGTTAATACATTCGTGCCATAATCCTTTCGGTATGTTTCTATTATATTCCGTATGGTACTCATGTTTCCTAAACGCCATTTCGTGCCATTTCGTTTTACAATTCATTTTACCGTAAGCACTCATTCATGCTGCCTTCCGTTCGGTTTAATTCAATCGGTATACATATCTTTTGTCTAGGTCGGTCAAGCTTTTGACGAATGACACTGTTCTTTTTCTTTCATTCTAATTAAGCTTTCGGCAGTTTTGCTCAGTTATGCACGCATTCGTTTCACATCTTGCATACGGCAAACTCTGGTTCTGTTTTATATTAGACCAATTTCTGTTCATCTACCTTTCTATGTACTGTTATAAATTTGTTTAAATCAGTATAAAAACTGATGTAGAATTATTAAAATCTTTATTAGAACCTGTATTGAATTATTGTACTAACTCCATTTTGTTCACCTTACATGACAGAATTTCCTGACAGTATTCAGTATAATGAATAAGAGATTGTATTTTCTCTCTCTAAGGACATAACTAGCCCCGGAGTTAGCGGATCTCTGTTGACTTGCAACATAGTATAATCCAAGGCCAGGAGAACAGCGACTAATGAAATGTTCTATTCATAAAAGAACCTTGGAACAGACCACGAGACTGACATCACTAACTACGTAAAATGACGCCCAAGCCCCCCTTTCCACCGAGTAAGCCTCGTGCTAAAGAGCAATGGCGACGACATCCCATGATGGGAGGGTGCCTCACTAGTCACTCAAATCTCTGAGCCAATTAATAATATTAATGGGTGGACACTGACATAGCCACTTAACATTTAACCCAATTAATGATGTTTATTTGTTATTATCTGATATTCAATGATGATGTCATTTTGCATATAAAAAGGCCTGCGTGCCCGCTTTTTAACTAGATGCTAATAAATTTCCTGAAGTGTTTTTAACCTGAACTGCATGTGTCAGTGTAAACTTACTTCTGCGTATACGCAATTTATTCATCTCAGATTTGGACAGGAACAGATAGACTTTTAAAAATTTTTGTTTATTTCTAAATTAATCTACATCAATTTCATATACTTATTCATACCATACTAGGTTTCTATCTTCATTAACATTTTCTCATGTATATTGGTTTAATTTATAGTTACTTTAAGTTACTTAATTATAGATATTTCAGGTATATTACAGTAATGGTTTAGCCTGTGATTATGGCTTATTTCTAAAGGTTTTATGGAGATCATGCTTTTATTCAACCATGTACATCATGATTACATGGCACTTACAATTTCAGACCATTTCTTTACATACTCAGACGACATATCATGAGTATACAAGAACGCGGTCCTATATTTCACGAGACTTTCGGGTTGAATTACACGCTTTGGTTCAACCATTCATACGTCACGTTACAACAACTTTTTATGTTTATGCATATTGTCACTTCACAAAATTTTCAACCTCATCCACATCATTTCATTTTATGCCACGTGCACATATATATATTCTATACATGATCATTCCAACCCTCCCTGCAACTTTTAATCTTCAAACCCTAGCATTTCCCAGATCAGTTAGTGACATGCATATCATCTGGTCACCCTCTGTAGACACACAATACACGGCCAAGCCCCTGCTACCCGGTTCAGACTCAGCTTTACGCCTAGTGTAGGCCAGTCATGTCACTATCATACTCTTAGTCCTTTCACCTCCCGCACATACTGGTACAAGTCCAAACCCCAACCTTTACAGACTACAAAGGTCTCACAGGATCCATTCTCACTCTATCACATTTTGTTTCTACCCATTTAGGTTTATCCAGGTTTTGTTATACCTGTGGAAATCTCAAAACTTTATACATACTACCAGGTACATAAGCCTGCTCACGTTGTAGTTCACATATGTTTCATTTTCCATAGGCTATAGAGTACTGGCAAGTTAGGGGTATAGGCATCTCCCTTCTTGGCATTCTGCCTATCGTTTAGTGGTCCGCGAGGCCAACACCCCGCCTCAACGTTTCGGAGGCAAACGCCCATCGGGCCACACGTGAGTTAGCCGCCTCGCAATATTATAGAGAGGGCCTCACCTGTCACTCCCTCCCCCTGTTTTTCTTTTACTATCACCGAGAGGCCTACGATTCCTGCCACTACGACGGGTGGCCTCAATATCCCCTCGCGCCAACTCATAGACAGAGCCTCTCATAGCCACTTGGCAACTAGCAGGGCCTCACCTGTCACCAAACAAGATTAATTTTTCACCTTTCCGGCCTAGTTAGCCTGCCAGTATTTTGTCATTTAGTATGTCTCAAGAAGGGGTAGAGGATTTCTCCCTACCAGGCACTCCGGCTAGAGCAAACTTCCCATCCCAGGGAGGAGAGGTGGCTAGTCCGGCATCTTTCAGGTCATGGATAATCCCTCGCATAACCAACGAACTCAGGAGACAGCAAATCCCGTTCCCCGCAACAGCAAGGAAAGCGGAACTCTACAAGTTACTGCACACCTCTACCGATGACATTGACGCCGGGGTGGGGACTAGCCAGTCCAACCCTGGAGATATACACGGCATGCTCTCATCCCTCATGGCATCCATTAGCAAGGTCAATTCCAGGCTGGAGAAACTCGAATCACAGCCCTTACCATCGCTAGGCCGGCCGCTGCGACCCCTCCAGCACTGGTCGAGTTGCAATCAGTTTCTCCAGCCACCAACTCTGATGATCAAGAGGTTAACCCTGCCCATATGATACCTGAGCACCTCAAAAGAGATATCCTGGAAGGTAATGATATCAACTTGGCTTCATTGCTGATTGCCTCCCAGGATGTGGTGGAACATAAGACTTACGCTTATGATGATATTTCTGTGGTGGTCAAATCTAGGGATTAAACAGGAAACGGACTATCACTGAATTTGTGTTGGCATTTGGCATTTATCGTGATGTTATCTGTGCAGTATATCCCCACAGACATGAGGAGTTTGATTTGTATATGCACAAGCTGGTGGACCTGGGCAACAAATATGGTGGGTCAGCTTTCTATGATTACCATAGATCCTTTTCTGCCAAGGTGTCTGGCGCTTTCTCCCAGTACGGGAAAAGGTCCAACTGGAGCAAGATTGATACGGTCATTTTCTGCAGACACTTTGCAGGTCTAAGAACGCCGGCTTGTGCATACTGCTCCTCCATGGCTCATACGGCTAACTTCTGTCCAACCACTGCGAACGAACCTACCCCCTCGCAGGGCACTAGTTCCGCTGGTTCTGCAGAAAAAACACCCAAAGACAAACTGAGACGGCCTATCAAGTTTCTGGGCAAGTCCCAGATATGTAATAATTTTAATGTCGGATCCTCTAATCACAGTGGATGTCGGCTATTGCATATATGTTTAAAATGTTACAGGGCACATGCCAAATCCATGTGTCCTAATAAAATGTATCCTAAACAATACTTAACGTTGATAAACATTTCTGTACTTACGACATTACTGTCACATCATCCATCTAGACATTTGGTAGAATTCATTATCTCGGGTCTCTCAGAAGGATTCCACACAGGTCTCATACACATGCCTTTCGGAATCCTGGAATGTCCTAATTTACAATCCGCACAGCAAAATCCTACAGCGGTTGACACACTCATAGCCAAGGAAGTGGCAGAGGGCTTCCTATTGGGGCCCTTCCAGTCCCCTCCTTTCACCACATGGCGGACAAACCCTATCGGTATTGTCATGGGGAAATCTTCCCACAAACAGAGACTTATCATCGATCTATCGGCACCACACACCTCTGCCACTCCTAGTCTGAACTCCCTCATACCCTCTGAGGAATTTTCACTGCAATATTCCACCATTGATCACGCCATTACGGCTATCATGCAGACAGGGGTCGGAGCATGGCTCAGTAAGACCGATATAACAAATGCCTTCAAGTTACTGCCTATCCACCCTACACTGTGGCACCTACACGGCATCAAGTGGGCCGGGAACTACTACTTTTTCTCACGATTAACTTTTGGTTCCAAAAGTAGTCCAGCCATCTTCAACGTATTTGCCGAAACCCTATGCTGGTTATTATTAAATATAGCCAGATGCCCTACAGTGTTACATTATCTGGTTGATTTACTGGTCGAGGAGAATATTTCCCCTCCCAGTAGCCTCAAAGAAACCATCAGTCTATTCAAACAGTTGGGTGTCCCTGTCTCCCCCACCAAGACTGAAGGACCAGATACCTTCATCACATTCCTGGGTATCATACTAGACTCAGCCACCATGCAAGCGAGCCTGCCACGCACCAAGGTAGAAAACATTCTTACAAACATAAATCTCTACATACAACTCGGTACTTGCAACCGCAAAGAACTACAGTCTCTTCTTGGGTCACTAAATTTTGCTATGCGCATCATACCTCAAGGCCGTGCTTTCATCTCACGACTCCTTTACATGTTCCCACTTTTTAAACATGATGCACACAGGTTATCCCTGGATACCACAGCCACGGCAGACCTACTCATGTGGAGAAACTTTTTAACCACCTGGAATGGAAAAAGTATGTTCCTCCCTAAATTGTCTGACTCCTCACCTACCATCTGGTCAGACGCGGCATCTACCACAGGTTTTGCAGCAATTTATGGGAACGAATGGCACTGGGGTAGCTGGCCTTCAGAGGTTAAGGACCTGGAGGGTTTTTCCACTACCTCAGCTCTGTTTTTATATATATCCCATAGTGGCGGCTGCCGTGGCATGGGGGCATTTATGGGCAGGTTCACCAGTACGTTGCTACTCAGACAACCAAGCAACTTGCCACATTATTAACAAAGGCCGATGCAAGTCACTGACTATTATGAGATTCCTGAGGAAACTCACTTGGTTGGCTGCATGTCATAATTTCTTCTTGTTTTGTGTTCATGTTCCAGGTGTATGTAACACGGCTGCTGACAATTTGTCTCATTTTAATTTCCAGGCTTTTCGTCACGCACTCACAGCCACGACCACTCCACTATTCCACCATCTAGTAATGGACTAGACGCTATCATGCAAAATAGCAGAACATTGGCCCAATTAGCACTGTCTACTAATACCCGGAAAACATACGACAGAGCTTTAATTTTATTTAAAATATTCCTTTTGGAACATAACATCTTAAAACCTTTCATCATGACATCCTTGTTGGGCTTTTTCTTTTTGCCACCTCAAACTCAAATTATCATACAACACAATCAAACTATATCTGACAGGCATCCAACATCACATGCTAACCTTACAACCCAACAATTCGAGTTTCATGTCCGCCTACCAAATTAAGAACATCCTTAGGGGTATTCAGAGATCCGAACCTCCACGTACGGCCCAGAGACTACCTATAGATTTCCATATTTTTAAAGACTTATCCAATTTACTAGATTTAAAACCTTTTGCCAACAGCACAAATCTTGTCATTAAAACCGCCATATACGTAGCTTTTTATGGTTTCTTGAGACCAAGAGAATTTACCGCCATCAGTACAACACAGTCCACTCACATCCTACTTCATTCACACTTAACAAAACACATGGACTCTTATATCTTGACTCTGCCTCATTCCAAAACCAGTCAACATGCACCTCCAGTAGAGGTTAAGTACTATCCTACACACAACAGGTGATGCCCCGTCAAAATACTGGATTCATATACCCAGCATAACAACGCCTCACCATATCAACCACTTTTCAGTCTACAAGGTTCTGTACTCACTACCTCCACCTTTATGACACACGTCAGGTCCTTACTTACTCATCTGGGCCTCAAATTAGCTAACTATTCGGGCCACTCCTTCCGCATAGGAGCGGCCTCCACAGCATCCAGTGCAAACATCCCAGTTCATGTTATCAAGTCACTGGGGCGCTGGAAATCATCAGCTTACTCTAGATACATACCTAACCCGGAACAAGAAGTGAGAAATGCTTTTCAAAACATGTCTGGTTAAATGTACGTATATTGATGGTATGTAATAAATTAGATTTTCTATTTTTGCCCTCTTTATTTACAGGCCTACCTCATCGTCGGTTCCGGCACACCACAACCAACTTGCTCTTTTAATACCATCCTACACTTATCAGTGTTTGTTTCTTCTGTGCTATCATGAGCCCTTACCACAAATATTAAGGCCTTTTGGCCTGTAATTGTGGGAGGGGCGTATGACACACCACTTCCCTACTTAAGGGACAACCCTTACCTGGCTCCATACCATTCGAGGTCAACGCTGCAACACCCTCCCACCACTCTTCATTATTAACTCCTTTTTCTTTACATTTCATCTTGGTGGGCCCTCTTTATTTACAGGCCTACCTCATCGTCGGTTCCTGCACACCACAACCGACTTGCTCTTTTAATACCATCCTACACTTATCAGTGTTTGTTTCTTCTGTACTATCATGAGCCCTTACCACAAATATATATATATATATATATATATATATACACACACACATTTTATACTTTTTTTTGTTTATGCTCTATCTTTCAGATGCACCCCTTATGTAGGGTTATATATTTTAATTCAGCACTATGTGTGTCACACCACAAAAACCTATGTAACAAGTAAGGATCTGTTGTGATTTTTGTACATATACATAGTTTATACTTCACTATGCGGTTCCCTGTATGGCAATAAGAATATTCATAGATAAGAATCTGTTACTAAAACAGGAATCTTAAAATTTACTTTGCTTATTATATGTATTTAATTATGTTTTTGTTTTTAATTCTATATATAATTTTGATATAGGACATTTACGAACTATAAGCTTACTGTGAACGAACATACTCACGGAATAATTACCCATATACAACATGGACGTTTTTACTTCAAAGGGGCATGCGTGAGTATGTAATCAGAAAGGACATGCACACACGTAATTTCAGAATATCAAGAGGGACGGACCCTTAACAGACGCCACATTCCATTCGTGATGTCACTTCCAGGTCCGGAGCTCCCGAAATTTTGGCTGACAGCTGTAAGAAACACACCCCCACACCATCCGCTAGGGTAATAGGATGACCAATCAGAGTCGGAACACAGGTACTTAAGCACAGCCCTTCCAGGAAGCAAAATCATCCGATTTAAAAAGTCGACCGGCGAAACGCATCTCGGAGAAGGAAGATCACTATATTGATTTCGCTGAGATTGGTATTTTACTCATTGTAGTTTTTTATATTTCCTTTGTAATATACAATACATTGCCATTTTACTAATACCTATTCAGTAGACCTTCAACTGCTTCCTGCATCTATACACAAGAAGGGTAGTGCCTCCATTAAAGGCACAGATGCTTTAATACACAGAGCCTAGTATAACTGGCTCTAAAAAAGGTGAGCAAATCTATGCACTGTCACCTTGACCATTACTCCATCCAAACATATTTGCACTAGGATATTTTGTTCCCTTTTTGTCGCCATACATTTGAAAATCTGTGAGCTGTGAATCTGGAGAGGGTCTGGTATAACCATATATACCCCAGCTGTTGAGATTTGAGCCGATCCCCAGGCTCTATACCATGTGCATTGTATATATATATATATCTTCTGCCCTATATCCAGATTCCACTGGCATACTCCACCATTATGTGTTTAATTATTTTATTCAAGACAATACTGTCTTTTATATCCCCCCAAGTGGGATAAGTGTCATTTGAACGTCCTAAGAGGGGTAAGATATTTTTATTTTTTTATTTTAGCGCTCCACTGAGTGATTCTTCTTGTGGTGGTGTGGTCCACCAAGTTCACCCTCTTTTTGACAGACCCAACCATATGCCCATTGGGTGGGTGGGCGGCATAATACTCACCTCCGTGTCATTAATAAAATCATGACTTTACATCATGTAAATAGTAAAATCTTGGAATTTTGTTAATGACATGGAGGCTCCTATTATGCTAGTTCAAAGCTGAAAGAAAAAGTGATCCTAGGGCAGAAATGTCCAGGATACACTGATAGGATATATCAGAGTATCTGTTACTGATAAAAACCATAGGTTTATTAGTCATCATAAACAAAGACAAACAAAATAATAATAAAAAAAAAACACACTAACCCAAAGTTAAACACATAAAGAGGAGATAATGAAGCTCAGTAGGCTAGGAAGGGGAGGCCAAATGAAGTGGCAATACCAGAGGTTAGATACAGTAAAGACAATTCCTATATGGCATGTAAGCCACCTATAGAAGGAATATGAATAGCTATAGAGGCTATAATGGAGACTGAGCTGATCTCCAAGTCCCCCTACTGCCCCACTGGAATGCCCCTCTTAAGTGAAGTGGGGCGATAGCTTCCCCAACTTAACATATTGTTGGTAGATGTAGGGCAGTATCTTAGACTAAAAAGAAACTGTTCCTCCCTTGAGGACTTCACTCAAAAGGCTGCCCTGTTAAAAGCTAGATTCAGGGCGTGGCCTACGCGGAGCAAGATGGCCGCATAGAAATCTGCTCTGCCACATGGGCACCTAATCTGTGACAATCCCAATAACAAAAACTGCATCCAGCGACCTTCAACAAAGATGTCCCAACATAAGAACAAAAGGGGTTCGGCGAAACCCGAAAAACATAATTTTTTCAACCAGAAAACGTCGTCCGCAGCTCCGGCGGAACAGGCCTCACTTGACACCGAGGATCCTGATTCCGATGACGGCAAACAATGCTCAAGATCTAGCACACAAGCACATGACACACAAATCACAAAGGCAGATCTGTCAGCTGCTCTGGAGATACTATCAACCAAGCTAATAACTACATGGCAACATACCGCAGATTCTTTGAAAAAAGATATCCAGGAACTGGGAAGGAGGACAACAAACATGGAGGATAAATACGATGAATTTGCTACGGCACACAATGACCTAGCCACCAATGTGGAACAACTATCCACACAACTAAAGAATATGGAAGAGAAACTAACGGATATGGAGGACCGTTCCCGCCGGAACAACCTCCGACTAAGGGGAATCCCTGAAGAAATAACCAGCGATAACCTACCTTCCTACATTAGAGGATGTCTGAAAGCTCACGCACCCGAAATACCGACAGATATGCTGTTGATAGACAGGATGCACCGCATCCCTAAACCGCGCCATCTCCCCCCTACGGTCCCAAGGGATGTGTTACTAAGAGCTCATTATTTTCACGTAAAAGAGCATATACTCAGAAGCTGCAAAACACGAGCAAGGCCGCCGGAGGAGTATGCCGCGATCCGGATATACGCGGACCTCTCTGCAGCTACACTTCGGAGGAGAAAGGAGTTCTCCCAGATAACAGGAACGCTGAGAGCACAGGGCATCCGATATAAGTGGGGTTTCCCCACCAAACTCATCATAACACAAGAAGGGAAAACGACGGTAATACAAACACCAGAAGACGGCAAACAGAAACTACAAGGTTGGAACATACCAGTAGCACCTGAACCCCAGACCACACCGAAGACAGACGGGAAACTTAGAACCGAATGGACACTGAACCACAAGAAACATTAATCCAGGACAGTCCCTGGTCTACCGGCAAAATCGGACGTACCACTCTAAGTAACTTCCACACGTGGGGAATGCAACCTATAAAGAACTACTCTCCCCAACATAACCACGAACCTGCTTTGGACGACCCCGGGACTGGTGGGGACCGCTGAGTGCTGCAGGCCGCCGGATCCGGGACTCCCGCCACCCCCCCCGTGACGAAGCGGTGCAGAGCGGGGGCGGCGTGGCGGGGGGACCGGGTCTGGGGATGCACCTCTGGCTGGAGGCGGCTCCTGAGTGGGTCCGGGAGGCCCTTGGACCCGGAGCTCCCAACATCCCCTGTGACGAAGCAATGCAGAGCAGCGGCATGGATGTGGGAGACCCGGGTCCGGGGCCGCGCCTTTGATGGGGGATCGTTTCGGGTAAGCAAACACCACTACCCCAGGTGCCCCTATGTAGAGGTTCGGGCACCGAAACGGGCCACAGGGGGAGACACAAAGACACACAGATTGAAAGACTTGGGTACATTTCTGCTTCCCCCTTACCTTTTCTCCTAAAATGGGTCCCACTTTCATGTTTTGATTTTTCAAAGTCTTACTGTGAATTAATCAGGGGGGGGGGGAGGGACTTGGGAAGATGTAATGTAATGAACCATTGATATGGGAATGTGTGGGTTTCAAGATAGAGACACATTCTCTATAATTACTCAAGCAAACTAACATGGACACACTACTAGCGAGGATCGTCCCCTCTAACTGACCCCTCCCCAAACAGAGAGAATAGGGACGCTGTGACACATTGACTAGATATGACCCAGCTACATACACAGTGGCCTGCAATAGGGAGACGACTTCCGTGATCCCCAAACTGACAATAAGCATGCCCAAAAAGTAGAAGCGCCCTCATAAGACCGGGGGACGACAAACCTGAAACGACCGCCCTCTGCCCCAAACGGGGATACCCTACGGGGCTTACAGTGAAACGCACAGGTGGGGAGTGACCTAACTCCACAAGTGTACTACCCTGCTACAAACGACCAAACCGCATATAGCACATCATGCAGTGACCTCTAAACACAGCCCATAGGCCACGTAGATGGAGAAAACAACCAACTCCAACCCCTATGGTGTGGCAATCCCACACCTTGTCTCGCAAAGAGACATAATGTACATAGTTTTCCCCCCCCTACCAAGTTTAAAACCCCCTGTTAATACCCCTACTAGACCAATCAAAAACATAAGATACACCTATGCCAACGCAACACTAGATAGCGCATGTTCAAGATACAACGCGCACCGAAAAATGGGACCCCATATCATCTCATCGCAATGTCACAAAATCTTTACATCACCAACACAAACTCTCATGATACTACGTCCTGCCACAAACACCAAACCAATGAACCGCAGGCCTCAACACCTAGCAATCACCCCACATCCGTATTGGTAGATGAAGATACAATCAATTAACACCCGCGGGCTAAACACACCGCATAAACGTAGATTACTGCTAGAAGGAGCACAAAAGTACAAAACAGATATACTTTGTGTGCAAGAGACACATTTTGTACACAATAGAGTCCCTACATTTGCCTACAGGGATTACCCAACTCAATATCATTCAACATACTCCTCCAAATCAAGGGGAGTCTCCATATTCATTCATAAATCTCTAACATTTGAACTCCTACAACTAAAGAAAGATGCACAAGGCAGATATATCATACTGCACTGTAACATAAACAACATACAATATCTCATAGCGAGCTTTTATGGGCCCAATGATAACCAGAAGAATTTTCTCCACAAGATACTAGCGAAACTGCCGACTATGTCCAACATTCCTCAAATAATTTGCGGAGACGCCAACCACGTACTACAGCCCAAATTAGACACCACCTTACCACATACATCACCTAGATATAAAAACATATGTAACCAGACAACAGCACTAACACGACTATTTTCGGAGTACGGACTCTATGACATCTGGAGGGCCCAACACCCAGCCGACCGGGAATTCACATTCTACTCGTCTGTCCACCATACGTATTCTAGGATTGACTACATACTAATCACTGGTGACTTACTACCACACGCAACCCATAGCGATATCGGCGACATAACCTGGTCAGATCACGCCGCTGTCGGGCTAACACTCAAAGATAACTTCGCTTTCAGGGGAACAACACCCTGGCGTTTGAATGACACTCTTTTACAAAATCCGGAATTTACTCATAAACTAAATACAGAAATAATAACATACTTTGCACAAAACAACACTCCCGATGTCTCACCTGCCACTGTGTGGCAAGCTCATAAAGCAGTCATACGCGGCCATCTCTTAAGCAGAGCATCCTTTCTCAAGCGCCAGTCAAATCAAGAGTATGTAAATCTACTCAGATCCCTTAGAGATGAAACTAGAGCCCAAATCTTACAACCAACACCGGACAGACAACAACACATACAGAAACAAATCAATGACACACATATAGTAAAGACGACGAACATCATGCATAGACTAAAACTCAATTCATATACACAAGGAAACAAAGCAGGGAAGGCACTGGCATCAACACTCCGTCAGAAACAACTGAACGCCAAAATACCCTTCCTCTTCAACGAGCAGGGAAACAAAATTTATAACCCACAGGACATAAATAACATGATGGCGGACTATTACGAAGGGTTATATAACCTAAAAAACGACGGCAACACATATCAGCCTCACACATCTAACATAACAGACTTCTTAAGAGAAGTACAACTAACTAACCTAACATCGGATAACAGACTAGAACTAGAAAAACCCATCACACTTAGTGAAATACAACAGACGATAAAAGCGCTCCCTAAAGGGAAATCCCCAGGCCCAGATGGGTTTACGAACCTATATTATAAAACATTTTCCCACACGCTAGCACCTCACCTAGTGAATTTATACAATCATATTCTATCCACTGGAACCCCTCCCCAGGAGATGTTGACTGCACACATAACAACACTACCCAAACCTGGCAAACCACCACACAAATGCCAAAATTTACGCCCAATCTCATTATTGAACACAGACCTAAAAATAATGGCAAAAATATATGCAACCAGATTGGGGAACTTTTTACCATCTCTAATAAAAAATGATCAGGTGGGATTCATCAGAGGCAGACAGGGCTCCGATGGTACCAGAAAACTAATTGACCTCATCCACACCATCCAGCAAACCGGGGAACCTAGTGTAGCCTTGTCACTAGATGCTGAGAAAGCATTCGACAGGCTGCACTGGGGATACCTGGAAGCCGTACTTCAGAAATATCATTTCCCACAAAGATTTCTCACACTAGTCTCGGCCTTATATCATGAGCCAACCGCGAAGGTGATAAATGGAGGCTTCGCTTCCAGACAATTCCGAATATCGAACGGATCCCGACAAGGATGTCCACTGTCACCCCTGTTATATATTCTAGCTCTGGAACCATTAGCTCAACACATCAGAGGAAACCAAAACATACACGGGATAACAATTGGCAAGGTAACGCACAAAATCACGCTGTTTGCCGATGATGTGATGTTGACCCTAACCAAACCTGAGATATCACTACCTACACTACAGACAGTAATACAACAATTTAGCAACTGCTCATACTACAAACTAAACGTCACTAAGACCCAGGCCATGAGCTTCAATATAAAAAACCCAAGGCTCCAACATCTACAGAGTACATATACATATGACTGGAGGCGTGACCACCTCACCTTTCTAGGCATATCACTCACGCCAACCACGCGTAAACTGTACCAGGCCAACTATGAGAAGCTCCTCCGGGAGATAAACAATCAACTGCAGGGCTGGAAGGGGAAATATGTGTCGTGGATGGGCAGAATCGCAGCGGCAAAAATGATGGTACTGCCACGTCTACAATACCTTTTCAGAACCCTACAAATAGCTCTCCCAAAATTATTCCTCATAGACGCTCAGCGCTCCCTAAATAAATTTATATGGGGTGGGAAAAAAGCCAGAACAGCAGCAGAGATTCTATACAAACCCTTCATACTGGGAGGAATGGGGGTCCCAAACATCACAAGATACTATGAGGCAGCTATGATAAGTACACTGGTAAACACATACCACCACAAAACGCCACTTGCATGGACCCAAATAGAAGCAACATACACCGAGAGCATGCCACTACACACCCTAGCCTGGATACCTAGGGACAAAAGGCCACAATATCAAAACATATGCCCAACCACTATGGCTACACTCAAAATATGGGACAACCTGGTCAAAAACCAAAACAAAAAAGCGCAATTCTCCCCAAACCTTCAACTCCGGGCACTAAATGTTTTGATCCCAGGATTTGACTACAAAACCTGGAACTCCCTTGGAGTGTCCTACATATCACAGATACTAACAAACGGACATATAAGTGACTACGACTCGCTACGCAACAAATACAATCTACCCTCCACACTCTTTTTTTCGTACCTACAACTGAAATCATGGGCAACCAAACACTATGACAACTCCCAGACACGGGGTTATGTACTCAATGAGATAGAAATCTTATGCATGGCGGGCAAACCACCATCACGACTACTATCCACCCTATATCGATTGTTTGAACACAACACAAACACAGAAAAACCTAATTTTATTAGAACATGGGAAAAGGAACTAGACCACACACTGACGCCTGATGAATGGCTTCAGACCCGGAGAGCACATAAAACGCTCACATTAAACACAGCACACATAGAATTAAGCAGGAAGCTTCTATATCGGTGGTATATGGTGCCCTCAAAGCTACACAGGATAGATCCTACCAAACCAGATACATGCTGGCGATGTGGCGCGGAGCCTGGGCCTATGACCCATATCTGGTGGGGATGCGCGAAATTGAAAAAATTTTGGTTAGACGTCTCAAGCCTCATAGAGGATACCACAGGCGTCAAGCTACCACATACTCCATTAACTTATCTGTTACTCATATGGCCCAAAACACTACAGAAACCGAACGAATACCTGGCATATCATATAACTATTACAGCATTAACCGTCATAAGTAGGAACTGGCTGAAAGATATACCCCCCTGTATACAAACATGTATAGAGGTGTTAGAAACTACCAAAAAATATGAAACAACAGCAAGGAAAGCGCAAACAAAGAAAAACTTCTGGGCTATGGCATGGAATCAATGGGAGTTGAAGACTAAGCACCATACAAACAGTCCCACTACCTCATAATTGAATATAACCTTATAACTGAATATAAGCGCATCGCAATCTAGCCAATTGACCGCAAACTCTGCGACCAAACCGACCAAACTCCCCCCCTTCCCCTTGTTTTTTTTTTTTTCCCCCCTCCCCAAATAGTTTATTCTCCCCCTCTCTTTTTGTTCTCTTCTCTTGCATATAACCAGTACCCCAAACTCCCTATTTGTAAGAGCAGACTTACCGGGCAACTTTGTTGTCACCACCACCACTACACGTATAAATGTAATCAAAAGGGCACACAAGATATCTTCCGCATGCAGGAACTGAATTAACATATATGAATATAATGGTGAATTGTTTAATAGTACTAGATGTCTGCATGACTAGATCTGACGATGTACATAGTTAATTTGGGGTCTGACAAACAGGATGTTCAATGTCCCTACTCCCTTTTTCTTCTGTATCCCTACATTACCTATGTCTATATTTACTGACAATGAAAAATAAAATAAAAAATTTGTCAATCAAAAAAGCTAGATTCAAAGCCAGAGGGTACCCTAATAGGTGCCTTAAACAGGCATACCAAACAGCACTTCGGTTCGAACGTGAGACTCTCCTGGAGGATGAACCCAAACCCTGCCTCCAAAAAATAATTTGGTGTGTGGCAAATTACGATGCAGGGTGGGATACAGCAAAAAAGATCCTGGCAAAGATTTTGGCCACTGCTTACTCAAGACCGTCACTTGAATGATGTAATTCCCCCGCGAGTTTCCATAACTGCTAAAAGAGGGAAAAACTTAAAGGATCTTCTGGTACCGAGTCACTTCTCAAAACCTAATACGAAGAGTTGGATTAATGTGCAGGGTACCTATAAATGCGGACGGTGTGTAACCTCCCGCTATATAAATAGGGACTCTAAGTTTGTAACCGACTCTTCTGGTACGATGAGGATCCCAATTAAACAGTTTTTTAACTGTAATTCAACAGGGGTAGTCTACCTTCTCACTTGTAAATGCGGTAAAAAATATGTAGGGAAAACTATACGCCCCTTAAAAAGACGCATGATGGAACATATCCATTCAGTAACATCTGAAAGAGACACCCCTGTTGCTAGACACGCTAGGTTACATCACAGCGATTCACCTAGATGTTTTAAATTCGTCGGTGTTGAAAAAGTACAAATGGGTAAAAGGGCGGCGATCTGGATTTGAAAAGAAAAGAGTGCTTTTGGATTCATAAGTTGGACACTTTGTCTCCAAATGACCTCAATAAGGGTTTTACGTTTACCCCTTTTATCGAATCTTAGACCATATTCTAATGAGTATATATTAGTTAACTTGTTACTACCTATACCGATTTAGGATTTGTATCATAATAAATGACCACTGAGGACAATATACCATTACATGGATCATATGTATTTATTGTGCTAGTCTATATCTGTCTACATTTTGCACCTGTTTGGATTATTATTCTCCTTAACTCAAAAATTTGTGTATGACATTGTTTAAAAATCCTTCTATAATCCAGACTCTAAAAGTTTGTACAGTTACTTCTATATAAGCTGTTATAGCCACTTAACATTGTGACTCTAACCTAATTAGATGTGTCTCTCTCTCTCTATATATATATGTATATATATATATGTATATATATATATATATATATATATATATATATATATATAAGGTGCTGTAAAATGTATCTAATACACAAATAAGATCTGTCTATATAAGCACTTATTGCTATAGTCACTTAACATTGTGACCCCTAACTAATTAAATTTTTTATACATATATGTAACGGACCGTTTTGCACACAAGGGGTAAAAACCGTTTAGGCGATCGGCCCCCTTTCCAGAGATACAGGCACAGCTACTGCAGAACATCAAACTCCCAAACTGGATACAAAATAGCACTCCAACTCCCGAACTGGAACCTCCCAAATAGCTGCTAGCAGACGAACAGGAAAAGCTCCCAAGCAGCTTACACTCCTGGCAATCAGTCTCTAACAGCATACAGTGAATCCCCCCAAGAACGAGACAAGGCTCCGTGTTGAGGGTCAAGCAGTGGTCTGTTTAATGAGGGCTACCTGCCCAGCTTTTATGCAGGTCTCCCACCTGGTGGACACTCCCCTAGGGGACCAAATGGGAGACTGTGACAAGGGACAGACAAGTATACAAAAAGGACACACAGTCACAGTATATTCCCACAATGCATCCTGGCTTCCTCCCCTCTGCCCTGGGAGATAATTGGGAAGTAACTCAATTATCTCCCAAGTCAAAGGCAAAACTCCATTACACACGTGGGAACACAAAACCAGCATTATACTTTAAAATGCACAAAGTAACATTTACTACATAAAACACAGACATGTAACATATCCCCAGATAGCTCAGGTCTGAGTGCACATTATTAGGTGAATGGCACTCAGACTACACGAATACAGTTTTAATTGCCATGGAGCCAAAGTCTTTAATTCCACGAATAGGCTCCATGGCATAGCTATCTGGGTTAAAACATTCCTCCAACATAAAATACCGAATTTACATGCATTCGTTCAATCCGTGCGAATTAGAACCAGGGGTTGGAGGTTCAGCGGTGCCTGCACGTAAAAGTGTCCGGGTTTGGTGCATGAAAGCCGGGCAGACAAGCGCTGGCTGCCCGGGGAGCTCCAGAACACCGCCATCGTGTGGCGGCTAAGTGTAACCGCGACCACCCAGTAACAATCAATTAAGCTGCGGTTAACCGCAGCTACTGGGTGGTCAATTGCCGGCACACGCTCGTTAAGCCGCGGTTAACCGCGGCTTCAGGGAGGTAAATGGAGGGCGCACTCCAGCTTCTGGGTGGCCAATTAAGGTCGCCGGCCGGCTTCCCACGGCTCTGGGGAGGCTGAAAAGAGACTGTTTGTTTGGTAGATGGAATCTACCGAACGGCTGTGCAGAAAGGGAGAAATAAATCCTTCTGCACAGTAAAATTAACCCTTTAGCTGCCGGTCCATAATCCAAAGGCAGCAGGCGGGCAACCAGGCTCCTCCAATGCAATGTGGCGAGATTGGTTTCGTCACAATATACAAGGGACTTTAAGATGTATTTAATATTTAATATACAAATAAGACATGTCATACCTATTCCTGTCGGTTAAAACTATGGTTACTGTAATTTCAGGGCTGATGAACCTTTACATTGTAATATACAGTACCATGCGGTTACGGTACCTCCAGTAGTAAAATGTACAAACCGCCGTTTAGCGAGTATTCCCCGTTCGCACTAATGTGGTCAGGTAGCGAGCATAATAAAACCATGCGAACCGCCAGCCAGGGAACACTCCAAACTCCCGAACGGTACCTGTACGGCTGATTCCCTTCTCGAGCTGCAAATCCACGAACGGCAAATAGTAACCGAACGTCAATAACTCCCAAGCGGCAAATAATCCAAATAAGTAGTCGCTAGTCGCTGGTAACCAAATCCCCCCCCAATAACGAGACCAAGCTCCGCTTTGAGGGTAAAACACGAACTGATTTACTGTGGGCTACCTGCCCGGTATTTATGCAGGTCTCCCACTTGGTGGACACTCCCCTAGGGGACCAAATGGGAGACTGAAATTACAGAGGGACATGGGGACATTTTGGACATACATCCCCACAATATTCCCAGCATGAAGTACAGTTCCCTCCCCTCTACTCGGGGGATAATTGGGAAGTAACTCAATTATCTCCCCGAGCAGAGGCAATCGCCATTTTAAACACAAGTCACAAAAACACATGAAAATCCATAACTTCATAACTGCTGAACATATTACATTCGTATTACGTATCCCCAGATAGCCTGGATCTGAGTGCACATTATTGGAGAATAGCGCTCAGATCCCATTCGCATAGTTCAATCGCCATGGAGTCAAAGTCTCTTTCGGTTCTTCTGTATGCGATTGACTCCATGGGACGGCTATCTGGGTTAAGTCCATTCGTGTGGTTGAATCTCCCGAACAGCTGGCATTCGTATACTTTTGTCGATTGAGAAGGGGAGGTCGACGGCTTCAGCGGTGTTCGGCTGAAAAAGTGTCCGTTTTCAGATCCATGAAATAATCATCGAACACCGCTGGTCTTTCGCATGGGCAAAATGGCCGCCGCCTCGTGGTCGACATACGAACGACGACCACCCGGCATTCGGTTTTAATTGAGAAGTGTCTGTGGTTAACCGCAACGTTCTAATTGGGATCACTAGGTTAACCAGCAGCACACTTCTTTTCTGGGTGGCCGTCCGTTCGGTAGTTCCGTTCGACAAAACCGACATTCCCTTGAATAAAGCATACGAATGGGGAAATTCATGTAACCGGCAAAACAGGCGAACAAAGCAGTTGTAATCCAGACAGATGGGTCTGTCACACATGCCTTGTTTAATACTGAGGAATTTGACAAGAAAGATACAGCTATTTTCTTTATTTCTTCGTTAGGAGCCTGCTGTGATCAGTGAGAATGTACATATCTAATTTTATTGTCTAGGACATCTCCTTTTGAATGTGATATGGTATACATTGGCGAGATCGTGCCCATAGCAACACAATAAACACATATATATTTTTTTGTCTCCGTGATCGGCACTAAGCTTCACCCACTTTAATCCGATTGGTGCATTTATGGATGAATGACACATGCTAGTAGCCACTCTGACTTGGGGGCGTGAAAATGTAACGCCGCCCATTGTCTCGTGGATTGGCTCTGCACAATGCTGTTCCAGGTACAAATACATGCTCAGGTTAGTGTCCTCATTGATAGCCTTTGAGAAAGGTGCTCATTTAAGCACCGAAACACGTTAGGCTTATGATGATTTTTTAAACTCACAGCACTTTTATTTTAGCACTGTTTGGTGTGTTAATTTAGTTTATGGGCAAAAGAAGCCGGATTTAAGTACTGTTTAGAAAGGGGCTTTGTCTCCTAATGACTCAGTAGCCTTCCTATACACAGGATTAGTAATGGATAGCTTTTAGCACAAGATGTGCAACAGTTTAGTGTGTATTATCACTTGGAATTAGCTGTTCATTATTTCATATCAAGAGATTTGCTATATCTGGGTGAATAGGGCTAGAGTGTTTAGCTAAATATCTATTCAGTGTATCTTTACATTATCAGTTCTAGAATTTGACAACTGATTGGCTTCACACTAGGGGGACTTGGAGATCAGCTCAGTCTCCATTATAGGCTTTATAGCTATTCATATCCCTTCTATAGGTAGTTTTCTTTACTGTATCTAACCTCTGGTATTGCCACTTCATTGGGCCTCCCCTTCCTAGCCTACTGAGCTTCATTATCTCCTCTTTATGTGTTTAACTTTGGGTTAGTGTGTTTTTTTTTTATTATTATTTTGTTTGTCTTTGTTTATGATGACTAATAAACTTATGTTTTTTATCAGTAACAGATACTCTGATATATCCTATCCGTGTATCCTGGACATTTCTGCCCTAGGATCACTTTTTCTTTTGTAAGTTCATATTTAGGGTTACCCCCTGTCTGAATATTTTCAGGACACACTCCATAGTCCCTGCCTAAGGGAGGGATTCTTTTTTTATTTTCTTTTAGTTCAAAGCTGAGCCACAACCAATGAAGAAACATGGTCAATCGGGCGGAAATAGAAATCACGGAAAGTAGACTCGTGAGACCAATCCGCCGTCTTCAAAATATTGCCCTTGCGACATCCCATCTTAGATGCCTTGGATGCCATGGGTCCTCTGACCGAATGAGCCGAAAAAAATCGAGGTATCAATTCCTGCTGCAGAAAGGAGATCCTTGACCCAACAAGCCAACGTAGTCGAAGAGACTGAGAGGAACGGTGTCCGAAAGGAAATAAACAGCTGACATCGAGTACGATCCAAAGGCAAGCCACTGGACACAAAGTAGGGCGGACTGAACATCTCGGATAGGATACCGACTTTGTAGCTGACTTAGTCCTACTAGAGATGTTAAACAACATTCCCTCAGGTGTGAAGGATATCGCGTTCCAGTGCAAGGCTCTAACATCTGAAATCCTCTTGCATGAGAGTAAACACCAATGCATAAACTTCCACGACACTGTTTCAGCGATAGCTCGTCATTAGCAGGCCACGAATCCAAAAAAACATCCCAAAGTGAGGAATACCTGGTTCTCGGGCACCTAGAGAAATGGATACCCTTCAAAAATCGACATAAGAAAGCATGTTGTCCAACCGGTGATCCGTCAATCCCGTGATGCCCGGCCGAAATAGCCGAACGATAAACATTAATTGTACGGTAGGCCAGACCCGATTCAAAAAGTGTGGTCAGGAAACTAAGTATCTCATTCAGAGGGGCAGAAAATGGATCCAACAACCTTCCCACTCATCAGCCAGCCCACATGCGCCATGCAGAGCTGTATGCGGTACTAGTTCCCGGTGCCCAGGCACTATCCAAGAGTCATGAAGTTGCTTGTGGAACATCTGCAACAGACCAGGGAACCCTGAAATCAACCAAGCCGTGAGTTGGAACAGACCCCGATCCCCTAAGTCGTGAGAGTTCCCATGCAGATCCAGAAGTATGTCTGGTCCCATTGTACTCAGCCGTGGGAATTCCAATGCCATCTCCAGAAGACGAGGGAACCAAGGCTGAGCTTGCCATAGGGGAACCACCATCACTAGTGTACAATCCTGTCTGCACAGGTACAATAGCGTCCGATAAATGCAAAGTGACGAGCCAGGGGCTACGTCTGTAGGAAAGCATCCACCGACATGGCCAACGGATCCAGTCTCCAGCTGAAGTATCGAGGCAGTTGGGAGTTCAGTCTGGATGCGAACAGATCCAGGTCCAACAGGCCCCATAACAGATCCAGTTGTCGAAAGGTCGAACAAAGCAGATGCCAATCCCCTGATTCCTTCAGGTAACGCAAATTCCAATCTGCCCATTCGTTGTCCAGTCCTGGGATGTGTTGATCGGTCACCGACACCTCGCTGCGGAGGCAAAACTGCCAGAAGTCTTTTGCTAGGTTCGCTAATTGCTTTGATTTCGTGCCACCCAAATGATTGATGTATCTGACTGCGCATACATTTTCCATGCGGAGCAGAATGCAGCAATTTCCCAGTGTTGGAGACAGACTGCAAATGGCAAAGGATCCCGCCAGTAGTTCAAGACAATTTATGTAGAGCCTTGACTCGTCCTTGGACCATCTGCCACCTGTGGAAACATTTCCGCAGCGAGCACCCCTACCATGTAGACTGGCATCGGACTCTATCACTATATGCGGAGCGGATCCAAAAATCGCTCGACTGTTCCACGCCTCCATGTGGTCCAACTCTCCAAGATTCCTCTCTGGAATCTCTTACCAGGTTCAATACGCTTTTGTACGAACTGCCCGACCAAAGATGAGATCCCTTTAGTAGTTGTAAAGCCCGATAATGTAGGGGCCCAGGAAAAATAGCTTGAATCGATGAGGCCAATCACTCGTGCTAGCTGCCAGATGGAGAGAGAGGTGGCTCGCAGTGTGCTACTTATTTCCTTCTTTATAGACTTTAATTTGGTGTCTGGAAGGAACAAGAATTGGGTGACCGAGTCGACCTTGAATCCCAGCACTGGGACCACCATGAATTTTTCCCAATTTATGAGGAAACCTAAGTCTTCCAGAAGACATACCGTCCACTCCAGATGGTGTAGGAGTTGTACGGGAGACGAGGACATTATCAGGATGTCGTCCAGATATATAATCATATGGAAACCTCGAGCTCTGAGAAACGCCACTATCGGCTTCATCACCTTTGTGAAGCACCAGGGTGCCGAAGATAGACTGAAGGGCAGACGGGTAAACCTCCACTGCCATCCTTGCCACGTAAAGTGCAACAAGTCCCAGTGTTCCTCTGCCATGGGTATGGTCAAGTAGGCATCTTTGAGGTCTAATTTGACCATCCAATCCCCCTGGCCGAGCAGGTCTCAGAGAGTAAATGCCCTCCATCTTGAAGTGTTGGTAGCGGAGGAATCCGTTGAGGTGTTTTAGGTTCATAACTGGTCGAACACCTCCGCCCTTCTTGGTCACGAGAAACAGATTGCTTAAGAAACCCAGAGTCTCGATGTACGGATTTCTTGTATTGCCAGCTTAGCATGAAGTTCCAAAATCTCTGCGGTGATTGATCCGGCCTGTTCGTCTGGTAACCTCAGTTCCTGGGGTGCTCGTATCTGGAAAGGGGGAGAAAAAAGATCTAGGCGGTGTTACGGCTCCCCTGGTAGGAGAGGGGTTACTGCCGTATTAGACGTTCCCTTCCTGAATGCAGAGGTAGCCACTGAGCGTTCCAAACTGCCGAACAGCAATCATAGGAATCAATTATTCTCCCAAACAGCCGAACAAGCGTACTCCATACGAATAATCCCCCCAATGACGAGACAAAGCCCTGTATTGAGGGTCAGCAGGAATCTGATTTAACGTGGGCTACATGCCCAGCTTTTATACAGGTCTCCCATCTAGTGGACACTCCTCTAGGGGACCAAATGGGAGACCGTGACAAGGACATTGTAGCAGCCAATCACAGGGTACACACTTAGCAATTCCCTTTTATTACCCAGGACCCTCTGCTCTGCCCGGGGAGATAATTGTGAAGTAATTCAATTATCTCCCAGGACAGAACCTAAACGCCATTTTAGGTGACAATTACAAAAAGGCATAAACATAAATAACTGTTACATGTTACAACATGATACAGGCATTCAACAGGTCCCCAGATAGCTAGGATCTGAGCGCACAAAAGTACAGAATAGCGCTCAGATCCTATGCACACAGTGTTCACAATGTCAGTTCTCATACGAATGGGCTCCACGGGATGTCTATCTGGGGTATGGTGTATTCGTGGACAAAATTCCGAATATAGGGCCGATTGTGAACTTTCTATCCGAACAAGAAGGGAGGTCGGTGGCTTCAGCGACGTTCGTGCCAAAAAGTATCCGTTTTGAGTGCCATGAGTTGGGCGTCGAACACCGCTGTGCGTTCGTGGATTTAAAATGGCCGCGACCTCGTGTTCGGTATCGGTACCCAAATACCGTATCAATTAAGAAGTGTCTGCAGTTAACCTCAACATTCTAATAGGGCCAAGTGGTTAACCAGCAGCACACTTCTCTACTGGGTTCAGTAGTTTTATTCGGTATGTTAAATGGGAACAGCATAGAGTCCACATGAACGGGGAAACACGAATCAAACTAACGAATGAAGAATACGGTTATTTAAGTTCAGGACAGAGGGAACTGTCACACGGCTCCCCCTTTGTGGGACACTCCGGTAGAACCGGTTTGATCCTTCAATGGGTCAACTTGGGGATGTCCGGACTGAGGAGCTGGAGTAGGGTCCGTCTGCCGTGAAAACCCATCGGCATTACCATTGTGCTTATCGGGTCTGTAGGTGATAGTAAAGTTGTAAGGTTGCAGGGCTAGGCTCCACCGTAGCAACCTGCCGTTGTCCCCTGCAACCCGGCTAAGCCATACCAATGGGTTGTGGTCTGTAATCAAGAAGAATTCTTGTCCATATAGGTAGGGCCCAGACAAGGGCCCAGACAAGGGCCAAACACTCTTTTTCCACTGCCGCATAACTCACTTCCCGTGGTAGTAATTTCCTGCTCAGGTATGCGACAGGGTGTTCTCCTCCCCGACCTGGCTTTGCACAGCCCCCAGTCCAAACATGGAAGCGTCTGTATGGACGAGAAAACGTTTATTAGGTACTGGGGCAGCCAAGACCGGGGCATTCATGAGGGCTTGTTTTAAGGCATTAAACGCGGCTTCACAAGCTGGAGACCACAGGACCTGCTTAGGAAGATTTTTCTTGGTCAGGTCTGTCAGGGGCTTGGCTATCGTACTATAGTCAGGTACAAAATGTCGGTAATACCCTGCTGTTCCTAAAAAGGCCAGTACCTGGGTCTTGGTGCGGGGTGTGAGCCAGTTAGCTACTGCCTCCATCTGGGCTGGCTCTGGTCTCTGGTTTCCGCACCCCACCCTGTGTCCCAAGTACTGCACCTCAGCCATGCCTAGATGGCACTGATCTGGCTTCAGGGTCAGGCCAGCGGCCCGAATCTTACATGAGTGCTCCTCCCAAGACCCAGTGTAGACCGCAATGTCATCCAGATATGCACACGCAAAGTCCTGGAATCCATCAAAGAATCTATCCACCATACGCTGGAAAGTAGCCGGGGCATTCTTCATCCCAAAAGGCATGATCTTGAACTGGCAAAGGCCAAACGGGGTGACGAATGCCGACTTGGTGATTGCATCCTCGACCAGGGGGATCTGCCAATAGCCTTTACATAGGTCTATGGTAGTCACATAGCGCCCCCTGGCTATGCGGTCTAATAGCTCGTCTACCCAGGGCATTGGGTAGGCGTCAGTGGTGGTCTTCTCGTTGAGATGCCTGTAGTCCACACAGAACTGGGTGGTCCCATCTTTCTTAGGTACCAGGACTACAGGTGAAGCCCACGGGCTGTCGGAGGGCTCAATGACCCCTAGCTGGGTCATTTCCTGTATCTCCTTCCGCATTCCTTCTTGGACTGCTTCAGGGATATGGTAGGGGGGTTGTCTAAGGGGTGCCTGTCCGTGAGTCTCTACTTTATCTACAGCTAGGGTGGTATAACCCAGCTCCTGAGAAAAGGTTGCCCTTTTCTCCCATAGCAGCCATTTAGCCTGTTCCTTTTCCGAAGAGCTCAACCATTCTCCTAGCTGTACATGGCTCATCAAGTCAGTCTGGGGGTCCCTCTCTAGTAAGTCAGGGAGAGGTAGGTTCTCGGGATCATCGGTAGCGGGGGCACATACAGCAGCATGTGTATGTTTCAGCATATTTACATGAAAGGACCGCTGGATCCTTTCATCTGCACAGCTGGCAATAATATACGTAGTATCACACACCTAGGCCACGACTTTATATGGCCCCTGACAAGATGCTTGCATCTTGTTGTGCTTCACAGGCTTGAGTATTAGGACCTTTTGCCCTACCTGGAAGACCCGCTGTCTGGCACCCCGATCATACCATCTCTTCAGTCTCCTCTGGGCCGCCTGGAGGTTCTCTCTGACCATCAGAGACAGCTGCTCCATGCAGTCCCGAAGTTCCAGGACATATGGCACTATGGGGGTCCCTTTCTGCTCTGTCTCTCCCTCCCAGTGCCCTCTGATGAGATTGAGGGGCCCGTGGACCCTCCTCCCATAGAGCAACACGAAAGGAGAGAGCCCAGTAGATTCCTGGGGCACCTCTCTGTATGCGAATAACAGATGAGGCCGGAATCGCTCCCAGTCCTGCAAGCGTTAGTAAAGGTCCTCAGCATTTGAGGGTACCATTAAAACAATCACAGAGCCCGTTAGTTTGGGGATGGTAGGGTGAGCTAGAATGGACGCTTGTCTGGACCTGGTTTTAACAAACAACGTTGATCTTTTGACCAACAATCAAGTAGGTGAGCACTTGGGAAATAGTGATCACAATATAGTGTCCTTTGAAATAAACTCATAACAACAAAATCACATGGGGTATACTAAAACATATCATTTTAAAAAGGCCAATTTCAATAAGTTAAGGCAAGCTTTACAATATATTGACTGGCATAAACTCTTTAGTGAAAAGAACACTGAGGATAAATGGATCATCTTCCAACAAATATTAGAAAGGTACATTTCTCAGTATGTAACATTGGGAAATAAATATAAAAGAAACAAATTAAAACCAATGTGGCTTAGTAGAGAAGTAAAACAAGAGATTAAAAATAAGAAAAGGGCATTTAAAGCATTTAAATCGGACAAATCAGATGCATCTTATAAATGATATAAGGAAGCAAATAATGCGTGCAAAAAGGCAATTAGACTTGCTAAACTTCAAAATGAAGAAATGATAGCTAAAGAGAGCAAAACCAACCGCAAAGCATTTTTTAAGTACATAAATTCTAAAAAAACAAAAATTAAAGTGTAGGTACACTAAAAACTGAAACAGGGGTGATAGTTAATGAAGACAAGGAAAAGGCAGGAATTTTAAATAACTATTTCTCCTCCGTACATATTTAGGAAGAACCCATGGCAATAGATGTGCAAATGATTGCTACTAAAAACTTGCAGAATAATTGTAATTGGTTAACTCAAGACAAGGTGCTGCAGCAACTAAAGAAAGTTAATATAAACAAAGCTCCAGGGCCTGACGGTCTCCATCCACATGTACTTAAGGAACTAAGTGTAGAAATAAGTGAACCTCTGTTTTTAATCTTTCAAGATTCTTTTCTTTCAGGAAGTGTTCCTGGGGATTGGAGTTAGAAAGATGTGGTTCAATATATTCAAAAAGGGTTCAAAATTCTTGCCTGGAAATTATAGACCTGTGAGCTTAACTTCTGTGGCTGGTAAAATATTTGAAAGGTTATTAAGGGATAATATTCAAGAATTCCTTGAGAAGAACATGGTTATGAGCAAAAATAAGCATGGTTTTATGAAGCACAGGTCATGTCAAACTAACTTGATTGCGTTCTACTAAGAAATAAGTAGAAGTATAGATCAGAGTGTTGCAATGGGCTGCCTGGAGGTTCTCTCTGACCATCAGAGACAGCTGCTCCATGCAGTCCCGAAGATCTATTTGGATTTTGCCAAGGCATTTGATACAGTTCCACACAATAGATTAGTGTTCAAACTCAAGGAAATCGGTCTAGATAAAAATGCTTGTTCTTGGGTAGAACATTGGCTTAAAAACAGAGTACAAAGAGTTGTCATTAATGGTAAATTTTCAACCTCGACAGAGGTGGCAAGTGATGTCCCTCAGGGGTCTGTTCTCGGACCCCTTCTATTTAACATATTTATAAATGATCTTGAAGACAGCATTGAAAGTCATGTTTCAGTGTTTGCAGATGACACAACACTTTGTAAAATAATACAATGTGAGCAAGATATTACTTTGCTGCAGAGGGATTTAGATAGACTGGGGGACTGGGCACTCAAATGGCAGATGAAATTTAATGTTGAAAAATGCAAAGTTATGCACTTGGCGTAAAGAATACACAAGCAACGTATACCCTTAATGGAAGCGAATTAGGGATAACAACACACGAAAAGGACTTGGGAATTGTTATAGACAACAAACTATGCAACAATGTGCAATGTCAATCAGCAGTGGCCAGGGCCAGTAAGGTATTGCCATGCATGAAAAAGGGCATTCATTCTTGGGACGAGAATATCATTTTGCCTCTTTATAAATTACTGGTAAGACAACATATTGAATATGCTGTGCAATTTTGGGCACCTGTTCTAAAGAAGGATATTATGGCACTAGAAAAAGTGCAGAGGTGGGCTACAAAATTAATAAAAGGAAGGGAACATATCAGCTATGAAGAAAGGTTATGTGATGAGACCAATCTCGCCACTGTGCATTGGAGGAGCCTGGTTGTCTGTCTGCTGCCTTTTGACTATGGACCGGCATTTAAATACTTTATTTTCCTATGCAGAAAGGTCTATTCATGTATTTCTGCCCTGGCGTTCGGTAGATTCTCAGATTTACTGAATGGACTCATTTAACCCAGATAGCTGTGCCATGGAGCCTATTCGTGTAATAGAAGACTTTGGCTCCATGGCAATTGAACTGTATGTGTGTCGTCTGAGCGCCATTCAGTAATAATGTGCGCTCAGACCTAAGCTATGTGGGGATATGTTGCATGTCTGTATTTTATGTAATAAATGTAACCTTCTGTATTTTAATGTGTTTTATTGTCTTTTGCTGTATGCTGATTCTGAAAATGTAAGTTTTATATGAATGTGATGCATACTTTTAAAGTTATGAATAATGTGGAAAAACTGTATTTCTCTGCCTGTGATAATTACATTACCCATTGTGTAAGGTAATTGTATCACAGGCAGAGGGGAGGATTTTGTGTGGGAGTGTCTGAGTGTATTGTACGTGTTTATTGGTTGTTTTCCAAAGCCCCGTGGGTGGTACTAAAGTGTATATAAGAACAATAAACTCACAGCTCTGTCTGTTCCTGCTTGACCTCAAAACGGAGCCTTGTCTCGTTCTTGGAGAAATTTATTGTATGCTGTTCCAGCTTGACTGCTAGGAGTGTAAACCTATTCATATGGTTTTTCCTATTCGGCTGTTTACAGCATTCGTATGGTTCCGGTTCAGCTGTTTACGGCATGCTTCCCCGGTTCGGTGGATTGGTGTCTACAATAGCTGCCTGTATCTCTGGAAGGGGAAGATCTTCTAAACGGCTTTTAACCCCTTTTATGCCTGGGGGTGCCGTTACAGGTTAACAAATTTAAACCTATTTAGTTTAGAAAAACGTCGCCTGAGAGGGGATATGATAACATTATACAAATATATTCGGGGACAATACAAACCATTGTGTGGAAATCTATTCACAAACACGACTTTACATAGAACACGAGGCCATGCGTTTAGACTGGAAGAAAGAAGATTTCATCTAAGGCAAAGGAAAGGTTTTTTTTACTGTAAGTACAATCAGGATGTGGAATTCTCTGCCTGAAGAAGTGGTTTTATCAGAGTCCATACAGATGTTCAAACAGCTACTAGATGCATACTTGCAAGAAGAGAATATTCAAGGATATAATCTTTCAATGTAGGGTAATAAGTGCTTGATCCAAGGATAAATCTGACTGACATTCTGAGGTCAAGAAGGAATTTTTTTCCTAGCTTGTTGCAAAATTGTGCTTCAAACTGTTTTTTTTTGCCTTCTTTTGGATCAACAGCAAAAAAGGAAGGCTGAACTTGATGGACTCAAGTCTCTTTTCAGCTATGTAACTATGTAGCTAAGCTTAATATTGCACACCTTCCACAACTCCTGGGTAAGCACAGCGGTGAATTGGGTTCCTTGATCGGAGAGAATCTCCTTGGGGAACCCCACTCTAGAAAAGACCTTAACCAGAGCATCAGCCACTGTCTCTGCCTCAATGTTGGACAGGGCTACTGCTTCTGGGTAACGGGTGGCATAGTCCACCACGGTGAGAATGTACTTCTTCCCGGATGAACTAGCCCTGGCCAGTGGACCCACAATGCAAACGGCTACACACGAGAAGGGTTCCCCAATAATAGGCATGGACATAAGTCTAGCCTTAGGGTGGTCCCCCCTCTTCGCTACCTGTTGACATGTGTCGCACGTGCTACAATATTGTCGCACCGCCTGGTTGAAATTGGGCCAAAATAAATTCTGAGTGATTTTGTAGGCGGTGCGACGGGACCCTAGATGTCCCGCTAGTGGTACATCATGCCCAATTCGCAGAATTTCCTGCCGGTACTTGGCGGGCACCACCAGCTGCCTTCTCTGCGAAGGGGCTTTACTCCCGGGGGACAGCTTAGGGATTCTATATAGCCTATCCCCCACCCACTCAAAGCATTCCCCGTCTATCCCTGCCTCCTGGGTGTCTGCCTTAGCCCTGTATTTCTGTAGAGTCGGGTCCTCCCGGGTCTCCCTCCCAAATGCCTCAGGGGTATCCCAGTCTAGAGGAACCTGGTCTAACGTACAAGTCGGGGGAGACAGTCTTACCTCAGCAGCAGGTTTCAGTAGCGCGAGCCTGGGCACGGGTTGTTACAGGGTTGCCTTCCGCAGGGCCCATCGGAGTGTAGGCAGAAACCAGAGGGGCCAAATCATTCCCCAGTAGTACGTTGGCTGGCAAGTCTTTCATCACCCCCACATTAACATGTCCCGAACCAACCCCCCAATCCAAGTGAACCCGGGCTACAGGTAGTCGGAATACAGTGCCTCCAGCTACCCGCACAGCAACAGTGTCCCCGATGTGTTGGCTTTCGGATATTAGATGGCACCAGTGTCCCTTAATCCGCTTGCAATCTTCCCGTTGATTTTAATGGTCTGGTGGTGTTTCAGCCTGTTGTGCCGGTTAGCAGCCTGTGCAGGATCCGCCTCATGTAGAACACCCCAACATTCCTCTTCTTCCACGCAGTGGGCAGCCGGTGTCACTGTGCAGTGGTTGTTCTCTGCTGGCCTCCTCCATGACTGGAACTGCCTGGATGAATTCAATGGGCAATCCTGCCTCCGATGCCTCACCTGGTTACAGCTGAAACACCTCAGAGGTTGATAATAACTCCGGGTGTTGAACCTGGGTGGCTGGGAATGAGGAGCCGCCTGAGGGGGTGGTGCAGCCCGGTATGCTGGTGGTGGGGGTGCTGTTGCTGGGGTTAATGTCATTAGTCGCTGTTCCATGCGGGTCGGTATTCTCGTGGTCTGGTTGTCTAGCTTGCGGGTGTCGGTGTACTCGTCTGCCAAATAAGCTGCTTCTGTCATGGTAAGGGGCTTTCTATCCCGTACCCATTCTCTGACCCCTGGAGCCATTTTCTCATAAAAATGCTCCAACAAGAATAGCTGTAACACTTCTTCTCCAGACACCGCTTGACATCCAGCTAGCCAGTGAGTCGCCTTGCAGTGGACTCGGCAAGCCCACTCGACATGAGAGTCGCCTGCTTGCTTGTTGGTTTACCGGAATCTCCTGCAATACGCCTCTGGGGTGACGGCGTAACTGGCTAGTAGCGCTTCCTTTACCAGTCTATAATCTGCAATGTCCTCGTCTGGTATGTCCCGGAATGCTTCACTGGCCTGCCCCGATAACTTCCCTGACAAAATAGCGACCCATTCATCCGTGGGTACCCGGTGCAGGGCACACTGCCTTTCAAAATTGCCAGGTACCCATCAATCTCTCCTTCAGCTTCACTGAAATTTTTAAAAGAAGCAAAAGGTACCTTTCTCTTTTCTGGTGCAGTGGGTATTTCAGCTGCTACAGTACCTCTTTGATGAAGGTGTTGCTGGTTCGCCTCCACAGCTGCTATGACCCATTCAAATATATCTGCTGAGGGGTTGGGGCCGAAATGTGCCAGCCTTATGTGGACTGCCTGGTCAAAGCTTGCCTCCTCGGGTGTCCTCTCTGTGATGCTGAGTCTTTCGCTGTTATCCATTTCTAACAGTTCTGTCCCTTCCTGTTTTTTAGCGGCCACGGCTCTCCAGTAAATCCTTAAGGGTAGAGCGTTTCAGTTGTTCATATTGTAATTCCATCCATCTGTGGCTCTGTAGCTGACCTTATGGGCTGTAGGAACATCCCGCTGCTTGCCACCAATTGCTACAGCTCCCCCGGTAGGAGAGGGGTTATTGCCATAGGAGACGTTCCCTTCCCAAATGCAGAGGTAGCCACTGAGCGCTCCAAACTGCCGAACAGCAATCATACGGATCAATTATTCTCCCAAACAGCCGAACAGCAATCATACGAATCAATTATTCTCCCAAACAGCCGAACAGCAATCATACGAATCAATTATTCTCCCAAACAGCCGAACAAGCGTACTTCATACGAATAATCCCCCCAATGACGAGACAAAGCTCCGTATTGAGGGTCAGCAGGAATCTGATTTAATGTGGGCTACATGCCCAGCTTTTATGCAGGAGACCGTGACAAGGACATTGTAGCAGCCAATCAAAGGGTACACACTTATCCATTCCCCTTTTATTACGCATGACTCTCTGCTCTGCCCAGGGGATAATTGTGAAGTAATTCAATTATCTCCAAGGACCGAACCTAAACACCATTTTAGGTGACAATTACAAAAAGGCATAAAAAATACATAAATGTTACATGTTACAACATTATACAGGCATTCAACAGGTCCCCAGATAGCTAAGATCTGAGCGCACAAAAGTACCGAATAGCGCTTAGATCCTATGCACACAGTCCAATCGCCGTGGAGCCAAAGTGTTCACAATGTCAGTTCTCATATGAATGGGCTCCACGCAGGGCCGGACTGGGAATTAAAAGCAGCCCTGGAAAAAAAATATTTACCAGCCCCATAATGCATCGCGCCAGCATAGTGTGCAGATACAGAGTTAGAACAGATAACTTAAAATTAAAAAGTACTTCAACGTAAAAAGCACACTCATAGGCTTCAAAATAAACAAAAGTGCAGATTTATTTTAAGGAGACGTGCCTTTGCATGTAATCAATGTTTCAGTCCAACTACCTTGACATATTAAGGAAAGCTTGTTAATGGGACTGAAATGGTGAATGTATGTAGGGCGCAACTGAAAATGTTTTATTTTGAAGTCCTGTGGGTGTGCTCTTCACTTTAAATATGTTATTGTGCTGGAGTATGCACCTAGCAACAAGACTGGGCTAATATCTGCTCATTACATATGGTACATATTAATGAAATTTCTCTGTGTATTATGCATTTATAAATGTACATTAATATGTGTAAATATAATAGAGATATAAAACTAATACACACATTAATATACATGTCATATACTAATGGCGGATCCAGAGCCTGAGCCTGAGAGGGGCACTTGTAGATTATTTAAAGAAATATTCCATGCACAATAACCACTACTCCTCTGTGTAGTGGTTATGGTGCCAGGAGCGTCGGCACCCCCTCCCAGAGTAAGTCGTCAAACCGTTTAAGAACAGTTTGACAACTTACCTGGAGTCTGCTGGGATATGGGGCTGTAGTAGGGTATAGGAGCAGTGGTGCAATGTGTGTGAAAGGTTCAGTGTGTGGGTGGGCAGTGTGTAAATGTGTATGGTGTGTGTGTGTGGGGGCAGTGTGTGAATGTGTATGGTGTGTGTGTGTGGGGCAGTGTGTGTATGGGGCTAGAGTTCACTCCTACTACTGGGACCACCAGGAAGTGGTGAGAGTGAACTCTAGCCCGTAGCTCCAGGGCTAGAGTTCACCCTCGTGAGAGCCGGAGCGTTGCCCCAGGTCCTCTCTTCCTCCCCTGCCGACTGGCTGCACGGTGCCTGTGGAACGGGGAGGGAGATCGGCCGGCAGGGGAAGGCCTTGGGGGCTTTGTGATATATACTGCCCCTATGTGTGTCTCTTTATCTCCAGCCCCTCTGTGTGCCTTTCTGTCTCCTCTGTGTCAATGTCTCCCCTCTCCTTCCCAGTCTCTCTTCCCCCTCTGCCTCTTTCTTCCCCTCCCCTTGTGTGTCTCTCTCTCATTTCTCCCTCTTTGTCTCTCTCTTCCCCCTCTGCCTCTTTCACCCCATTTCCCTGTGTCTCTTCCTCCCCATCTCTCTCCCTCCCCCTTTCCCTATGTCTCTCCCCTCCTCCCCCCTTTCCCTGTGTCTCTCCCCATCTCTCTCCCTACCCCCTTTCCCTGTGTCTCTCCCCATCTCTCTCCCCCCCTTTCCTTGTGTCTCTCCCCCCTCCTCCCCATCTATCTCCCCCTCCTTTCCCTGTGTCTCTCCCCCTCCTCCCCATCTATCTCCCCCCCACCTTTCCTGTGTCTTCTCCCCATCTCTCTTCCCTCCTTCCTGTGCTCCTCCCTCCTCCCATCTCTCCCTCTCCCTTTCCCTGTGTTCTCCCCATCTATCTCCTCCTTCCTGTGTGTCTCTCCCTCCTCCCCATCTCTCTCCCTCCCACCTTCCCTGTGTCTCTCCCCATCTCCTTTCCCTGTGTCTCTCCCTCCTCCCCATCTCTCTCCCCTTTCCCTGTGTCTCTCCCCCTCCTCCTATCATCTCTCCCTCCCTTTCCCTGTGTTCCTCCCCTCCTCCCATCTCTCTCTCCCTCTCCTTCCCTGTGTCTCTCCCTCTCTCATCTCTCCCCTTTCCCTGTGCTCCTCCCTCCTCCCATCTCTCCCTCCC
>OW240915.1:121678510-121713879 GCA_933207985.1 Pelobates cultripes
CCTCCCCCCTTCTTATTCCCCCTCTTTTTATTCTCCCCTCCCCTCTTTTAATTCCCCCCTTCCCCCTCTCTTCTTACCCCCTCCCCTGTAGCGTGGCTGAGCTGCACTCCGGTCCGCGGTGGCCGGCCGGAGTGATAGGAAGGGGCACACTGAGTGTGCCCCTTCCTGTCAGTCCGGCCGGTGACAGGAAACAGAAACTCCTGTTCCTCGCGGGGTTTCTGTTTCCTGTAACCGGCCGGACTGACAGGAAGGTGCACACTCAGTGTGCACCTTCCTATCACTCCAGCCGGCCACTGTGGACCGGAGTGCAGCTCGGCCACGCTACAGGGGAGAAGCTGCAGCCGCCTGAGGCTCTTAACAGAGCGCTCGGGCGGCTGCAGTATTTAAAGGGCCGGCCCGCCGCGGCCGGTCTTGGCAGTGAGAGGAGCAGGGCCGCCGGACCGGGGAAGCTGCCACCCGGCCCGGCGGCTCCAGCCAGGCACCCGGCCGGCCCCCAGGTGCCGCGGCCCACCGGGAAATTTCCCGGTATCCCGGTGGGCCAGTCCGGCCCTGGCTCCACGGGATGTCTATCTGAGGTATGGTGTATTCGTGGACAAAATCCCAAATATAGGGCCGATCGTGAACTTTCTACTGAACAAGAAGGGAGGTCGGCGGCTTCAGCGGTGTTCGTGTCAAAAAGTATCTGTTTTGAATTCCATGAGTTGGGCGTCAAACACCGCTGTGCGTTCGTGGATTTAAAATGGCCACGACCTCGTGTTCGGTATACGAATGGCGGCCACCCAACTGCCGTATCAATTAAGAGGTGTCTGCGGTTAACCTCAACATTCTAATGGGGCCAAGAGGTTAACCAGCAGCACACTTCTCTACTGGGTGGCCGGCCGTTCGGTAGTTTTATTCGGTATGTTAAAAGGGAACGGCATAGAGTCCACATGAACAGGGAAACACGAATCAAACTAATGAATGATGAATACGGTTATTTAAGTTCAAGACAGAGGGATCTGTCACAGATGGAAACCCCTGACCGTACTCAGAACCCGTGCAGCCATGGTAATCATGCCCCACATATCGGCAAATAAGGCCGATCTGCCCCCACGTTTACACAGAAAGAAAGGTGATTGGTGGTACTTATCATAGAGACGTCTGTGTGAGGGCTGACCACAACCTCCTCGATTCTGCCATGGTCTCCCGCGTGACGGAAAGAAGGGAGCAGGCCTGTATCCTTGGTATGCCCGAAGGGCTTCAAATGAACCTCTTGGAGGCCGTGATGGACCTCGAGCTCCACGGCTGGGCAGATATACCTCCCGGCCCCTTGGGCAGATATACCTCCCGGCAGATATACCTCCGGCCCCTTGGAAAACTTTTGGGCCGAAGACCCATTTCATGTTGGACTGGGCTTTGTCCAGGGCGGTGAAGGTGCGTACGAAGGAGCCTAGGTCCTTAAAGGATTCCCCGAAGAGAATGCGCTTAGCGGCAGTTCCCGGCTCCTTGACCGCTAGGATGACCAATTTAGGCTCAATCTTCAGCAATATGGCCTTGCGGCATTCAGCCAACATGGCTATATTTGCATTGCCCAAAAGACATATCAGTCAATTGACCCAGCTGATAACCTCTTTGGACAGAGGAGTGCGCATACGCAAAGCTAGATAGTTAGCTAGGTGCTCGGGTGGGTCCCATTCTGCTGAGCGAGGATGGCGGAGGTCATTTGGATTAAACAGGGGGTCACCCTGTGGATCACAAATACCCTGCCCCCCACTCTGAGGTAACGCCAAAGCGTCGGACCCCACCTCAGCGTTGGAGTCCCTTTCCTCATATGAGGCATAGTCAGGAACATCCGAACCAGTCTCCCCACTTCCTCACTCGGAATTCAATCCTTCGTTATCATAGGCACGCTCCCTTTTTCAGGTTCTGATCGATTTTGCCCGGCCAGCAGCTCTCTTGAGCGGTAACGCGCCATCATGGACGGCCATAGGCGCATCAGTCAGGGCAGGTGGTACCTGCGTCATCTCGGGAGAGGCGTGCTTGGTCTTGGCTCGCGCCTTGTGGCTTGCCTGAGACTGCAACGTATGGTGGGGGTTGGGCACTGTAGAAGGGCCCAGAGGCTCTATCAATGCCTGTTGTATTGTGTGGGACAGGGAGGATGACACCGTCCCCATGACCGAGTCCAGGGCCCTCTGCATGGTGGAGTCAATGAGGGCCTGGAACTCCTAAGAGGGAGTGAGGCTAACCTCCCCAATGAGCACTCCAACAGTGCCTCTCTCCCGGTAGCTGCGGGTCTCGGCCTGAGCATGCTAGACGCTCAGCACAGGCAGGGAAACCTGGCTACCAAGAAGTGGGAGAAAGAAAGAACCAAACAATAAAATCAAGATAACAAGGAATCAAATAAAACAAGCAATAAAGACAGTAGTATAATAACCAAACAATCCAATAAGGCTAAATAAACACAAATCTCATAAATAACCGAACAATGAAAAGGAGACAAATTAGTACTTAGCTGGTCTGAGGAAGCAGCAAAGAAAGAGGAAGTGGAAGGATACAGCAATGCATTTTATGGACTGTTCCTATAAGCTAACTGGCTGCCCTGTTACTAAACAGAGTTGGTTGTATCTGTTATATATTTTCATATTATTCATATTTTCTCGTTCAGTTATTCTTTCTCTTTGCTGCTGAGGAATAAAGTAAGAAAGAGATAGCATAACAGGAGGCTCTGTGTCATTAATAAAATCAGACTCTCAACTTTACCTCACACTGTGAATTAATTGATACAGTAATGATCAGTTACAGGAGAGATAGAAACCAATAACAAATAGATATTACTTGGCAAAGGCAAGAAGAATCACATCATACAGATTAGTTAAAAAAAATATCAGTATGAACCGTAGAATTTAGTGATGAAGTACTTACGGCAGAGCCTATGGTGATAAGATCATTCTGCAACTTGTTTTATCTGCAAAGGTATTAACACCAATCCAAGCATATTACACATATATCACAAGTATTACATCAATGCAATGTTAGGAGTGACCAACACAGATCTAGGTACAGAGATCATGTAAAACATATCAGCCAAATGTTTGTCTTCTGAGAAAGTCACCCAGCTAGGTTCAGTAACACCTGCAGTCCATCTGAAGTGGTTAATTGTGTTAATTGCTGTAAAGGATCCTTCTATTCGTGCAGCGATGATCCTTGCAGCTTCTCCCAAAATCCAGCTGAAACGAAGTTATTATAACTCCCAATCCCCCAAACATGAGTCGAGACTTCATGAAGGGGTAAAACGATCTGATTTACTGTTGGCTACCCGCCTGGTATTTATGCAGGTCTCCCACCTGGTGGACACTCCCCTAGGGGACCAGATGGAAGACTGGGACAAAAGTATCACAGTAGCCAATCACAGTGGCTATAGCATAAGCACTCCCCTTTTACATAAATCACTCCCTCTTTTCCATCCTGGAGATAATTAACTTAAGGTAGCAAAGAGAGCCTTAATTATCTCCAGGTAGAAAGAAACATGGCTTTTCTTATTTTAGCAAAACAGCATAAAAATCTATAACTTTCCTTTTACATAACATAAACTTTAAGTACCACATATCCCCAGATAGCTTGGATCTGAGTGCATATTCTAGGCGAATAGGGCTCAGATCCCACGAACACAGTTCTCAGAAACGTCGACTGAAGTTTGGCTTTCGCCAGCCATTGGTGTGTTTGTAGCCGACTACAAGTTCCATACTGTAGCTATCTGGGGTCGGTCACTTTCGCCTACTTCCAGTGCACGAATGAAGTAGTATCCCCTTCATTCGTGTGTTTTTCCACCGTACGAATGAGGATTTGAAGAGGTAGCAGCGGTGTTCGACAAAATAAGTAGCCAAAATTAGTTCCAGGGAATCCTCGCCATTTACCGCTGAGCGTTCGACAATCCAAAATGGCGATTGCCACGTGTTCGGTAAACGAACGTGGACCACCAGCTATTCCCCAATTAGTCTGTGGTTAACCGCAACAGTCTGGGTGGTTAATAGGCGCCACACAACCTCAGTGGGAGGTCGGGTGGTTCGGTAGTTTATTCACTTTTCTCGCTATTTGCACGAAATCCCGCTGTAATCATCCAAATAACAGGACAGGCTGGTTCGCATGGTCTGTTTAATAAGGGATTTCGTTACAATTGCTTATCCTGAAGCACCTGTGGGAGAAGAAATCTAATGCAAAGCAAAAGGCAGTATGTAGAGAATCCACAGTTTGTAATAGGTACTTACCTAGTGCAACAATGCATTTGTTTTTGGTAGAACTGGGCTATATTACATTTCAGCACAAAATACAGACATTAGATCATTTGCATATATTAAATATACAGAGGCAGTGTATAAATTGGGGTTATAGAATGTTGTGGTCCAAAGCAAGTGTTTGATTATTTTAATATCTACCCTGTCCAAATTGTTAATATTGCTCCTAACGTAGGTCACACCAGACACAAGTTTCAGGTTGATGACAACTTCAGGAATGTTTATTCAGGGGGCCGGCATGCCCCTTATAAAGCAAGAATACGTCATATGCAAAAATATAGATAACAGAGAAAATACATTAATAATTGGGTAGGTGTTAAGTGTTTTATCTAATGCACATCCTACAAGGCGTGATGTCACTGTCATCACAGGATTCTACTCCGGATTCCAGCGCCATCTTGTTACACGAGGTAGTTAGTCGATGGGAGGGGTTGTCTCTAGCAGCATTTTGAGTAAATATTGAATATGAGTATACGTGAGTAAATAGGCATTTTACTAACTCTAATATACATCTATAACAGTCCCCCCTTAAAATGACTATTTACTAAACAACTACACTAAGTCAAACTATCCCTAATACTGTCCCTAATAGGCTGCCGCAGATCCCACAGGCATCTCAAACTCTTCTGGGTGCTGCGCATTAGACAAGTAGTGGCTTGTCCACTACCTTCCCCACTACAGACTTTGCCTGTGAAGACAGACGCTATCTCTATGATCCCTAAAGTGAAGTGGTAATATGGGAGGTGCAAAGTCCGGTCATTTGTCTGGTCGACTGTTTTCTGCAAGTATTTCTGGACACATGGTAACATACAACAGACAAAGATAACAAAGAGAAGCTGTTACAAAAGTCTGGAAATAACTATGTTACTGTTTGCTAATCAATGGATACTGTTTGTCCCTGTATAAGTTTAAAACGAAAGACGCACGAATGGATTACCCGAACCATTATAAAGACTCCATTCGTGGTACGAACAGGGGACCCCCTAGAACTTGGCGTGTGCCGCCACTTAACCCCGTCACCCCACAAACTACCGAACGCTCGACCACCCGGCCAGCGGCGTGTGGCAGCCATTAACCACCCAGGCGGCTGCGGTTTGCGGTTAACCACAACTTAATTGATAGGCCTGGGGCATCAACGTTCACATCGAAAATACCGAACGGGATCTACCGAACTACCAACCGAATGACGACCCCCTACAGCGGGCCATGTGGCGATCATTAACTTGTGGTTTCTGCGGTTAACCGCAGGTCAAGTACCCTGCTACCAGGTGGTCCTCGTTCACGTACCGAACGAGTTCCACTACCAGACAGACAGCGGGACTTCGCATGAACTGATACCGAGTTTAGTTCTACGAGTTAGAAGCAAGGTCCCGCTGCCCGCTGAACCGTCTAAAAACATGGCCGCCAACAGAGACTTACAATCCCAAAATGCCGAACGGACATTATACGGCAGCACTGGCTCATTCTGTTCGTGGGATTGAAGCGCCATTCGCATGTTTAATATATACGAACGTGAGCCTTTAGATGAATGGTAGAATGAGCTATTTCCTGTTATTAATGTGAAAGTTATGTATTTTTATACAGTTTTTGGGGACAGAATAAAACGTGGTCTTTTGTGCGCTTGGAGATAATTAGATTGTATAACCGTTGGCCTCATTAGCTACAAGCTGGGCGGGTACTAATTCAAAGGATACACTGTACTGTGATTGGTTACCTGTTTGCACTGTACCTGTATTCCATCAGGTCCACAGGGGGCTGTCCTTGGACCTGAGGAATCACATAAATTGCCACGCTAGGTGCCAGTAAAGCCAGTTCGTTTTTGACCCTCAACTTGCAGCCTCGACTCATGTTGTAGGGATCCGGGATATTGATGCTTATATCGTGCTTGGGGATATTCTACATTTGCAGCTTACCACCGAAAGACCTCTGTTCGACTCTCTGCAGCGGGATCCAGGACATCCAAGCGATCAACCCCCCTGCTAGACAATCGTAACAGAAGCATCATGATCAAGTCAGCCATACCCACTTGGATAAGCACTTTCTGACAGACACTCAACCATCCGAATCATCTATGCCATGAGTTAGTGATCCCTGAGTTCCTCTTTAACTCTTCTGAGAGGCTTTCTAACTTTTCTATTGCCAGGGTCACCTTCCCATTGTATTATCAGGGATGAAAGTGCAGCATGTCATAGTGTCTGGAAGTATTTTACATACTCCTCCTTTTTCTGCAAAAATCATATCTAGGGCCATTCTGTTTGGAAGGTCATTTGTGAGGTAGCCTGTAATTGCTCTGCCGGACCCTCGTGTAATTGACAAAGCGCTGTTGATTATAATAGATATAATTAATCCAATTCACGTTCTTATTGGCGGTGATTAGTGGGATCATGGATTCAAATCCTGCTGCAACTTCATCTCTTGCCTTAAATTAATTTGGCACCCCCCTAGGCACTCCTATGGCATCTATATATATGTGGGTCAAAACTGCCCTTAACAGGAGTGCTCCTTTTGGCTCTGAAGTAGATGTGTGGTGTGTCGAGAGGACTTTGGTGGCTATCTGATATTATGTGTATGGGCATGATAACTTTATGAGAGGTGTGTATCCAAGTCTTCTTCCCGGACAATTTCACTGAGGTAGACGTGGTTAGGAGGATTTGGAAAGGGCCATCATATCTTGGCTCAAGAGTGCTTTTCCTCAGAACCCAATCACTAGGAAGTAACTCTGGATCTGGAATGGAAGAAAACACTTGTGCATTGATTTTGGTCAAAGCCAGAGAGAGGGCAGTTACATAATCAACCAATATGTCTGACTGGAGTTGGAGCTGCTGGGGGAAATAGCAGCCAAGTCTAGGGGCTGAGCCAAACAAGATTTCATATGGAGACAAGCCAAACTTCCCCCTAGGGAGCTATAGGGAGACTCTCTGGCCAGGGCACGTTGGTTTCTTGGGCCATTTTAAACATTCTGGCCTTTAAGGTGCCTGTTACGGGAGCTTTACAGACTGTTACGGAATTACCCCTATTTGTTTCACCGTGTAACCTGTTTCGGTATTTAGACTGTGTAAACCCATTCCACGAACCATCAGGCCTATGCATTCGTACATACGAACGATGGACCACCTGGCTCTTGGCGTGTGTCGCCACTTAACCTTTGTCACCCCTGAAATAACCGAAAGACCAACCACCCTATGAGTGGAGTGTGCCTCTAATTGACCACCGGGTAGCTGCGGTCTGCGGTTAACCACAGCCTAATTGACTGTCTCAAGGAGGCCTTGTTCGTGTGACAATTCCCCGAACTGGAACTCACGAAAGACTCCTGAACAAGGACCACCCGCATCCTGGCATGTGGACCCAGTTAGAACATTGGTGTTAAGACACCCCTGGTGTCTTTAAGGGAAACCGCCGTTTAGTTAACCTTCCCCTTTCGCAATATCAATAACTCTGTTCGCATAGACTGCAGTATACGAACCACCATCAGGGGAAGCGGTAATCTCACGACCGGGATCCGTGAAAGGCTCCAAACTCCTGAACAGAAATCCACGAACCGCCGCTAACCGCCGAACAAAGATATCCACCAAGCGGCTTTCGTTCCAATAATCAGTCTCTAGGCGTAAATAATAAATCCCCCCAATAACGAGACAGAAGCTCCCTATTGAGGGTCAAACAGGATCTAGCTTTACTGTGGGCTACCCACCCGTATTTATGCAGGTCTCCCACTTGGTGGACACTCCCCTAGGGGACCAAATGGGAGACTGTAATGACAGATAGACATGGGGACATTTCAGACATACAGATGTAAACTTGTCCCACAATGCAATATGGTTTCCTCCCCTCTGCCCTGGAGATAATTGAGAAGAAATTCAATTATCTCCAGGACAAAGACAAATCTCCATCTTAAATAAAATGCCAGAATACACACAAAAATATATAATTCCACAACTGCCGAACATTTCACATTCGTATCACACATCCCCAGATAGCCTGGATCTGAGGGCATATTATTAGCGAATAGCGCTCAGATCCCACACACATAGTTCAATCGTCATGGAGTCAAAGTTCTTACAGTCTTTCGGTATGCGACTGACTCCATGGGAAGGCTATCTGGGTTAAGGCTTTTCGTGTGATTCCAAATTCCCGAACGGCTGGTGTTCGCATGCTTTCGTCGATGGAGTAGGGCGACCCGTTGTTTCAGCGGTGTTCGGCAGAAAAAGTGTCCGTTTTTAGTTCCATGAAATCAGTGCCGAACACCGCTGGTCTTTCGTGTGTTTTAAAATGGCCGCTGCCTCGTGGTCGACATACGAACGACGGCCACCCTGAATTCGGTTTAATTGAGAAGTGTCTGCGGTTAACCACAACGTTCTAATTGGAATCAAGAGGTTAACCAGCAGCACACTTCTATCCTGGGTGGCCATCCGTTCGGTAGATTTGTTCAGTAAAAAAGAGTCATTCGACAGATGGTTCTGTCACATGGCTCCCTCCTTGTGGGACACTCCGGCAGACCCGGCTTGACCCTTTGGCGGGTCAACTTGGGGATGACCGGACTAGGATGTGGTGGAGATGTCAGTTTGCCGGGATAACCCATCTGCATTCCCGTTCTGCTTACCGGGTCTGTAGCTGATAGTGAAATTGTAGGGCTGTAGTGCCAAACTCCACCTCAGCAGTCTACCATTGTCCCCTGAGACCCGATTAAGCCAGACGAGTGGGTTATGATCAGTCACAAGGGAAAACTCTTGCCCGTATAAGTAGGTACTTAACTTCTTCAATGCCCAGACCAAGGCTAAACACTCCTTCTCCACTGCCGCATAACTCACTTCTCTGGGTAACAACTTTCGGCTGAGATATGCGACAGGGTGCTCTCCTCCATCCTCCCCGACTTGGCTCAGCACAGCCCCCAGTCCATACATGGAAGCATCTGTGTGAACGAGAAAATGTTTGTTAGGGACTGGGGCAGCCAAGACAGGGGCATTCACAAGAGCCTGTTTCAGTGCCTGGAACGCAGCTTTACAAGCCAGAGACCACAGGACCTGCTTAGGCAAGTTCTTCTTCAACAGGTCTGTCAGGGGCTTAGCAATAGTGCTGTAGTCAGGGACAAAATGTCGGTAGTACCCTGCTGTCCCCAAGAAGGCCAATACCTGGGTCTTAGTGGTAGGTGTGGGCCAGTTAGCCACTGCCTCGACCTTGGCTGACCACAGAGTGGTCTCTGGCTCCCACATCCCACTCTGTGACCCAGGTACTGTACTTCAGCCATACCTAGATGGCACTTCTCTGGCTTCAATGTCAGGCCAGCGGCCCGAATCTTATCCAGTACTACCCCTACATGAACCAGGTGTTCCTCCCAGGACCCACTGTAAATCGCAATGTCGTCCAAGTATGCACAGGCAAATTCTTGGAAGCCATCCAGGGAGTATCCACCATCCGTTGTAAGGTAGCCGGGGCATTCTTCATCCCAAAAGGCATGACCTTAAATTGGTACAGGCCAAATGGGGTGACGAATGCCGACTTGGGGATAGCATCCTCGGCCAGGGGTATCTGCCAGTAGCCCTTACACAGGTCTATGGTGGTCAGGTAGCGCCCCCTGACAATACGATCTAGTAATTCGTCTACCCGGGGCATCGGGTAGGCGTCAGTGGTTGTCTGCTCGTTGAGTCGCCTGTAATCTACACAGAACCAGGTGGTCCCGTCCTTCTTGGGCACCAGGACTACAGGCGAGGCCCAAGGGATGTCGGAGGGCTCGATGACCCCAAGCTGGGTCATCTCCTGTATCTCCTTCTGCATTCCTTCTTGGACTGCTTCAGGGATACGATATGGCGGCTGTCGTAAGGGGGTCTGTCCAGGGGTCTCGACTTTATGTACAGCTAGGGTAGTATAACCTGGCTCCTGGGAGAACGTCGCCTGCTTCTCCCACAACAGCTGTTTCGCCTGTACCCTTTCTGTGGGGTTTAACCTGTCCCCTAGCTGTACAAGGTTAGTGAGGTCAGTCTGGGGGTCCCTTTCTAACTAATCGGGAAGGGGTAAATTCTCAGGATCATCTGCAGCCAGGGCACATACTGCCGCAATATTCTCAGGTCTCTCTGGTACTCCTTCAGCATGTTCACATGAAAGGATCTCTGAACCCTCTCATCTTTACAGCTGGCTATCAAGTAAGTAGTATCGCAGATCTGCGCAACTACTCGGTACGGGCCCTGCCAAGATGCTTGCATCTTGTTTGCCTTCACAGGTTTAAGCACCAATATTTTCCGCCCAACCTGGAAGACCCGCTGTCGGGCACCCTGATCGTACCACCTCTTCTGTCTCCCCTGGGCCGCCTGGAGATTCTCCCTTACCATCAGGGATAGTTTCTCCATGTGGTCCCAGAGTTCCAGGACATATGGCACGATGGAGGTCCCTTCCTGCTCCGTCTCCCCCTCCCAGTGGCCCTGAATGAGATCTAGGGGTCCGCGGACCCTTCTCCCACAGAGCAACTCAAAGGGGGAGAACCCAGTAGATTCCTGTGGCACCTCTCTGTAAGAAAACAACAGATGAGGCAGGAACCTCTCCCAGTCTCTGCAAGTATCTGTAAAGGTCCTCAGCATCTGCTTGAGGGTACCGTTAAAGCGCTCGCAGAGACCATTAGTCTGTGGATGGTATGGTGAGCTAAGCAACGGTTTAATGCCACACACCTTCCACAGCTGCTGAGTGAGCACAGCGGTAAATTGGGTTCCCTGGTCGGAGAGGATCTCCTTAGGGAACCCGACCCTAGTAAAAATTCTAGCCAGGGCATCAGCAACCGTCTCTGCCTCTATATTAGACAGCGCTAATGCCTCTGGGTAGCGAGTGGCATAGTCCACCACAGTAAGAATGTATTTCTTACCGGATGGACTAGCCCTGGCCAGTGGACCCACAATGTCAACAGCTATGCGGGAAAAGGGCTCCCCTTTATTAGGCATCGATAATAACTGTTTGCTTAGGGTGGTCCCCCCGCTTTCCTACCCGTTGACATGTGTCGCACGTACTGCAATACATCCGCAAGGCCTGGTTAAAGTTGGGCCAAAAGAAATTCTGTGAGACCCTATAGGCTGTACAGCTGGACCCTAGATGTCCAGCTAACGGAACATCATGCCCTATCCGCAGAATCTCCTGCCGGTACTTTGCAGGTACCACTAGCTGTCGATTCGGCGGAGGGGCTACACTCTTCTGGGAAGGCTTCGGGATCCTATATAACCTGTCCCCCACCCACTCATACCGCTCTCCATCTACTCCTTCCTCTCCAGCCTCTGCTCTATCTCGGTACTTCTGGAGAGTCGGGTCCGCCTGGGTTTCCCTCCCAAACTCCTCTGTGGAATCCCAGACCTGTTCTAGGGTACCAGTCGGGGAAGAGGGTCTTACCTGGGTCTCATCAGCAGGCGAGCCGGTTCCAGAAGCACGGGTCTGAGCACGAGTAGTCACTGGGTTAGCATCAGCAGTGCCCATCGGGGCATAAGCAGAAACCAAAGGGGCTAAATCATTCCCCAGAAGAACATCAGTGGGCAAGTCTTTCATAACCCCCACATCCACGTGTCTAGCGTCCACTCCCCAATCCAAATGGACCCGGGGCAACAGGTAAGCGGAAAATGGCGCCTCCTGCTTCCCTCACTGCCACAGTGTCTCCAGTGTGCTGGTGTTCCGAGACTAGGCTTCCCTCAGTGCCATAGTGTCTCCTGTGTCTCTCAGACCTTTCACCAATCAGCCGATGTTGCTGACGATTGTCCTGATGAGCTGCTTGCACTGGGTCGGCCTCGTGTAGCATGCCCCAGAATTCCTCCTGCTCGATACAGTGAGCAGCAGGCTGAGGTGGCCATTGATTCCCGCTGGCTGGTCTCCTCCAGGACTGAGCTTGATTAGCGCCGTTCAGTGGGCACTCGGGTCGCTTGTGCCCCAACTGTTTGCACCCAAACAGTACGTAGTTCTTTGGTGCTGGGGAGATAGGTCCACCTCTCCAATTTTGGATAATGGGTATCCACGAAATATATATAAAACAGCAGATAGTGCTCTCAGTATGAACAATAAAACAATTTTATAAAATAAGTTATACTTACAAGAATAGAGCAGACAGATACTGCTCTATTACCACAGCGCTGGTGGAATTATCCCCACCTAAGGATTTCTTTGGACGGGATACACTTGAGGATAAATTTTAAAATTATAATAAAAAAAATAAATAAATTTATAAAATAAAACAAAAGGATAAAAAATTAATTAAAAATAAAAACTTTAAAAATAATAATAATAATAGGATATATGAGAGTGCCAGGAGTAGTTAAAGTGTATAAAATACAATAAAATAAGTATAAAATTGGTCCTAATTTTAAAAGGTAACCAAAAATAACTTTTATTGATTTAAAATACACTTATTAAAACCATTTACGCGTTTCACCTATGAGGTTTTTTCAAAATGGTAAAAGAACAATACACCTGGCAGAAAACACCTGAATTTATAGGTACATACAGAGATCGAATATGGCGCCAAATTTTAGTGCACCAATCATATTCAAGAATTAAAACCGAACAAAAAAATACATTTTAAAATGTGTTAAAAACCTTGTGGATACAATGGTATAAGCCTAATTAGGCTTGGGTAGTACTAATTTTATTAAAACAAAGCTTTAGAAGAGATATAATTAGAGTTGGTCCCGATCACGTGATCGGGACGTGCGGCGCATGCGCGAGCCGTCTAAATGGGCGGATCACTTAATAGTGTAAGCAGAGGGCTCAGTGGCCGGCATGGGAGCGCAATGCTCCATGGGAAATGGAGTCCTGCCGGTCACTGAGCTCTCAATGATTGGAATCCACAACTTTAAACTTCAGAGTAATTACTTTAAAAGAAAACATAAAAAGGATTTAGGATCACAATAGGAATACATTTAAAATCACATGGAAGGTTACACTGATTTGACATAAGGGTATTAAAACATATAAGCTGCATATTGCAATAAAAATAAAAATAAAATTTCCACCATAATTCCTCCAGCGCTGTGGTAATAGAGCAGTATCTGTCTGCTCTATTCTTGTAAGTATAACTTATTTTATAAAATTGTTTTATTGTTCATACTGAGAGCACTATCTGCTGTTTTATATATATTTCGTGGATACCCTTTATCCAAAATTGGAGAGGCGGACCTATCTCCCCAGCACCAAAGAACTACGTACATCTGAGTAGGTCCCAGCCTACACCAAGGAAATCCTAAGCCGGACAGACGGACCCACCATTCAAGTGTATCCGATAGTGGGGATCAAACCACTAAGTGCCTCTTCTCCTAGAGCTGGTTTAAGCTCCAACAAATGTGAGTGAAACACCTTTTTCTTGATTTATACATCACATTTGGACGTACAATATTTCACCATTGGAAGCTCTCTTTTTGTTTTTTATTTCCACATATATGGACTATTTGCCACCATACGGACGGATCAACACCTGAGGACTATTATCTTATCATCACATATCAGTGAGACTGTTTCAATTTATTTTTGGACGAACTTTGTCTATTGATTATATTTGGTTTTACTATTATTTGTTAATTTATTTATTATTTATTATTTATTAGCGCAGCCCTTAACCCCCTCTTTTGTATTGAACCGGGAGGGTTGCGGGTAATTGTTTGCTGGCGGTACTGCTGGAGTGTGGTGTACTGGGGGTTGGTATGCTGTTGGTGCTGGGGTTGCTGTCGGTCGGTACTCCATCCTTGGTAGCTGTACTTTCCAATTTGCGGGTGTCCGTATATTCGTCTGCCAGACGGGCAGCCTCGGGTAGGGTAGAGGGTTTCCTATCTCTGACCCACTCCCTGACCCCGTCAGGTAGTCTGTCGAAGCAGTGTTCCAGCAAGAACACCTGCAGCACCTCTTCCCCAGTTACCGCTTGGCATCCAGCCATCCAGTGGGCTGCAGTGCGGTGGACTCTGCAGGCCCACTCTACATAGGAGTCGCCAACCTGTTTGTTAGTCTCTCTAAATCGTCGCCTGTATGCTTCTGGGGTCACCGCATACCTGGCCAAGAGCGCATCTTTCACAGCTCAGTAGCTGGTGATCTCCTCCTCTGGGATGGCCCGAAATGCTTCACTAGCCCGGCCGGATAATTTCCCAGAGAGGATGGTGACCCATTCGTCTGCTGGTACCTGGTGTAGGGCACACTGCCTTTCAAAGTCAGCCAGGAACCCGTCAATCTCTCCCTCTGTTTCAACAAAATTTTTAAACGCAGCAAAGGGTACCTTTTTCCTTCCAAAATTGTTATTGGGTACCTCTGCTGCTGCAGCTCCTCCTTCCCGGAGCACCTGGTGTGCTATCACTGTTGCCTGCACACGTTCTACAATGTCCGCTGAGAGGTTGGGGCCAAAGTGTGCCAGCCTTATCTGGACTGCCCGGTTAAATTGTATTTCCTCGGGTGTTAAATCCAAAATGCTGGGCACATTAGCTCTCTCCGTTCCCTGTGCTGCATCCATCTCCAGTAGCAAAGCAATAATTTCTCGCTTTTTCAAATTGCTTGCTGACCGTCCTCGGCGTTCAAGTATGTCCTTAAGGGTAGCACGCCTTAATTCTTCATACTGCATTTCCTCCACCAAATTGGGATGTGTAGCTGACCTTCTGTGCTGTGGGATTCATCCCGTCGCTTCACCAATTGTTAAGACACCCCTGGTGTCTTTAAGGGAAACCGCTGTTTAGTTAACCTTCCCCTTTTGCAATATCAATAACTCCGTTCGCATAGTCTGCAGTATACGAACCACCATCAGGGAAGCAGTAATCTCCCGACCGGGATCCGTGAAAGGTTCCAAACTCCCGAACAGAAATCCACGAACCGCCGCTAACCGCCGAATAAAGATATCCACCATGCGGCTTTCGGTCTCTAGGTGTAAATAATAAATCACCCCAATAACGAGACAGAAGCTCTGCATTGTGGGTCAGACAGGATCTGGCTTTACTGTGGGCTACCCGCCCGTATTTATGCAGGTCTCCCACTTGGTGGACACTCCCCTAGGGGACCAAATGGGAGACTGTAATGACAGATAGACATGGGGACATTTCAGACATACAGATGTAAACTTTTCCCACAATGCAATATGGTTTCCTCCCCTCTGCCCTGGAGATAATTGAGAAGAAATTCAATTATCTCCAGGACAAAGACAAATCGCCATCTTAAATAAAATGCCAGAAAACACACAAAAAATATAACTCCACAACTACATTTCACATTTGTATCACACATCCCCAGATAGCCTGTATCTGAGGGCATATTATTAGTGAATAGCGCTCAGATCCCACACACATAGTTCAATCGCCATGGAGTCAAAGTTCTTACAGTCTTTCGGTATGCGATTGACTCCATGGGAAGGCTATCTGGGTTAAGGCTTTTCACGTGATTCCAAATTCCCGAACGGCTGGTGTTCGCATGCTTTCGTCGATGGAGTAGGGCGACCCGTTGTTTCAGCGGTGTTCGGCAGAAAAAGTTTCCGTCTTTAGTTCCATGAAATCAGTGCCGAACACCGCTGGTCTTTCGTGTGTTTCAAATGGCCGCTGCCTCGTGGTCGACATACGAACGACGGCCACCCTGAATTCGGTTTAATTGAGAAGTGTCTGCGTTTAACCACAACGTTCTAATTGGGATCAAGAGGTTAACCAGCAGCACACTTCTATCCTGGGTGGCCATCCGTTAGGTAGATTTGTTCAGTAAAAAAGAGTCATTCGTATGGCTGGGCTATAGAAACAGCCATTTACACGAAGGAGGGCAGAAATAAACGAATCCACCACAATAGACAGACAAATGGTTCTGTCACAATTGGGTCTGCAGTTAACCGCAAGTTAAGTACCCCTATTCATGGCGATCCCCGTTTGACTCACAAAGGGCTGAGACAACTATACTGTGAGTGGGATTCACGCAACTGTTCAGCCGCTACTCACTCCATGGGTTTTAGGTCCAGGTCCTGCTCTCTATCTGCTTACCTGAAAACATGGCTGCCATCTTGTGTTCGGGACAAAAGGCACTTTATAATGAAGAAACTGGCTATACTGTTTGTGAGATCTGAGCACTATTCGCCTATCTGTTGCGCTCAGATCTGGGCTACCTAACGAATGGTTGAATGGCTATTAAAATATTAAAGTTATATATTTTGATACTGTTTTACCTGTTAAATAAAACGTGGGATTTTGGACGCTTGGAGATAATTAAATTGTCATAACCGTTGGATTCATTATCTCCAAGCTAGGCGGTAACAATTTCAAAGGCTACATTGTAATCCCATTGGTCAACTGGTTGTATTGTCCCTGTATCCCATCAGGTCCAGAGGGGGCTGTCCCTGGACCTGGGGTCTTGCATAAATTGCCATGCCTGTGTGCCATTAAACTCAGTTCGTTTTGACCCTCAAATCGCAGCTTCGACTCGTTTTTTGTGGGGAAAAGGGTGTCCTAGCTGTACCATAGCTAGTGGGATTGCTATATATTCACAGGATTCTTGTGGTATGCTGATCGGAACGGCTCTTCTCTCTCTCCACACTCGGGAACCAGGACATCCAAGCGGTCCATCCTTCAGCTAGCTTGGAGGTAACCTTAACAGTGTCATACATGCTCTACCTTATCGCTACTCTGTGGGTGATAGGGTGTGTGGAATGCAAGGGTCACCCCCTGTGCTGCCCATATTTCCGTGGTTACCAGTGCAGTAAAAGATGAGCCTTGGTCATCTGAATGTGGTCAATTTGGATCCTCTGGAAAGGATATTGAGGCTTGGCTAGATGTTTGAGAGGAGCCTTTTCCATTCTCCCGGGGTTGCACTTGGCACAGATGGTACAGGATCTGCAGTAGTTCTTGGTCAGGGAAGTGATGCCTGGTGCTTCAAAGTATTTATTGATCAGGGAGTTCATGAGATTCTTGGACAGGTGTGCTGCTCCATGGGCCCACTAGACCACTGCTGGGTACATGGTTTTAGGTAGACAGAACTTAAGGTTAATAGTATATATTCCACCTTGGAGGGTTGCTCCTTTCTGTTTACAGCTCTGTCTTTCCTCGGGGTTAGCAGCCGCTTGCTGCTCTTTCAGGAATTTGAGATCTGTAGGTAAAGTCTGCATAGTGAATATGGAGGTTTCTTCAGCGGACACTCTTCTGTCCACTTCCCTTGGTACATGTGTAGCATCTTTGGCAGCTTGGTCAGCTAGCTAGTTGCCACATGCTTCCTCTGAATTCAGTCTCCCGTGGGCCTTTACCTTCAGTATTGCCACCTCTTCAGGAAGCAGTAGGAAGCATCCATCAACTCTTTGATAGATGTACCATGCCTGAGTGGTGTACCAGTTTGTTGTAAAGAAACCCCTTATTTTCCAGATTAATCCAAAGTCATGTGCCACGCCCAGGGCATATCTTGAATCGGTTAAGATATTGGCACGTTTTACTTCAGACATTTGGCATGCTGTGGTGAAAGCTTTCAGTTCAGCTTCTTGGGCAGACATGGATGGCGGAAGCAATGATGCTTGAAGTACCTGATCCACTGAAGTTACAGCAAAGCCAGTATGGTACTTTCCTTGCTCATCAGCATATCTGGAACAATCTACAAACACAGTGAAGTCTGGTTCTAATAAAGCAGTTTCATGTACTGTTGGGAGATGTGTTGTTTCCATTTTCATCTGTTCAAAGCAATCATGAGGATCATCTAGTTCTTGATTTGTAGGAGGGGCATCTTCACATATTTCTGTGTGGTATTAGGGGTAACCGTTTGTTTTGCAATTCACGGTTCTCTTAGTTACACCCTTTGTGGAAAGTTGGTCTTGATTTGGAGTGCTCCATGTTTTTGCTAATGGGCCAAGTTCCTTCCCTGAGATTTCTGGGGATTTGGTGAGGGACACGTGGGGAACAGCCACTTCCCAGTGGTGGTACATATGTCTTACTTCCATGAGTAGGAGGACTAGGGCGACACTATTACCCTTAGAGTCGCAAAACAGATCTGTCATGATGAGGCGTACCTCCACCAGTTTGAACAGCGCTTCTTCGTAGTGGGGCTCTGGTCCTTGTATATTTCTGAGCCACAGGATGCAATGTAGGAACAGTGGGTTTACCTGTAGCTCAAAGGCGGTGCCAGGATCCAATAGTGCGGTATTCTCCCTCTGGGAAGTGGCAGAAGAGTGGCCGGGTTGAGGGAGTAACATCTTTGCAAGGTGACATTGTCCGGGAGGAGAAGAGAAGTCTGCAGTCGGAGGTGTCTCTGTGATGTGAGATGCTTCAGCTGGACTTTATTGAGGATGGCAGTAATGTCATGAGGTGCAAGTATGGTGAGTTTGTGGCCGAGGACTAGATCATTAGTCTTATCCAGAAGTGCACAAGATGCAAAGACTGCTCGCGGACAAGAAGGGCCTCCTCTTGCCACACGTTCCAGTTGACAGGAATAGTAGCCGATAGGGCGTTGGCGAGAACCGTGGGACTGTGTAAAAACACCAGATGCATGACCCAACTGTTCTGAGACAAAGAGCTTGCAGGGCTTCTGGTAGTTGGGTAGGCCCAATGCAGGGGCTGAGGAGATAGCACGTTGTAAAGTGTAGAAGCTAGAGAGGGCTTAAGGGGATGGAAAAAAAGGTTCAGTCTTGAGTGCATCGTAGAGAGGCTGCATTAGGGTGGACGCTTTGGATATCCAGGCCCTGCAGTAGGAGATGAGGCCCAGAAAAGCATGAAGAGGCTTGTGGTCTGGTGCTGGACAGATGGATGTGATGCCACGTACTCTATCACGAGTGAGGTGACGTGTGCCATGGGAAAGTCAATGTCCCAAGAAGACCACAAATGGCCGGCACCATTGTAGCTTCTTTTTGGAGGCCTTGCAGCCTTGTTCTGCCAGAAAACAAAGCAGATCTTCTGAGGTACGTTCAGCAGTTGGGAGGTCATCTGAGGAGAAGGTCGTCCACATATTGGAGGAGAACCACATCAGTGTGGGTCTTTTGCTATGGTTCCAGAATGGCTTTGGCAAATTGACTAGGTGAATTTTGTGCTCCTTGAGGCATGACAGTCCATGTATACTGCTGGCTGTCATGGGTGAATGCAAATAGATATTGGCAGGAGGAATCCAAAGGTACACTAAAGAAGGCATTTGCTAGATCAACCACCGTGAAAAACTTAGCAGTAGGAGGAACCATTGACAGAAGCGTGTGAGGATTAGGAACGATGGGGGTATCCAGAATAGTGACATCATTGACAGCTCTGAGATCCTGAACCATCCTGTACTTGTCTGGTTCACCCTTTTCAGTCTTCTTCTTCATTGGAAACAAAGGGGTGTTACATGGAGATTCACATTTGACAATGGCGCCCACCTTTATCCCGTGTAGACACTGCCATGACAGGGGCATGAGACACAGGTTTGCCAGTTACCTATTGTACAAGCTCTAGATGTGCCTTATCAGGGCCTGTGTAGGGGCGATTGGTGGCTGCAGGATGGTTAGATTGCTGAGCACGCTGTGCAGAACGCTGATGAATGGGTGTAGGGTGGGCAGCGGGGCGGTAACCATCAGAAAGATAGTAATCTGTGGGATAACTGGCAGCATAGTCATGAGACACAGGATAACCAGGAGCTAGAGGTGGGGGATAGCGAGCCATGGGGTAATCTGGGGCTGGAGGTGGAGGGTGGGCAGTTGGGGGGTGGCCAGCCATGGGATAGGGTGGTCTTACAGCCTGTGGTTGTTGCCTAGGGACCCTGGGGACAGGACAGTCTTTCCTGAAGTGACCTGGCTGGTTACAATTATAGCAGGCCCTGGTCTGCTGTCTAGGAGTCTGAGACATGAGAGGGCCCAGGGGTGGGGGCATGGGGTACCCAGCAGGGGCTGAGCAGGCCTGATTGCAGGATTATGGAAGGAAAACATAAGGGGAGCAGACTTCCTCGGCAAAGGCAGTTGGGAAAACTCCAGGCCCTTTGCAACCAGGAGGAGTGTATCCAAGGGAATGATCCTGTACTCTGGATGGGACAGGACCAGTCCTTTCTTTATGGGCTCTTTGTGGCCTGTCACAAAGGCTGCTGACAGCACCTGAATGTGGGCCTTGTTATATAACTTAAAACCCTAATCAGAGAAGGTTTGTGTCAACCTCGAGTGATATTTCTCTACTGATTCTCTAATATCATTAATACAGGTTGCCTGATCAGCTAATTTATCCTGAGACCATGCACAGAGTTGTTTACAGCATATTATGCCTGACTGGAAGTCTGTTTCGCTAGTGAGACGGGCATTATCAAAACATTTTTCCATTATGGGCCAGTAGGCATCCCCAGCTTTAATCTCACAGAGACTGAACAAGTCACGCCATGTGGCAGAATATGTTTTACGAATTTGTGCGATCCTTCGGAAGAAGGGCATGGGTTGCCTCTCTGGGTCTGGGGTGTGTTGAAAGTGACGTACATTTAAGGTGCACAATCCGTGGCAAGTCAGGCAGCTTGGGAGTCGGCCAGAGGTGCTTGAGGAGTATTATTTGGGGGCTGTGCTGGGTTTTTCCCATGTACACTGCCATCATCAGAGGGGATCTGTGGTGCATGGAAACTGACGGTGTCGGATGAACTCGGGGCTTGCGTACCCTCAGCAATGAGATTATGTACAGGTGGGGTGCCTGGGGTGCCTGGCCTTGGGGTGGTGAAGGCTGCGATACTGGGGGATGATGTGATGAGGCAACAGATTCACCAGAACCAACGGTCATAATAGGGAAAGACACACTGGATGCAGCCATGACAGGGGCGGGGACGGAAACAGATGGAGAGGTAAGAGGGGAAGTGACCAGAGGGATGATGGGAGGGGAAGTGACGACCATGGCAGGATCGGGCGGGGCAGATGCAGAAAGAGGTGGTAGGGTAAGAGTAGAGGTGACGGAATCAGGGGGAGGAGTAACCAGGGCGGAAGTGACAGGGAGAGGGGATGGGGATGGGGTGAAGGTGGAGGTAGTGGGAACCGGAAATGAGGGTGGAGCAGGGGTAGGATTGACGGGCAGATAGGAAGTGGGCGAACCAGGGGAGGACATGACAGAGACAGGAAGGGGAGGCGTAACTGGGAAAGGCAAAACGGGGGCAGGATCCGTCCACCCCGAGGATGGGATATAAGGAGGCGGGGGCAGGGGCTGGAGGGGCGGCGTTAATAGGAGCCGGTGGTTGGGTGGGGCCTACGGGGGTTGGGCTGGCCCCCTTCTCTTTGTGCCAGGCGCTGTCATAGGGTGGTGGCTGGGACGCACTTGCAGTAAATTCAACAGTTCAAACTTTTTCATGATACACATAAACTTTCTATCCTCCTATTTCTGATTGTTCCTCTATCCACCCCTCTCTCTTAATTCCTTTGGCCACTCGATACCAAGCTTCCCCATTATCAAGTAATAACCCATTATCAAGTAATAACCCATTATCAAGTAATAATCCTTCCTTGTCTTTCAACAATTTTCTCCAGCTCTCTGGTTGTAGTCGGCCACTGGTAGACATGGTAATGCCACATATCTTAGCAATCTTCTTCACCTTACTCACAGCTTCCTCGCCCGCCCTTTCCTTCACAATATCACAAGCCAACTGGCACTTAGAGGGCTTCGCATGTTCCTGTCCCATTCTCGCTACACAAGTTGTCACTTGATAGAGATAAATAGTAAAAAGAACGTCTACAGTGCTCAACTGCCACGAGATGGTTAATCTGGGTGCGTCTTCCCAAAATGTAGACTAGTCACTGAGTCCACCCACCCGAGGTGGATTGGAGTGAGGCGAGTAGTGCGTGACTAACACTTCTCCAGACAAAGAGTACAGGAGAAAAAGAGGAAGAGAGAGAAAGAGAAAGTGAAAATGTCAATGAGAAAGCACTTGCAAGAATCACAAACAAAAATACATGCACACAAACACGAATCAAGAATGAACCATGCCACACATGCAGACGCAATCACGTCACAAACAATGAAATCCCAACTAAGCAACCACTACACTACAACAAAGGTTAACCATAAATTCTGCATAACAAGAATAACATCTGCGGTTCCTGTTCCTGCTGAACAGTAAAGCAATCACAACATGTGTTCCCTGTCTCTAATGGACAGTAAAACCAATAATAACACTGCGGTCCCTGTCTCTCACTAGACAGTAAAGCCAATAATAACACTGCAGTCCCTGTCTCTCACTAGACAGTAAAGCCAATAATAACACTGCGGTCCCTGTCTCTCACTAGACAGTAAAGCCAATAATAACACTGCGGTCCCTGCCTCTCACTAGACATTAAAGCCAATAATAACACTGTGGTCCCTGTCTCTCACTAGACAGTAAAGTCAAGAATAACACTGCAATGCAATAAATCCTGTTAAATTCTATCACCCTGTGATAAGGTGAATGGGGTAGTCTGTGAGGGAGTTTATATTTCAAATGCATTGTTCTTAGAGGCATATGATCTTTAACCCCTGGGGGAGTGTGTGTGTGTATATATCACTTAAATTAATATTTAGTTATGGGCCCCTGGGGTGGAGCATTTGGAGAGCAGGGTGGGCAGGTAGGGGAGAATGTTTGTTTCTCTCTGGAAGGCTGGAAGCAGCAGGCTGACTAGGCACTGGAGTGCAGAGAGCTGACAAAGACACTAGATTGGTGAAACCAATATTGTTTTGTTATAGTTTAACAAGATGAAGCTGAGGGTGTTAGTGCTCAGACGAGCTAGGTTTTTGTTTATAGTGATTTGTGTTACATTATTGTTTTTTTTTCATTTGCCGCTGTCTCTGTGGTGAAGCCTCGAATTAAGTTATTTTTAAAGACTATGCATGTTTGTACCCAAAAGGACCGTGCTAACTGCAGACAAGGATCACAATATGGTGGAGGATGCGGGCAGAGTAGCACATTGAGGGTTTGTGGGTGTGCCAGTCATCCGGTAGTCTGCTTGAGGACTTTTATTCTGGCAGACCTGTTAAACAAACAAGTAGCACTGTACCTTTTAAGACTGTTATCTGCCTAACGCTAAAATGGAGGAACTGGTACAGGCAACTGCTGTAGAACAAGAAACAAATAGTTTACTGGCTACATAGGTTGAGAACCTGAAGGAAGCCCAGCAGATGGATAGAGCTGCCCTTACTGAGGTTTTTCAGAGAGTGATATTTCCATCTGCAGGGAGACCCCCTGGGGAAATAGGATCCCGTATCCGTGCCACAGACTTCCTGCATAAGATGACAGAGGTAGATGATGTGGAGGGTTAGCTCACCACTTTCGAGAGGGTTGCTGCCCGGGAAACATGGACATTGGATCAGTGGGCGGGGCTTCTAGCTCCCTACCAGAGTGGGGAGTGCCAGAAAGCCTATGAAGACCTACCTTCTGACCAGACCCAGGATTACAAGCAACTTAAAGCTGAAATTCTAAAGCGCATAGGCGTAACACCAGCCATTAGAGCCCAAAGGTTTCATAATTGGGCATACGACGTGAGTAAACCTACCAGAGCCCAGATGTATGGATTACTCAGGCTCGCTCAGAAATGGCTGGATCCAGAGCGCAAACCTGCTACCAAGATAGTGGAGATGGTTGTTATGGACCGTTTTCTCAGACACCTGCCAACAGGACTGCGACAATGGGTCTGCCAAGGGGACCCTCAGGATCCAGAAGCAATGATGTGCCTGATTGAAAGGTATTTGGTCGCCAAGGAAAAGGTATTTGGTCGCCACACAGTATTGATCCTCATCAGAAGTCCCGACTGGCTAACAACCGGATAAGCAGGAAAGTGGGAAACAAAGGACAAAACTTTGTACCGAACCTTGGACCATATGACCAGGGTGGCAGTAGGTCCCCACAAGCTCCATTACGGCTACAAGATGAAGCTGAGGGACAACTCCGGTGCTTTAAATGCCATGAGCCTGGACATTTTGCATGTAACTGTCCAGAGAGTGAAGAGCCCATGCAGTGTGATGTAGGAACAAGGGCTCTGCATAGGACTGTATTGACTTGGGACTTATAACATATGATAAATACTGTATAACACATCCATAATTTATTTAATAATCTCTTCTTTTCTGTAACCAAAATGTTAAACATAAATAACCATAACTTAACATATATAACTTAACACGTAGTGTCATACAGTCCTTGCCAATAAACTGACCATGCGCCTATGTACCACTTCCTCTCACCTCCCCCCTCGGCATAAACTCCTTTTCCTTCCAATGCATACCACCAGCCTACCTTTTTCTCGCTTGGTGGGCACGACATAACACCTAAGGTTAACCCTTTAGAGCAGGGGAGGTTGAGACCTGAAAAAATGCTCATTTCATTCTATATGCTTAACCACCTCAAACTTAATTGGCAAGGACACACCCCCCGGCCACAACCCCGCTGTTTTACACCTAAAATCAGTGGGGGACCCAACCAAGACCACCGGTGGCATGTTCCACTGCTTCCTGCAGGGCGAGATTAAAGAGATCGAGCCCGATCTCCGTCAAGTGCACTCCATCCACTTGAAATAGATTGTCCGCATCCTGCTCAAAAACCCTATGGCGAACTGGAATCCCCCGAACCACCAGGACAAACCTAGAAACCCGCCTATTCAATTTGCTGTGGCAGTGCTCCATGGCACTCTGGTTCCGGGCGTGCTGCCAGAAATTATGATCAATAACCTCGGACCAAACCAGGCGTACGTCGGGAAATAGAATCAAAATGCGCGCCAAGTCCTGTTAACAGCCGATACTAAATCCCATTTGGGCACCGAACCCAGGTCATTCCCCCTCAGATGGATCACCAGGACACTCAGAACCCCCAGGAGGCGGGACAACTGAACCATGTCAGGGAGGAGCCGCACCCACCTCATGCCTCTCGTACCAAACCACCGAACTTACGCTTCTGAAGGCATAAAACCCAACCGTTCGCCTCCAGGCCGGACGCCACATGCTGCCTGTCCTAGTAGACAGAGGAGTGTCCCATGATTCAAATCCTGGGGGGAACCGAATCTGCGGAAAGAAATAAAGTCAGGAGACCAGCCGGGCGAACATAGGAAACATAATACCCTGACTCCCACCTCCCAATTCTTTGGACCACCTGCACAGGCATTCCAAGTCTAGAGGCCTCAGTAGCCACCCCTATATGAAACGAGTGCCCCCCGAACTCCCTGCCATCAATACCCAGAAATTCGAGCCCTAAACAGAATATCCTAATAAACTGGAAGTGAGAGAGAAAGCTACCATCCTCATGCACCAAAAGGGGGAGGGCAAAAGGAAAAAAACAGGACAAATGCCGGAACCTGGCACAGCCCCCAACCAGACCCTCTTACCCCTCCCAAAGACATTAGTCTTTGAGCGGCGAATCCTGAAGGAAATCTGATACGCTGTGCAAGTAACATCACCAAAGAACACCCCCCCTCACCTGCTGACGACTGGGGCACACCAGCTCCCCAATCCACATGGCTCCAAAGAACGCCAGGGAAAAAGCCAGCCGAAAGAGACAGGCCTCAAACTCCGAATGACAAACCCTATGTAAGGAATCACACAGTCTAGCCAATAGAGTGCCTAAGACAGGACGCCTCAATTCCCGTGAGGACAACCTCCGCCGCAAACCCTTAAGGGCTTGGCAGACTATAAACGCTTTAGTAGCATCTTCCCAAAACCGCAATTTGAACAGGAAGATGAGCCCCACAAAGCACGAAGAAATCGCAGAGGGGGACAACCCAAGCAGCCTCCCACGCCCCCTAGAGACATACCAGACCTTGCAGGTGAGCGGGCGAGTCCTGGAAACCCCCAAGGGACAGCTCCCACCCGTCTCATTACCTCCACACCTTGTTATAGTGGGCCCATGTGGCCGCCGAGATGACCCACGGACTAACTCCATCAGTCTGCCAGACCTAGCGACCACATCTCCACTGGGCACGGGATGCCCTCCACTTCAGCTTGCGGAGCGACCGCCAGAAACACGTCCCACTGCGAATGAGAGAGAGTATCGGACATCACATTTCAAACCCCCGGGATATGTACAGCCCTTGAAGCCCCAAACAGCGCAGGACCAAGTGCCAAAGCAAGCGTATCACCGGGGGAGAAGAAGTAGTTAATTGGTTAATAGCCTGCACCACCCCCAAATTGTCGCAATGAAAAACTGCCTATCTGTCCTCCAAAGCCACCAGAATGGGGAAGAGCTCCAGAAAAGCCAAGTTCTGCGTGAGCCCTGCCGCATGCCAGTCCACTGGCCATGAGTCAGCACACTATTTTGAGCTCAGGATGGCCCCAAAACCCACCGAGCCAGCCGCATCTGTGAACAGATGGAAGTCAGCGTTAAAGACCTCTGGGGCCTGACAGTAAGTCCTGTCTTTATAAGAGGCCAAGAAGGAAGACAGCCAAGCCATCTCTCAATGGTCGCGTAAGCCAACTAATATGCTGAGGGCTGGCGACCCCAGACATCGCCGCCACCAAGCGCCTGTTAAAGATACGCGCAATGGGCATAATCCGAAAGGCAAAATTCAGCTTCCCCAGAAGTGATTGCAGGCAGCACAACTGGCTCTTACGCCGCCCCAACGCCATCGAGTACATCTAGTGGCAGCTGTGGGATGGTACTTCCAAGCCAAACAGAACCAACGTTCGTTAACCGTTAACCGAACAGACAAACAGATTTATGAACTACACGACTCTAAAGCGAAAGACCCTTAAGGAGTTGCTGGAAGCTCGAGCGTCGTAAAGCGGCCCCGCTAAGCTGGACAGCAAGCTGACGGATTTGGCATCCAAGGAACTGGGTCTGCTCTTCGGGGATGTCTTCATGAACGAGTTGAACTGACACTTTTCTATTTATACATCTCTCGACTAGACACATATGTCTCTCAGACGGTGCCCGGTTTCGGGATCAATTTTGTTCTCAATCTGCATGCCCTCAATGCATATGTCGCCTGTTGACATTTCAAGATGGAGGACACCGGTCACCTTGGAGACCCTGTGAGGGTGATTGGTTCTCTCAACTGGATCTGAGGGTAATCTGCCTGGGCTTTGTCACCAACATGGAAATATTGGAACTGACTCACTCTCATTTCGTCCAGTTTCTGGTTTTCGTGGAATATTCAGTTCAGGTGGCGCTCCGTCTTCCGATGCCCTAGGTGACCGCCTTCAAGAATGATATAAGACGCATGCTCCGCAACCCACGGGTCACGCTATGGGACTTGGCACGGACGATAGGCCTATTGTCATCCTCCATTGAAGCCATCGTTTCAGGACCTTGCACTATCGGACATTCCAAAGTATAAAGGCTCGCTATCTCAGGTCTTCGGCCTTGTACGATTGAGTAATGCGGCTCTCGGATTAAACTCGTCTAGAACTTCACTGGTGACTACGACATATGGAGACCCAGAACGACAGGGCGATTTTCGGACCCCAACCAGACTTTGTCCTGGAATCCGAAGCCAGCTGTATGGGCTGGGGCCCTACTTGCGATGGCGTGGTGACAGGACTCTGGACTCCGGAGGGAAGAGCTCCTCACATCTACTATCTGGAACTAACTGCAGGTTCGTTCACCATTTGCAGCTTCCCCAGGGGAAGAATTACTGCTCGTTGCCTCCCTGCATGGCCAACACCCTGACTGTCCGCTCCGGACTGCAGTCGGATCTCACGGAGGATCTCTATCAAGACTGTCTGGACAAGAATTTGTAATGGCAGAATATCTCATGGGACGAGACAATCATGTAGCGGACTGGTTATCCCAACACCGCCGACGATTGGCTACTTCACCCTCCTGTGTTTCGAGTACTGGACTCACTCTGAGCCCCCCTTCACTCAGATCTGATTGCATCCAGGGCAAACCGTCAAACAGATTGGTTCTTCAGTTTAGCTTCTGGACCCCCTCAGCAAGGTCGTGGCAACATTTTCCTAGACTGGCCTCCCTCTGAGGCATATACGTTTCCCCTTTTTTCTATTTTCTTCAGGTTACTTAACTCCTTCTTCAGGCCAAACTCCTGGGAATGTCGTTTTCTCCTGGTCACACCACTTTGGAGGAGTCAACCATGGTTCCCTCTCTTGCTGGAGTTGTCGGGCGAAGACCCTCTACTCCTCCTTGTCTCCAGATGTCTCCTATGGGATCCCCTAGAGGATCCACATACATTGATATTAAATGATCGCCTACCACTCGTGGCTTGGAACATTTCCTGGGGTACTGGGATTTGTCAGACCTATCGACAACAGTTAGTGATTTCCTCCGGGACTCTTCAGCACCTAGCACCAGGCGATCATACCTCACTCCTGGCATGTCTGGTGTCTGGAGAGATGTTTGGATCCCTTTACGGCCCGTATCATGGCTGTCCTAAACTGCCTGGCTGAATTGTTTTCTCAGGGTAAGACCATTTACGTCTTAGGTCAGCAAGATCAACGGCTCATGTGCATTCTCAAGATTCTGGCATTGGTAAGGACCCCTTGGTGTGCAGACTACTTTGATGGGTACGCCTCTCGGGACAACCAACTCTTGCTATTCCTCAGTTTAGGATGTATCCCTTGTTCTGCGTTGACTTGAGGAGTGGCCTGATGCTGAGGATTTGTCTTTGTGCCGGTTTCTGCTTGGTCGGCTCTCCTGTTAGGTCTTGTATTTTTTTTGTTGCGTTCTGGTGTTCGTGCTTTTCATGTAGAATCTTTTTCCTTCTCAACAAACGGTGTGTCTGTTTCTATTCCGCGCAGGACTATATCTATTTGTCTTCTGTATTGTATGCCTAATCTTCAGATAGGCCATGTCTCTGTATGGCATGTTGCCTACAGACGTATAGATCAGTGTTTCCCAACCCAGTCCTCAAGGCACACCTACCAGTCCAGGATTTAGGGATTACCCAGTTGTGTCTAAGGTGTTTTTACAAAGAAGAAAAAAAACACCTTAGACACAACTGGGTAATCCCTAAATCCTGGACTGGTAGGTGTGCCTTGAGGACTGGGTTGGGAAACACTGGTATAGATCCAAGACCTCGTCCTTCTGCTTTTGGGCAGCTGTTGATTTTCTACGTCCGACCATTTAGAGCTGTTTCTGCACCTTTGTTCGCTCGTTGGATTCAGTGATTTATCTGAATGGCTGGTATTGCAAGTTCCTTTGGGACACATCTGGTTTAGGGCGCTGCAGCTCTAGAAGCCGGTGGGTCCCTTCTGGATTTTTCTCTGGGCTGCTGATTGGTCTAGACAATCGATTTTTCAGTTCCTTTTATTTCCGTCCTTGATCTCATGTTTTTTTCTGATTTTAGGTTTGGGTGTTAAAATTGCAAATATGAAGCCTCTTGTCTTGCCATAAAAGGGATTATTCTAGCCTCGGTGAGGGAATAATCTAAATTTTATTGAAGACAGGAGGCGAATATTCCCCCCCCCCCCTTTTTATGTTTCCCTCCCTGGTTTTGTTTTTTTTCTCTTATGATTAATTGGGGATATTGTTATATTTTGTTCAAGCATGGTCTTGTATAATGAAGATTAATTCTATTATACGGTGGTGATTGTCCGTATGCATTTTATTCATCATGTATTATGATGTGCAAGTGATATGGATATGACATCTTGCTTTGACAGTTTACTTTCACGATGTTTTCTTTTTTCTTGCAGTGTAATCTGTTTTTCCTCTGGGTTTGACGATTGTTTCTCTGGATGTGCCAGCTACAAGGTGGATTTGTTGGTTTCCTTGCTCTCCTGCTCGACCTCATCAAAGAAAGAGGAAGTGGGAGGGTCTGCCTAAGTGGTTTTATACTGCTGTTGTTTTGTTCTGATTGGTTGTTTTGAAAAGTTCTGTTAACTATTTCTTTGCTGCTGGAGGTTTCAGTAAAGAAGGTAAAGCAAATATGAAGCCTCCTGTCTTTAATAAAATTTAGACTATTCCCTTCCGAGGCTAGAATAATCCCTAATTTCTCCCAATACTTGTGAGTCACTGCATTTGCTTCAATGTATCATTGAAGCGCTCACACAGGCCATTCGTATGGGGGTGGTAAGGGGAGCTCACATTCTGAATGTGAATTCGGATGAATATCAAGCAATTCGGACATTCGGATGCATCCAAATGTCCATAGTGACGAAGTGCTGAATTTCCAAATTTTGGAAGTGCCGAACCGGACCAAATTGCCGAAGTGCTGATTTGCCAAAGTGCTGAGTTTCGGAAGTGCCGAAGTGCTTTGGATTTCTGAAAAGTGGCAAAAAAAAGAGAGGGAGGGAAAATTATGTGAATGATGACAGGGGAAGGGTTAGGGGTGGGTAGTCAGTTTATAAGGCCCACTTCGATTCTATGGGCTCCAGCTCCCCAATCCAGGTGGACATGGGCAGTGGGTATATAGTGGACAATCCCTCCGGCCACTTGGATAGCTACCTGTTCTTCATCCAGGACAAGCTGTGGACGCACCAGCGTTAGCGTGGCTCCCGTGTCTCAGAGTGCCTGGACCTTGTGCCCGCTGAGCCTTACTGCCTGTCTGCAGTGGTCCCGGTTATCACGGGTGGCCTGGGCGGGATTTGCCTCATGTAGGAGGATCCAGGCTTCTTCGTCTGGGTTCTGAAACTCAAGGGGTCATCTTGATAGCAGAGAGCTGCGGCTCGTGGGTTGGCAGGGACTACGGGGGTGACCCACTGCAATCTGCTCCAGTTTTGGGGGTAGTTCGTTTTGAGGTAGACAGGCTGGTTGCACTGGAAGCAGCACCAATCTGCCTCGCTGTGAGGGTACTCAGACCAGGAATTCATGAAGGGGAGTTGTGGCCACGCGGTTGGGCTGGTACAGAGGTCGGATGGGTGGTCAGTAGGAAATGGGGCCACCGGATGTCGATATATTCATTGGCCCGCTGGGCCGCCTCGGTGAGGGTCTTCGGCTGTCGGTCTCTCACCCATTCTCGTACTTCCTTGGGGAGCCCATTATAAAAATGTTCCAGCATGAAGAGCTGGGTGATCTCTTCCGGGAGCTTATTGGAAGTTGAGCCAGTTTTGGGTGGCACTTGTGATGCGACATGCCCACTGTTACGGTACCTCCAGTAATAAATGCACAAACCGCCGTTTAGTGAATGCTCCCCATTTGCAACAATGTGGTCTGGTAGAGTATGCCGTATAACCATGCGAACCGCCAGTTAGGGAACACTCCAACCTCCCGAACGGCATCTGTACGGCTCCTTCCCTTCACGAGCTCCAACTGCACGAATCTCCACTAGCAGCCGAACGGCAATAGTTTCCAAGCGGCAAATAATCCCAATAAGCAGTCTCTAGTCGCCGGTAATAAAATCCCCCCAATAACGAGACCAAGCTCCGCTTTGGGGGTAAAACACGAACTGAGTTTACTGTGGGCTACCTGCCCGTATTTATGCAGGTCTCCCACTTGGTGGACACTCCCCTAGGGGACCAAATGGGAGACTGAAATAACAGAAGGACATGGGGACATTTTGGACATACATCCCCACAATATTCCCAGCATGCATCACCGTTTCTTCCCCTCTGCTCGGGAGATAATTGGGAAGTAATTCAATTATCTCCCTGAGCAGAGGCACATCGCCATTTTAACTCAAAGTTACAAAACACATTAAAATCCATAACTTTATAACTGCCGAACGTATTACATTCGTATAACACATCCCCAGATAGCCTGGATCTGAGTGCATATTATTGGCGAATAGCGCTCAGATCCCATACGCATAGTTCAATCGCCATGGAGTCAACGTCTATTACAGCTCTTCGGTATGCGATTGACTCCATGGGAAGGCTATCTGGGTTAAGTCCATTCGTGTTGTTAAATCTCCCGAACGGCCGGTATTCGTATGCCTTTGTCGATTGAGAAGGGGAGGTCGAGGGCTTCAGCGGTGTTCGGTTGAAAAAGTGTACGTTTTGAGTTCCATTAAATAATCGTCAAACACCGCTGGGCTTTCGCATAGTCAAAATGGCCGCCGCCTCGTGGTCGACATCCGAACGACGACCACCCGGTATTTGGTTTTAATTGAGAAGTGTCTGTGGTTAACCGCAACGTTCTAATTGGGATCAATAGGTTAACCAGCAGCACACTTCTCTTCTGGGTGGCCGGCTGTTCGGTAGTTCTGTTCGACAAAAAAATACATTCCCTTAAACGAGGCATACGAATGGGGAAATTCATGCAAACGGCAAAACAGACGAACACAGTACTTTTAGTCCATACGGATGGGTCTGTCACACGGCTCCCCCCTTGTGGAACACTCCGGCAGACCCGGCTTGACCCTTTGGCGGGTCAACTTGGGGATGACCGGACTGGGAAGGAGTAGGGACGTCTGTTTGCCGGGATAACCCATCCGCATTCCCATTCTGCTTACCGGGTCCACCTCAGCAGTCTGCCATTGTCTCCTGAGACCCGGTTAAGCCAGACAAGGGGATTGTGATCTGTGATGAGGGAAAATTCTTGTCCGTATAAATAAGGGCTCAAGTTCTTCAGTGCCCAGACCAGGGCTAAACACTCCTTCTCCACTGCCGCATAACTCACTTCCCGAGGTAGTAACTTTCTGCTTAGGTATGCGACAGGGTGCTCTCCTCCATCTTCCCCGACCTGGCTCAGCACAGCCCCCAGTTCATACATGGAAGCATCTGTATGAACAAGAAAACGTTTGTTAGGGACTGGGGCAGCCAGGACAGGGGCATTGCAAGAGCTTGCTTCAGGGCCTGAAACGCGGCTTCACAAGCTGGAGACCACAGGACCGGCTTAGGTAAATTCTTCTTAGTCAGGTCAGTCAAGGGCTTGGCAACCATACTGTAGTCGGGGACAAAATGTCGGTAATACCCTGCCGTCCCCAGGAAGGCCAGCACTTGGGTCTTGGTGATAGGTGTGGGCCAGTTAGCTACAGCCTCTACCTTGGCTGGCTCGGGTCGCTGGCTCCCACATCCTACCCTGTGACCCAAGTACTGCACTTCTGCCATGCCTAGATGGCACTTGTCTGGCTTCAAGGTCAGGCCTGCGGCCCGAATCTTGTCCAGCACCACCCCCACGTGTACTAAATAATCTTCCCAGGACTCACTGTAGACCGCAATTTCATCCAGGTATGCACATGCAAACTCCTGAAAGCCATCGAGGAGCCTATCCACCATACGCTGGAAGGTAGCCGGAGCATTCTTCATCCCAAATGGCATAACCTTAAACTGGTACAGGCCAAATGGGGTGACGAATGCCGACTTAGGGATAGCATCCTCGGCCAGGGGGATCTGCTAATAACCTTTGCACAGGTCAATGGTGGTCAGATAGCGCCCCCTGGCAATGCAGTCTAATAATTTGTCTACACGGGGCATCGGGTAGGCGTCAGTGGTGGTCCGCTCGTTGAGCCGCCTGTAGTCCACACAGAACCGGGTGGTCCCATCTTTCTTAGGCACCAGGACTACAGGCGAGGCCCAAGGGCTGTCTGAGTGCTCAATAACCCCCAGCCTGGTCATCTCTTGTATCTCCTTACGCATTCCTTCTCGGACTGCTTCAGGGATACGGTATGGGGGTTGTCGTAGGGGGTTCTGTCCGGGTGTCTCGACCTTGTGCACAGCTAGGGTGGTGTACCCGGGTTCTTAGGAGAACGTCGCCTGCTTCTCCCACAGAAGCTGTCTTGCCTGTACCTTCTCTACCGGGTTTAGCCGGTCCCCAAGCTGTACAAGACTAGTAAGGTCCGTCTGGGGATCCTTCTCTAACAAGTCAGGGAAAGGTAAATTCATCAGTAGCTGGGGCACATACTGCCGCAACATCCTCTGGTCTCTCCTGATGCTCCTTCAGCATGTTCACATGAAAGGATCGCTGAATCCTTTCATCTGTACAGCTGGCTATAAGATAGGTAGTATCACATACCTGAGCCAACACTTTATACAGGCCCTGCCAAGATGCTTGCATCTTGTTCGTCTTCACAGGCTTGAGCACTAGAACCTTCTGCCCAAAATGGAAGACCCGCTGTCGGGCACCCCGATCGTACCACCGCTTCTGTCTCCCCTGGGCCGCCTGGAGATTCTCCCTTACCATCAGGGATAGTTTCTCCATGTGGTCCTGGAGTTCCAGGACATATGGTACTATGGGGGTCCCTTCTTGCTCTGTGTCCTCTAATGAGATCTAGGGGTCCACGGACCCTTCTCCCATAGAGTAATTCAAAGGGGGAGAACCCAGTAGATTCCTGGGGCACCTCTCTGTATACAAATAGCAGATGAGGCAGGAATCGCTCCCAGTCTCTGCAAGTGTCAGTAAAGGTCCTCAACATCTGTTTGAGGGTGCCATTAAATCGCTCGCAGAGACCGTTAGTCTGTGGGTGATAAGGTGAGCTAAGCAGTGGTTTAATACCGCACACCTTCCACAGCTGCTGTGTAAGCACAGCGGTGAACTGAGTTCCCTGATCGGAGAGGATCTCCTGAGGGAACCCGACCCTAGTGAAAATTTTAACCAGGGCATCGGCAACCATCTCTGCCTCTATATTAGACAGCGCTACTGCCTCTGGATAACGTGTGACATAGTCCACCACGGTAAGAATGTATTTCTTACCTGATGGGCTAGCCCTGGCCAGTGGACCCACAATGTCAACGGCTATGCGGGAAAACGGTTCTCCAATAATAGGCATCGACTGAAGCCTAGCCTTTGGGTGATCCCCCCGCTTACCTACCCGTTGAGAGGTGTCACACGTGCTACAATACACCCGCACATCTCGGTTAAAATTGGGCCAGAAAAATTTGTGTTTAAAGTGTTGAATTCCAATGTGTCGGGCTGTTGCAAATCAAGCGCCTCACTGGCATGTTGTTTCGCCGCTGGATATCGGCAAAGTGAGCCATGGCCGTGTAGGAACGCCTGAAATGGCCACACACCTTCCTGGCCTGCTTCAGGACGTCCTGTAAGCCTGTGTACTTATGCACAAAGCATTGTACGATCAGATTACACACATGTGCCATGCACGGCACATGTGTCAACTTGTCCAACTTCAATGCCGCTAACAAATTTGTTCCGTTGTCACAAACCACTTTGCCGATATCCAGTCGCTGCGGAGTCAGCCACTTTTCCACCTGTGCGTTCAGGGCGGACAGGAGTGCTTGTCCAGTGTGACTCTCTGCTTTCAAGCAAGTCAAACCCAAGACGGCGTGACACTGCTGTATCCGGGATGTGGAATAGTACCTGGGGAGGGGGGGTGCCGTTGATGTGGAGCAAGACGCAGCAGCAGAAGAGGACTCAGCCGAGGAGGTTATGGAAGAGGATGGAGTAGGAGGAGTAGAGGTGGCGGCAGCAGGACTGCCTGCAAGTCGTGGCGGTGTCACCAACTCC